>WBNO01014719.1:48927-80591 GCA_013400575.1 Peucedramus taeniatus
GGACTGGGGAAAGAGCGATCAGCAGCAAGCAGCTCTCAAGGGACGTGTGGCTGGGGCAGTCTGCCTGGCACCGGGGTTTTGGGGCACCCGAGCTGCAGCCACGCGTTTTGAACACCACAGAACCCTAGAGCGGTTTGACTGGAAGGGACTTTAAGGACACCTCGTTCCAACCCCCTTGCCATGAGCAGGGACACCGTCCACTAGACCAGGTTGTTCTAAACCCCGTCCTGCCTGACCCTGAACACTTCCCGGGATGGGGCATCCACTGCTTCTCTGGCAGCCCCCTGAGCCTCTTGTAACCAAAAGCACAAGTGATCGACCCCAGGGAGGGCCACGGCCGGGGGCTGCTGGCCGCCCGGAGAGGCAGCACTGCCCGTTCCGTAGTTTGGAGGAGCCCAGGATGGCTCTGAGGAGCTCCCAGTGCATCCAGGGATGACAGTGGCGCTCACCTAAGCTCAAAACTGCTCTTTTGGCCACAGTCTCGGTGATCCCGGGGCCGGCGGCAGCGGCGCGTGTGCAGACGGTGCCGACGAGTGGGCTCCAAGCAGCAGCTTGCAAAATAGTTTCACTTTAACCCTGTTATCCAACATCCATATCAGTAGTTTTCCGAATCACTCCCTTTAAGGAATGAAAGCATTTACGCGTGTCTTCTGGCAGGAAGGTTTGATGGTGGTGGGAATGAGATGAAGCTTCAGCTTGTGGTGTTTGCTGGGTGGTGGCTTTTGGTGTTTGTCTTTTACGTTTGAGGAAGGTCTCCGTAGCCTGCTGCGAGTTCTGGGAGACCGGCGGCAAACCCTTCTTAGTCACCATTTCCGAAACAGCAACGTGCAATCCCTGCTGAGGAAACTGCTCACCCTCGGTGTCAGGTTTCATCCAGTTTTCCTTTAAGTCTGCAGGTGCGAGGAGGGAAAATAGGTGCCACTGTGTGACAGCATAGCTGTGTCTCTGCTGGGTGGATCAGGGAGCTCACAGGCTGTAACAAAAATTAGCCTTTCCCTGCCTGAAGCGCAGCTGTCACTGCAATGGAAAGTTGGTATAAAGCTGACATAAAGCCAGTAACAGACGGAAATGGTTGTTTAATCATGTGATTCCTGCTTTGCACTCCTTAGCATCAACTGCACGAAGCGTGGTCTCATCTGCGTGAAGGAAAGGGGGGTGGCTGTAGGTCAGTTGATTTCATGTCACCTCCACAGGTCCTGAGTTGCAGCTGGCCACAGAGCACGGGAGTGTTGAAATAATCCAGAAATACGTGGGGCACACCCCACAGGTCAGTTACCCCCAGAGCTGCCGCTGCTCTCACTGTGGATGCAGGGAGCACCTTAGAGCAGCCACACTCCTGCCTGAGTCAGGCAGCATCTCAGCTGAGAGGAGCAGGTTGAGCTTTGTTAGATTGGAGGGAACTTCATGAAGACATAAGAGCCTGTTGAGGGTTGGGCCTAAAGAACTTAACTAGCAAAATGACCTCCAGCTGTCTCCCCTCTGCCATGGTGACACAGCAGAGCAGTTTCCAGTAAACTGCAGCTTTTTTGCAAACTCTACCTCCATCCCCAGTCACTGCGGTTGCTCTGCAGTGCACAGGATGTGGACAAACCAGCATTGCCAAGGCAACCCCCTCTGTTTAGGTTTCCCCACACACAGACTGGCAGCCTTTATCCCTCCAGCTCAGCCAGGCAAGCCCTGCATGCCAACGGTTTGTGGTGCCATCCCAAGCCGTCCCTCAGAAGGACCTTGTTTTCCACCCACAGCCTCCCATAACTCCAGAGGAGTGGCAGATGCTCCCCACCCTTGCAAACCAGCTCTTTCGAAGCCAGTGTGGATTAAAGAACCTGATGCTGGATGTGCAATGTTGATTAAAACTTACACAAGTGGCACGAAGCCCTGTTGTGCAGAGCTGCCATCAGCTGGAGCCATCCATCCCTGGCCACAGGAGTTCCCAGACGACTTTCCATGTCAGCTTTCCCCTGGCTCTGCCAGCACCAAAAACAAAGAACTCATTTAGCAGGATGCTTCACAGCTCTCCCTGAGACACAGCCCTGTCTCTCAGTACCTCCCTGGCCCTGTTTTTTGGTCCCATATCTTGACTAAAAAAACAGCTGACCTCCCACTGGCAGCTCCACATGCTTGGAGCAAGTGGTTCACACCCATCCTGGACCACAGAACGTTCATCCCCCCTCTGAGGGGAGATGTCACACCAATTTGAGCAGCAGCATGGATAATGCAACTCCTCATGATGCACTCAGGTTCTCAGCAGGCAACGGGTGGCCTTGGGTAACCCCTCTGCCCTTGGAGTTGCTGCCTCCAAAACACATCAGTTTTTCTACTTTCCCCTCCCCCCAATTTTTTTTTATATGAAACTGAAGAATCCCATTATTTAGCACACAGACATCCCTTCATCTACAAAACAAAAAGCAATGCACACATCAGAAAGAAAAGGCATTTGAAAACCAGCTGCGTGGCCATGCTGGAAGATGGCCCTGGGATTTGGGTGCTGTTTGGTCAGGGTAGGGGCAGGTACCTCCACCTTCCTCTTCCAAGGGATGCACATTCCAGCACAGCTTGCCCAGGGTGGCCACATGTCCCCAGCTGGACACTTCCCAGTGACAATCAGCCAGGGCCTCTGCAGTGCATTCAGCTCCAGTTTAAAGTGGAAACATTTCAAAGGGCTTTGCTTTTTTATTTTTTCCTCCCCATTCTTTTTTCCTCTGCAAACAATTAATTACAAGTTTAAAAGGAAGTTCCAGCCCTCCTTCCCTACCCAGAAGTTTAGAGGCAATAAATATAAAGCAGTTCAGTGCAGGAATAAAACTGTACATCCTGTTTTGTCTGAAATTAAGGCAGTTGTTGTTTGGGGATTGTTTGGGTTTTTTACTTCTTTTGTGGAGTCCAGTGTATCATAGGCATCCTGTATAGATATCCCTGCCTGGATAATGAGCTGTCAGGATACTTATGGATAAGTGGCAAACCTGCATCACGTGGATGATTACAGTGAAGAAAAGCTGCTCTGTTTATTTATGTTGTAGTGTAACCTTTATCACAGCTGCCCCCAAAAAAAGACCTAGGTGAAGATGGAGGTCAGGACAGGGAGCAGGCTTTAAGAAGTGGCTCTCACTGATCTCCCCTGTGAGCCAAAGCAGATCTGGGATGGTCCCAGTTGGCTTCAGGCAGGGGGTGGGCAGAGGTTGTATGAGATTTGAGTCTCTGAGTGGTAGCCTGTGATTTCTCAGGTGGGGATACTGATGATATTTCTGTCCTTTGTTGAGTAGTGGAATGAGGGAATGTGAGGAACAGCCAGGTTTGATGCAGCAGACTGCACAAAAATCCAGTAATAATAATAATAGTAATACAATAATCATAATAAACTTCTTCCAGCCAAAGCCAAAACCACCTCCCAGAGCACCGCATTTCATTTGATAAATCTCAAATGAGAATTTTTTAGAAAGGCACACAGAGAAATTCATGTTTGAAAGAGACACCACCAGCTAATTGGGGCCAGCTCAGCTGTGTGCTCATGCAAATTGAAACAATAAATCCACAGTGGTCAGTCTGTTTCTGAGGGACACAGATAAACCCCTTATTTTAGAATAAAACCCTTTAGAATCTGAGCACTTGTGGAATCCCAGATCGAGAGCTTGGCATCAATGCTGAAGGATTCAGCTCTTGAGGTCCTGACAGTCAGGTCTGAAAGCCAGCAGCCAGGGGACACCAGTGAAACGAGACTCTGTACAGTTCTGTAGGTCCCAGGACAGCATTTTGGAAGGCAGGTTTTGCCTTAGGAGCAGCTTTTTTGGGGGGCTGCCCAGGAGTTCTTGCCCAAGCAGCATCACAAGAGCTGTGGTTAGGGCTGGGTGGGACCTGTGGCTGCTTTTTTGGGCGAGGCTGGTGGCTTGAGCTTCCTTTAGCAGTGGGGTGTAATGGCACAGTGGGGCAGAAGGAATCACAGCGGTGCTAGCTGGAGAATCCTAAAACACTCCATTCAAAAAGAGCATCCCTTAGCAGGTGCCAAACAAGGAATAAAAGATGCAAAGCAAGGAAGGGCAGTGCTGCAGACAAGGAGGATTCAGCCAAAACCTCCCTGGATCCCCTTCCTGTCCCTCCCTCAAGCTCCCCGAGCTCTGTGGGAGCTGCCAGAAGAAAAGGAGTGATGGGGGACAGTGGAGCAACCCCTCTAGGACACCTCTGATGTTCAGGCTGTACCTCTCAAGTTTTTGTTACGTGAAAGTGTTGGTTTTCCTTTTACTGTGCCTCAGTTTCCCTTCCTGGGCACGTGGGGATTTAAGAATTCCCTCAAAAGGCTGCAGGGCTTGAATCCCAAAGGCTGGCAAAGATTGCTGTACAATGCTGAGCAAGGTGAAATAGGGTGTTGGAGCCTGATACTGCCCCTGCCAGCTCTTCATCTGTACAACCTCGAATTTAGTGACCCCTGTGTTGAACCAGAACTGCAGACTCCCAGCACAAAGGCCCCAGCTCTGCTCAGATGCTTTGCCTGGCCACAGGAGAGGAAGAAAGATGTGAGCAGAGGCAGCAACTCCCTGCCCCTGCAGGAGGGCTTCCCTGAGAGCCCTGGCACTCAGCAGCACCTCTCCCTCCCTGAGGGAAGAGGAAAACCTTACGTCAAGCCACAGAAATGCTTCTCAGCCCTACCCAAACCCTTGGAGCAATTCCCAGGTGAGGCACAGCAGCAGCTACTCCTCCACCCCAGCCAACCCTTATCCTCCCCTGCTGCTGCCTTTGTGGCCAGCCTGGGTACATGGAAGCAGCTCTGGGTGCAGGGCTGCTCACTGGGCTCTACCAACTGAGCGTCAATTGTGAGTCCCACTGACCACAGTCCTCATCCAAAATACAGGTGGTTCAGCCACAGCCTCCACACCAAACCTGCTGGCAGTGCCCAGGGTGCCAGGGCAGCAGGAACAGAGCCTGCCTCTGTGCTGCCCATCCCAGACCACGGGCCCTGAGAAACAGTCTGGCCAAAGATACCCTATCCCAGGATTGGGAATAAGGAGGGACCTGTGACATGTGGAGCCCTGGCTCCTGTGGCAGTACTGTGTCTCCACAACGGTCACTGGCCTAGATCAGGCAAGTCCTTTCTTACGCAGGAAAGCTTCTCCTGCAGACAGTATTTAATCTGCTATGAAACAAACCCTACAAAGGGTTAATAAGAGCTCCGTGCTGTGATTGCTCAGCCAGAGCTGAGGTGTAAATCCAAAGGGGCAGGATTTGTGCTTGGCTAAATTTCTAGGCAAGCAGGGATACCCAAAGCCCTCCTCACCCATCTCAATCAAGAACAAACCCCAGGAGACAGGAGGCTGTGTTTCTCAGATGAAGATACCCAAAGGGACATAGCAGGCAGCACAGTCCATCCCCCGTGGCTCCAGGCCCCTCCAAGGCAGGAGTCATCTTACCCTGCTGAGGCTTAGGCTGCTCTGGCAGCTCCATGGAGAAAACTGCTTAGGGAGCTGGCAGCTGATCCATGTGGTTTCTTGTCTCTGCAGGCACCATCCAAGAACTCTTGTGGACCCACTATCTGCTTACAGGAGCTGAGCATATCTCAAGGTGCCTTTCAAGCAGAGGGAGCAGCGCAGGCAGCCTACTCAGGAGCTGACATGCAGCAGAAGATCAGCTCTTTCTTTAATTCCATCTTGGAGCTCATCCGCACCAAGCATGAGGAAGGCGTGTTCAACACCGTCTGCCTGGCCGTGCTGTTGGGTCTGCCCTTCGTTGTCATCATTGCCTTCATCTTCATCTGCTGCCACTGCTGCTTCTGCAGACGGAGGGGAGAAAGCACAGGGAAAGGTGGCCCCAGCAGCAACGGGCAGCTGCATGCCGAGAGGAACAAGAAGAAAAAGAAGAAGAAGAAGAAGCAGGATGAAGAGGACCTGTGGATCTCGGCTCAGCCCAAGCTGCTCTTGCTGGACAAGAGACCCTCCTTGCCCATCTAGCAGACAGGAGGGTGTTCAGGTCCTCTCCTCTGAGATGCCACCATTCCTTTCACCTGTGCACCAGGAGGGACGAGGAGATACCAAAGCTGCTGCCACTTTGTGGTGACTTTTGAAAGAGGCTGACCCCAGCATACTCAAGGGACAACAGAAAACAAGGCACAGGTTGTGCAAGCCTCTTCTCCCCCACTGTGACAGCATGCCCCGGGGCAGAGACCCTGCAAAGGACAGGTGAGCACACAAGGGTGACCTGCCACCGGGTCCTACATCCCTCCTGCCATGAGCACAGTGCACACACGTGGGGCTGGCACACAGCAAAGGGGGTGAGAGGCTCTCCCTCTGCACTCAGCTGCCAGCACACGCGCTGTGGCACGGACAGGGGTGCACAGGACAACATTCACCCACAGACCAAGCCACCTGCACACTCCCCCTGCACAACACAGACTGCTGTGAGTGAAGCAGGCACAGACACGCCTCGTTTGCTTGCCCTGCCATGGAGATGGCACAGCTTCACTGTCGAGGCTCCGTCCAAACCCAACTTGCTTTATAGACACAAAGAAAGCCGAGCTACCCCACAGCCCAAAGATGTGCCATCTACCAGGCCACCAAACCAAAGTCACTTGCGAGCACCTGAAGCTAGATGCCCTCAGCCCAACCTTAGAGACCTCAGACACCATCCTAAGGCAGCATAGCAGAAGGATGCTTTGCCACCTAGGCCAGAGGCAGGAAGGAGAGAGGAGGCTACCAGATCAGCCCTTTTGCACCAGCACTTAAGGTAACGCCTTCCTTGAAAGACTGTTTAATACAAACTTGCCTTTAAAGAGCCCACCATGCTACTGCAAGAGCAGAAACACAACCTGAGGCTGTGTAAAAGCTTTGCTACGGGCATTATTTATTGAATGACTACTAAAGAAGAGCAGGACCAAAGGCCCCTCTGGAGCAGGGCCAGGCACATGGAAGCAGTATTGAAGCAGCAGACATGGTTTCCTGGCACACTCAGCTATCACCTCTCCCTGCAGCCCTTGTGCCATGTGTCATACACACAGACCCATGAGCACGTGCTGCCCCAGCTGATGCCAACTCTGTGTGCTGCACTGAATGTTTCTGTATGGCTGCCAGGTTGACCAACTCTGGGATTTTGAATGTGCTGTAGAAGCAAAGTAAATTCCATGTGCACAGTCATACCTTATACAGGGATACATTATACAGCCAGAATATGCACCTCCCTCCATCCTCGTGTTCCTTGGAAAGATGATTCAGCTGGGCACAGCAGCTAACAGGACCACACACAGCTCTCACCCCTGCTCTGCTTCCCACCTGCCCCGCCCTGGCTTGTGTTCCCATCCTATGTCCCTTGAGCTGGGAGTCTCCTGTGCTCCCCACTCTCTGCCCCACGAGGCTCTGTCTCCCCCATCTCTTTTCCATTGAGGGATGCATGTGTGTGATGAGAATCCTCATCACATCTGGGTTTTGCTCTGGATATCTTCCTTCCATTTTCTTCCAGTTAAGCTGCTGGAGCAGACCAGAGCTGCCAGGAAGAGCCAGACATCTGGGGAACAAGCAGCCAAACCCACGGGGGCAAGCCTTGACAGAGCTGCTGGGCACTGCTGCTTCCAGGCAAGGGTGATGCCACCTTCCTCTCACTTGGAGGACAAAGCCACCAGCTGGAAGCAGCTGCTTGTGCCACCCGGTCCCAGCACAGCCTGTTTTGTCCAATGCAGGCAGGGCTGTGATAGTCACATCATGTCACAGGCTTTGGCTGCATGTCACAGGGTTTTGTGCTGGGAACAGCCATGAGGCTGGGCTCCTCCTCACAAGCCCTTTAAATTGGCCCCATATGTGTCTTATTTTCCAGTTTGCTTTGTCACCATTGAAATGAGTGACTCCCTTCGGCTCCAAAGCAGGAAGCAACATATAATGGTATAAAAATTAGGATTTGCCACATGTCATGCTAGGAAATGCAGGAATAGCTCTGATCTCTGTCCCAAGCTCTTAGTCTAGCCAAGATCCTGAAGAACTAGCAAGCATTTGTATTATTCCTTCTCCCTTCCCTCCTTTCCCCATCCAAGTGCTTTTCTCAGCCCTCCTGCCTCCACACTCACCGGGTGGCCAAAGGAGCCTGTGCAGGTGCTGTGATCCAGAGGCATGAGCAGCCCTGGAGGCAGGGTGGTGCTGCCTGCAAGGAATCAAAAAAAGAACAGAGTAAAGAGAAACACGATGGGAGGCCAGAGGCTCAGCCAAACAAGCAGAGGCACGGAGGCAGTGAGCACTGTCAGAGTACAGCCTGCCCTGCTCTGGAGGTGCCAGACTTTGCAGGGCTTCCTGCAGGAAGGCTTTTCTCCAGAAAGCATAGCAAGTAACTCTTCAGGTGAGGGCAACCAATTCCTACAAGAACCAGAGAATTGCCAGGAAAATGTGAACTTTGGATCACTCACATCTCCAGATCCAGGCTTTGGGGAGTTCAGAGATAGGTCTGAATTTCAAGGGCTCCCCAAAATCATCATTCAGATCAGCCCTGGGCTGGGCAGGGAAGGACCAGGATAGAACCATGCCCTGCTTCATCCAGCCAGTGGATGGTCTGAGCCTCCACACTCCCTGAAGCATGGGGCTGGCTTCCTTGGTGTCTCCTGTTTGAGCCAAACCATGTGCTGAATTGGCTGCTTCTGGAGGAAAAAACAAAAGAGAAGCAACAGCCTGAGGTGCACTAGAACCTGTTATCCACCAGCTGGGCAGCTGGAACCCTGCAGCACCCACATTACCAAGGGGGCAGAGATGCACAGTACAGAAGCTCCACTGCACAGTCCCTGCTCTCCAGACACCCCAGCCCTGCCTCCCACAACTGCATTTCAGTATCAACCTTCCATTTTCCTGAACAAGTCCATGCAACAGGGAACAACAACAAAACAAATCTTGTGCAATTTTTTTAAACCAAAAATAAATGACTCTTAAACTGCAAACAAACACTGGATCTCAATCTCTCAGTCATGTGTTTATTTTCCTGGGGAAATATTTCTTGTACCTGTGTCCTGGCCCTAGATAAGACACAGGGAGAGCTCAGCAGCAGAGGCTGTGCAGTCTGCCTACAGCCAGCTGTGCAGCTTAAGAGACTTTTTTTAAAGAAACAGCTTAACTTAATGATGTTAATGGCCTTGCTTTGTTAATGAGCACAGCCAAGCTGCTCTACCCAAGGGCAAGAAGTAGTGGGAAGAACAGAAGGTTTGTGCTGTGGGAGGTGGGCTGCAGGATTGTTTTGTCTTACAGAGGATCAGCAGCACGGACTAGTTAACCCCAGTTGGTTTTGATCAGACAAGCATTTCATGGTGTCTGCAGCTTGCTGGGCAGAGCCTTTCCAAATTCTACACCATGGAGCTCTGCCTCCACAAGGGCAAAAAATAAAACCTGCTTCTCAGCCGGATGAGGCACCAAGCTGCCCCTTGCCCACAAAGCTGAGGCTCCGGAAGAGGCTGGTAAAAGAGGAGTGCAGTGATGAGCAGCTAGAAATGGCAGAGGCTCACTTCCTGGAGATAAAAGGAGCTTCTTGCTTCTCTCCAGATGTTAGACACTGGATTTAGGGGAAGGTGTTCTTGGATGGCCTGGGCTGCAAGGGGAAAGGATAGTTCCAGGGTCCTAGGTGAGATCTATGCAGTGGCTGAGATGAAGTTTAGCATCCTGGAGCTAAAGACTGAAGGGAAACAAAAATGCCAATTAAATCCCTCTATGATGGAAGATCTTCAGTGACCATTCCACTATTTATTCAGCCAACAAAGCATAGAGCAGTGACCAAAAGTAGCTACACTACTTTCCAAGCAAGTGTCCAGTGCAGAAAGACACTTCAGGCTTCTCTCCAAATCACAACAGTACAGAAATGCAGTATCTTTGGGAAGAGGCATCCTCTCCTTCCTTTTCCTGGGTAAATACAACAACATTTCTCTGGGGTCCCAGAAACAGCAGATAAATCTCAACAGGTGTGCCCTGGCTGGTAGGATCCAGCTACAGGACAATCCTCATCAACACAGCGATGCCAAAGCAGTGAGGATCCTTCTGGGATTCAAATTCTGCCCCAGATGTGTTGCAAATCATTATATAAACATTTAAGTGATCTCAGAGCAAGGCAGAGGTTTTGAGAATGTACTGGCCCTCCAGCATCACTGTTACAGGGCCACATTACAGCAAAACAAGGGTAGTAAAGAGATATGACATTTTTATGGCACTACCCCAACCATCCTGAGCCTCAAAACCAGAACAGCCAGTCCCTCAAGGCAAACAAACTGCATTATCTGAACAGTCCCAGCCTCCCGGGCTGTAGGCTCTAGTTAACCCCGAAAAGGTCCTTTTGCAGAGGCCAGCTGGACACCGGGAAGTCTCTCCTGCCTGAAGAGACAATGCCACCCTGTGGCTGTTCGGGAATACTGACTTTCTGCAGTGGTTTTGCAGTAGCTGTCGCTGCCCTTCCTGGTGAGAGTCCTCAGGAGCATTAGGAGTGACAGACAAACCCTCTTCAGAAACTGCAAATAAGGTGCCTCATTTGCCTTTAGCTCAAAAAGAAATCTTATACCACTTAAGAGACTATTCCCTGCTCCCAGGGGGATTCAGCTTTAGGATGGGATTATGTTTTGCTGCTGCACAGGAAAAAAGTGACAGGTAACAATCACGCCTGCTGTTTTTTTGAGCATACACTTACTTTTAGAGTGGCTGTCTGTGAGACTAGTCCTCCTCTCCCTCTCAACCACCTTCCTGATGACTTCACTGAGCCCTTTAACTGAATAACAAACTGAAAGCTGTCCTTGCCTACAGACAAGTGGGCAACAGAGAGAAAACACTTCACAGTAAAGAGCCCTCATCGCCTTCCCGTGTCCTCCTCTCATGCTCTTAGCACAGAGCCTGCAAAACACTTCAAGTACAATTTTCCTTTCTACTCCTCTCACCATTAGTCTCCTCCTTCCCCCAAACCAGGGCTTGGATATCCTAACACAACTCAGATGAGTCTCTGCCCACCCAAGAGGTACAGTCCTGAAAGTAATATGAAGAATTTAGTCCTCACCTTTGAGAGACAACTCTCTGGCTGGTTCTCCATAGCCAGGTCCTAGCAAGCACAGGTCAGTTAAGCATGTCACAAAGAGAGCACAATCCCCATCCCTGTTTTGGAGCAGACCCCAAAGACCTAATCCACACAGTCCCACTCCAGACCTGGGTAATGCTTCCACTTCATGCAAAATGCTTAAATAAGAAGAAAAATAATTCTACCACCCAAAGCAAAGAAGACAGAACTATTTTAAGACCTCCTTTATTTGTGATTTTACTACTTTCTGCAAAGACTGGGAAAGGATTCTTTAAAATGTATTACTCAGCTTAGCACTGTGATAGAAAAGGCCATTAAGACATGGGACAACCATGTCCCAGTGTGCTCAGACAAGGAAGCCTTTGAGCAAGCAGCATTTGGTTAGCTCATACTTCTTCCCTGGCTGGAGCTGGCTGTCCAGAATTTTAATGTCTTCTCGGGGAAAAAAAAAATAAACCTCATCTTTATGGCTGTGAGTAAAAAAAATTTAAAAATTAAAAAAAAAAGGCAGTCAAATGTGAAATGTGTGTGGGGCACACAGGATTAGTTTAACTCCAAGGGATGCTCATTTTAGAGGTGGATGACAAGTGTTATCATTTCAGCATCACTACCTGCCACACTGCTAATGAAAAAGCAGAAGGCAGCAGATGGAACAGTTCCATTGGGAATTTGGTTAATTGTCTGTAAGCAAGCAGTACAGAGAAGTAGGTCTGGGATGGTGAGTAGAGCCTGGAGAGAGTGGACCTTACATTTACCCTGTTCTGGGCCTCACCCTGGAGAGTGAACATCAATCTACTGCATGTCTCCTTCATATATTCTCTGGGCTGGGAAAAACGACACAAGCAAAATAGCAAGATTTTAACCTGCTGAGATGTGATACTGGAGGTATCAAGATTTTAACCTGCAGAGATGTGATACTGGAGGCTGAGGAACCCACTCTACAGAAAACACATGGGTTAATGAGCCTTGCCAGCAGACTGGCAGCATTTCCCAAAACCTAGTTCTACAGGAAGAATAGGGAATGTACTCAAAGAATGAGGAGAACTGCAGACCAAAACAGGGAGAGGCAATAATCTCAGAAAAGTTCACTCTGATGTGAATTAGGGGGCTATTATTTGTTAGTAGGTTCACATTTATTTTTGGAAGTCTGAAGTGGATGGCATCAGAGAAGGACGGAATTAAGAGGAGTCTGCAACCCAAGTTTCAGAAAAAACAACATGTGCTAAGGCTTGTTTTACATAAAGTTCACAGAAGTTGCATGTATTGGATCAAGCAGGTCCTTGTCATGCTTAGCCAACCAGAGTATCTACAAGCAGGATGCCTCCACAAGCCCCCTCCTAGTCTCTGGAACATCACCCACCAGGAGCTCCTGAGGCTGGTAGCAGGTTGGCCTGCAGATCCAGATGTCCCTGGGTGCACACTGGTCAGCTATTGTCTCCTTTGTATTGGAGAAAGCTGTCTGAATCAAACTTTGTTAAGAAATACTGAATCATTATCTTTGGGTATTGTTCTGCAGAGAGTTCTATTTAAGCCCTGATCTTTTTACTCTTCTCTGATAAAGATTTCTTCTAGGACAGATCTCAATCTCCATAAAAGGGATGGAGAATTCATGTCCTTTCCATGACTCCGAGTTCACACCCTAGGAAAAGACCAAGAAATTTCTCTTACTAAAGTGCCCACACCAGGTGCTAGGAGTCTACCACTGCCCACCTCAAATACCATTTAACCCTCCAATAAACAGAGACTTTAATTATAATCAGTCTTTCAGACACTCTTAATATAGATCAAACCCCTGTCTAGTTTGGAACACAACAGGACTGAGCCATCTTCAATCCCAAATTAAGCCTGTACAGTGAGATGTACCCCAAGGTGTGCACTAAAAACCAAGGGAAAGGCTACATCAGACAGTGAGCAAGCATCCCAGTGTGGTTCCTAGTGAGTGCTCCTTTTAGGTGTTCCCCTCAGAGATCAAGACAGCTCCACCTCAAATATCTCTGCCCACAAGAAGCAGGGAGCCATGAGCTCAGGTCCTCTGGATCCAGGGAGGAGAGAGTAAGAGCTGTACGTTTTGTTATGGATCATTTTGCTTTCTAATTAAATCAGTTGGAGGGTGATCCCTCCTGCTCCAAGGAAAGACAGGAAGGAAACACAGCTCTGTGTGTTTTCTCCAGGTTATGGAGAGATAATCAGCACACCAGCTCTGCTGCTCACCTCACTGTGATTGCTCTTCCTGTGATTCCCATTGAGGTAGGCCAGGTGGCAGTTCTTGTACCACCATGCACTGTGGTGTGTCAGGGCACATTGCTGAGAGCCACATCATTGTCCCCTTCCCATGTTGTGAACTTCCAGCCACTGGGTTAGGTCCTTGCATCCCCTAAAAGAAGGGATCAAAGACACAGAAAGTTAAGTTACTACAGCTGCTCAGCCTGAGGGCTTATCCACCCTTCAGGTGGAACACAGCAGGCCTGTCAGAGGGAAAGCCACAGCAGAGGATAGGTCTGCACACAAATCTCTAAAGCACTGCTATTAGAGGGCATGTCCAGGGGCTGGATCCTCCCAGCTGAAGATATAAACCTCATGGCAAGAGGGTATTAACAGATAAATGGAAGACTATGGACACAACAGCAACAGTCAGGATTTACTAGTGGCAGAAGCCAGCACTGCTGTTGAGCAAACTCCCATCTGAATAAAAGACACTTTTATTCCCTCTCAGCTGGGAAGCCCCAAAAGTTGCTGTCCCATCAGCACAGGGTACCTCATAGAAACTTCCCAGCTTGCCTTTCCAGGCATTTCCCTGGGTCACAGAGCCCTCTCTTCCCCATGACCAAGCAACTCTTCCTCCTGTCTTCAGCATGAGACAGGAGCACATGGGCACACTCTCCTCAGTCTCCCTAGGAAGACTTTTCTCCTCAAAGAGCACCAGATCTGATTCATCCTGACCTAAGGAACTCCCACTCTACTGGCAAGACAAATACACAGGTGCCAGCATTTGCTTCCCTGTGCAGAGACAGCACCAGTACCTGGCCCTCCTTGCCAGCACTGCCTCTGCAATTCCCCACTGACAACCTGGAACTGTGCCTGCTTGAGGCAATCTGGAAGAGGTCATAGACAGAGTCACTGCCTGTCCACAGATCCACACGGAGCTCATAGCACATGGAGCTGCTACTTGTGAGGTTGTGCAGCTTGTCAAGACCTAGAAATAAAAGACAATCCCTCTTTAAAGTAGGAAGCCTGTTCACCTTTGCAGTCTTAGACTCTCACCCCATGACCATTTTGGTTAAATCAGTTATTTCCTGCCTCCTCCTTCCCTGCTTGAGGCTTCGTAACAATTTGCCAAGTTTATGCTGTCTTATCTCAGTTTCTGGCAAGAGACAGAAATATCAGAAAAAACAAACAACCTTAACCAGCACAAGACTGGCTGTACTGCAACATTATTTTTCCCAGAACATTTAAAGACTCTTGCTCCAAAACTTTGCCCTATTTAATGCTGGATTCTCTGATTCACACACTGCATTTTCTGGCTGCATGTAAGCACTGGGACAAATACTTAGATGAGCAAATTTTACAATGTACTTCCCATGAATCTGGGTGTGATCTGAACACTTAGACAAAACAAGCTTAGACAAGATCCACAAGGCATTTGGGTTTCTAAACTTCACCAAGATCAGAGGGGCTTGCCAGTAACACACAATTTATTTCAGTGGAGAAAATCGCTTATCACCGAGGTGGAAAAGGTAATATTTTTCTCTAGCAGTTTAGGAAGATTGCTATCAGAGAACCTCAGACCTCACTGCTCCACATTCACACACACTCCCTACCTCAAGGTACCCCTGCTTCTGCCTTCAGATTCCTTTAAGTCACTCAGCACCTCCTGTGTGGCCACACTTGAGGTGCAGGCTCACAGGACTAGCCATGAAAACAGTAACAGGTATCAGCTGAACTGCATTAACTGTACATACACATAACCCTGGTGGGTACATCAGCAGCCACTACCCTCCCTAAGACATGCTACATTCAGGAAGGAGCTGAAACACAGGAGTGCAGCAGAGAGAAAGGAGCTTCAGCTAACATTTGTATCATGTCCATATTATTACATAGATCAAAAAGCAGGAAGAGAAGCAGAGCCTCAGTCAGTATCCCCCTGCCTCTGTCAGTGCTCATGTCACAGTACAACCTGCAGCAGCCTGCTGCCATCCCTATACAGGTAAATGGTGTACATGCCACAGGAGGCAATTCTGTTCTGCTGCCCCTGGCTGCAGTCTGTGGGATACAGGCAGAGGAAGCTCACTGTGTGAACAGAGCAGGAAAAACTGGCCTTCAGCAAAGGAGGAGGAGGCACTTCACCTTGGGAAGCTCCTATGGACAAGGATACTGGAAGAGAAGCACAGAAAGCACACCCCTGCTGTGTCCTCACACAGGGCTCAGCTGCATCAGCAGGTAGCAGCTGTTGGCCTTCCCTACTGCCTGTGAGCTGGCTCAAGCATATGGTCCCCAAGGGCTGCAAAAGATGGAACCCAACTCAACTTCCAGAAGAGTAACTCAGGGCCAGTGTCCCAAATTTTGATGAGAGGCCCCCACACATTTCCAAGGAATGTGCAAAAGGCCTCTCCTTTGTGAAGGTTGGGTGTAGCTTTTATAGTTTGTAAAGTGAAGTGCCTGTCAGTCAGAAATTCTTAGACTTATCTCCCTTCAATCTGCTCTCAAGGCAAGATGTTTATGGTCAGCTGGGAATTCCACCTCCCTGGTACCAGAGAGAACTCATTACAGGTCAGATATCTTGGGTTATCTCACCAATTAGCAGATTCCTGTAAGGGGGAAGATGCCCTGAGCTGTTGCACCAGCTGATGGAACAGAGAAGCTCTTCTATGGCAGAGGGGAAGTCCTGCTACACACCACTGCATAAATGAGAGACACAAACTGCAGTGCAGGTCTTGGGCTGAACTGCAGTTGCCTGAAAGTCCACCAGTGGTCTTCATAACTAGCAAGCAGCAGAAGCCTAGAGCAAACACTGCAAGCCTTCTACAGATCTGGTTTGGGATATTCTGTGAGCCCAGCAATTGGCTCAACTGTGCAGTGTCCAGGAGCTCCTCACATGTCTGCCAAGGAGTGTCCATCAGGCTCATCTCTGAGGAGCACTCACAGATGGACAGGTTTAGGCTCTATGCCCCAGTCCTGGAGAACAGCTCTAATGTGGCCTGCTGAGAGCCTCTACCTTTGTACCCCACTGCAGATCAAGAATGACTTCACAGGCTTTTTCATTGTCATGGTTCAGTTTTCTTTAGTAAATGCAGGAATACAAAGAAACCCAGGGCTTTACAGTTCAGTCTGTATATGGGATACCAGCTCCTTCACTGGCATCAATGACTTGGCCAGACTTTTCCTGAGCAGACTGCCCAAGGTCAGCACAAGGAGAAGAACAGAATTATTTTAATGCAATGCCAGTTAACAGCAGTCGTCAAAATGTGTCTTATGAGGTGCCAACAAGGGGGGTGCAGTGCTTCCCTCAAGATAAATCAAATTTTTAAATGTGTTGAAAGTAGCAACACTGGAAGCAGCTTCTCCCTAATCTTCATCATGTGCTTGCTATATTCTATATGTTTTGGGAACATCTTCAGGAAACAACTTGATGAGTAAGGTTTTAGTGGCTTTCCAAGTTGTACAGAGGAGGTCCCTGGTGGGCAGTGCTGGCCTCCAGGGAAGAGTGCTCCAGCCCTAAAGTACACCTGAGTTTATATCAAACTATAAATTAATAATTCTTCTCAATTCCCTACTCTTCCACAAATCTCCCTGAAGGACTATGGGCACATTGTTGGCTGTCTTTTCTGTATAAACCAGGCTACAAAAGCCTGGCCCTGAAGAATGCTATGAGGATAAGCATAACAAAAATTATAATGCATCAGTGAAGTAATACAGTCATGAAAAGACCACAGAAAAACATAGGCCCATGCTGCTTTGTCTTAGATAAATGAGAAGAGTTGAGCAGGCTGGCTCCTCCCAGGAAATGCTGCACTCCTCATGCACAGTGTTACTGCTTAAAGCAGATAAAAAGGCAGAGAGAAAGAAATCAAAACACTAAATATAAGAGCAGGGACAGTAGCACTGTCGTGCACAGCCCATGCTTTTTGAAGTGCTGCAAGTTCATTACAACTGAATACCACCTCACACCAGGCTCATGAGTTAAGAGTATTCCATTATGTAATGAACTTGTGCTTCATTTGGGAGAGCACTGAACAACTGCTTTAAGTGAAACAACCCAGAAACCTCCTCAGACAAGTCAACTACATATGTATCTGCAGCTGGACAGGAGAGGGAGCTAAGAGGTACCAAATCCACCCTAAGAAGCACGGGATGGGAAGGGCAGCCTCAGAGGCTGCAGTCTCACAGCATTGCCCTTAAAGGCCAGCTGGCAGTTCCCATGGATTCAGCTCCCTGCCACAGCCAGCTTTAATGCTTGGGAGTAATCAGCCAGCACCTTGAGTGAGAAAATGTATTTTTTTTTCCTCAGGAGGTTTTATTTTAGCAGAGGTATAATTTATTTCTGTGCAGATATTTAAAAAAAATACCACTACTAATGTTAAATGCATTCCCTCTCTGCAGTTTCACTTCATGCAAGATTTCCAGGTGCCTCCATTTTCATGCCTGATCAAGAGAAAAAAAAAAAATTCAATTTGCTGAAACTCTCATTGAATTTGTGGTTTCAGATAGCCTCAAGATTTGTCCCCATCAGATGCCCTTGATCTCTGTAAACACTGGGGAACACTTTGGCATCTTGCCCTACACCCAAACTTCAACTGTTGTTTCTCAAACCAGATGAATTCATGAACTAGAAAAAGTACATTAGCAAGGTCAGTGGATATAGAGGAACCCCAAATGTTCCCAGCACATGACAGTCCTTATGGCTAACTGAACAGAATAGATTTAAGCCTGCTTAGTAGTCTCCTAGGACTAGCCTAAGGTCACAAGTCAAAGGGCAGGCATTATTTTTAACTGTCTCCAATTCTAAAATGGTTTCATTTTGGTTGTTAAACCTGCTATTGTTAGGCTTGATAGCAGCACATGAAACACTGCATGGTTTTGAGTAAATACTAATGAAAGAAGGACCATCAGCTGCCATCACTCTTGCATTATGACATCTGCCTCTTCTATAATCATCTATAGCAGCAGTCTCTGTTATGGGTAGCCTGTATACATGTATTTAAATACTAAATTTAATTATTTAAGTGGAGCTAACACTGTGCAGCAATGCAAAAAGTACTCATAAAACAACAAGAAAGCAGGATCCATCTGTTGGGAGGAAAGGGTTAAAAGTGCAATAATGGTGAGGAGGATGGTACATTCAGTGAGCTTGCAGCTGGGAATGCCCAGGCCTGAACAGTAACAGTGTGGCAAACCCCATATATTTTGCCTACTGCTGTTTATCCTCTGTCTGTTTTGAGAAGTAGAATTTCTGTGTAGAGGTAACATAGGTGTTTGGAGAGATTGGAGGCACTCTCACAGACTTCAGCTCCCTGTTTTGGCAGAGAGGAGATCAAAGCTCAGGTAAAAAACATCTGCATAGGCCCTTGAAAAATGAGACTGAGCCCAATGGTGCTGAAGTACCTGCCTGTGTGTCTCTGCCCAGGTGTTGCTTTGGGACCCTCCAATTAGTGAAGTATTGAAATAGATCTACTCTCTGCATTTCAGCCATGATTTTGTGGTTGTTCCAGATGCTTGCCTGTGTTGATACA
The DNA here is from genome assembly GCA_013400575.1 of Peucedramus taeniatus. Lineage (NCBI taxonomy): Eukaryota > Metazoa > Chordata > Aves > Passeriformes > Fringillidae > Peucedramus > Peucedramus taeniatus. The sequence continues at coordinate 67,647 of WBNO01014719.1, forward strand.
CAACTTACAGCCCATTTCCTTTCCCTTCTACCCACATTACCTGTCAGAGTGTCAGTGCTTGCCTTCTTACTCTGCTTGCCCCCCAGCCCTGCCCAGAGATAGATGGTGAACTGTGGAAGAGGTTTTACAGTAATTTCTGTGAGCCATAGAGACATTTGATAAGAGAATCCATGTTTACCCCTGAAAGAATTTTCTAAGGTCATTGACATAGAAACCAAGAAAGAAAGAAGGATAAATAAGACAAACCTGCAACTGTCTATTCCAATAAGCACTTTCTTTGTCTTTCCTGACCAACGAGTAAAGTGTAAACTTATGAGTTTTGAAAAAATTTATAAAAAGCATGCATGCTATAATAAAAACCAGGTTTGAAGCCTTCTGAAAATGGAGCGTTGCTTTGTATTGTGACTGTCTCAACTACGACAGCGAACTTCATGCCTGGCTTCAGTCCTGGCAGGCTGGTAATGCTCCTGTCCTTCCCCACTTCTGTTTCTTTGGTCATCAGCACAAGTAGCCACCACATAACTGTCTACAGGAGCTTGGACTCTGTCCCAGGAAATGGTGGCTGAGTCCTCTATCACTTGGTCAGTTACCAGACTCTTTGGGCTGTCCATTACTGTGAAATAAAGTGCAGAGTAAAAAGACACACATCCTTCCCTTATTTTTTTTTTCCAAAGCCCCATGATGCTACCCTCAGGAAACAAAGGATGACAAGGACTAACTCATCATCTGTGGCTTCACTGGGTCTCAGTGGCTAATCACCACACTTGGTATTGACAATGCAGAAGTGGAGCAAGGCAAGGTAAGGCACTGAGAGACAGCCAGACAAAGCTATCAGGAATAGAATATCAAGTAGAGATACAGGGAAGAATGACTGTGCAGAAAAATGTCCAGCTGAAATATGAGGCAATGTCAAGCCTAAGTTCTTATGAACCTTAAGAGAGATCCATTAGACCAGTGATTTGGAAGTATTCATAGGTCTGGATTCCTGGATAATGTGGATACAGTTTGGCAAAGAAAAAGATGTGAGAGCCTGAGGCAGCACCAACAACCTGCTGCCCTTTATCAATCTCTCCTGCAAATATCTCTTCTTGAGCTGTGAGGTGCCAACAAAGTGTAGTACTTCTCCACATTATGACAAAGAGAAGAAGTTCTGAGTAAAAGTAGCTAAAGAAGAACATACTCATAGCTACTTCATCATGTGAAACAACACTCCTCCTTCCACAGCTGCAAAATCACACTCCAGCACTTCCTCAGGTCACTCATGACAGTGTTTTTGCCTACCCTCTTGCTCTGCTTGTTTCTTTTCCAGACACAGATAATGCACGCCACATCTGATTTCAAACTCATCTGGACAGTAAGACCTGTGTCCTGCCTCATCTCTCCTTCCTTTCCAGCAATGCCTTTTGCCCATCAGGTAGGCTTCAGCCTAGCTAAGGAGCCAACTTCTGCAAGCAAAAACCTTGATTATACAGATGGAATTGCTGATAGTTAAGAGACTTTATCCAGGCTCAAACCATTTCCTACTCTTCCATGTTCCAGGAAAAGATTATTTTAATAAAGATGTTTCCTCTCTTGATTCATTAATACTATCCTTACCAGTGACAGTAGCTGAACTTGTGTCTAGCATATGATCTACAACAGCCCAGAATTGAGAACACCTCCTCAACACAGTGGCATGCAGAATCACAACAATTCCTAGGAATACCTGCCACTGCCTCAGTGCTGACCATTCTGCTCTGTCAGGTTCCCTTCTCTGCCCAGAGGAAGATGATATTCAATGCCAGGTTTCAGTCCTGTCAGAGTCGTGGTAGTCTTGTTCTTCCCTACTTCCATCTCCCCTGTGTCACCACCAACAGAGGAGAGCTCACCATGTGCCTGTCTGTGAGAGTCTGGGTCCTGTCCCAGGAGATAGTGGCTGTGTCTTCTGTCACTTGGTCAGTGGCCAGGTCAGCCAAGCTGTCGATTCTGCAGAGACAGTTAAAAGCAAAGAACACAGGCTGTCATAGTCAGGCTCTGCTGTGACCCTGCTTCCCCTCAAGGGCTTTGCTAGTTTCTTCCTTTTTCAAGTCCTATTTCTGATCACACATTGATTGGACCCACAAATCTGAAAGGTGACAAGGTCTGAGGTGGTTAAAAAGGTCTGTCTTTAATTCTAATAGATGTTTTCCTGGGAAACAGCACAGCCAGTTCTGACCAGGACAGAAAAGCCCTTACAAAGCATGACATGATACTGGTACCTTCCTGTTTCGCCATGGTCACAAGCCTCCAAAGCACACATCCATGTCATCTGTCCAGAAAGTGAGAGAACAACCAAAGCTCTTTTGTTAAGAGGCCTGGGTGACTCAGGTGCACATTTATTCATCTCCCTCCAATAAGTCCCTGACCTAGAGATGAGTCTTGTCAATGCCTGCCGCCACCTTCAGTGGATTCCAATGCTCAGATTTCCAGTGCTGTTATAAACAGGGAGCACATTAGGCAGATCACTACACATCCTTAACCAGGACTGGCAACACAAGAACAACTGAGGAATCCTATTACTCATCCTATTGCCAAAAGAAGATGGCCTGCATGCTGTTAACCTCTCTACACTTCAATTTCTTCATCTCCAGGAGTTGAATATTTCCCTATTGCATGATGAAGGATAAACAAATCAACCAATTAAAACAAGGCTACACAAACACATAAGAGACACTGCTGCAAGGGCTTTGTTTACCCTAATCCTTGCTAGTATTTACAACACGACCCATTTGTAGTACCTACAGGTAATTACAATCTGTGATGATGCTTGTTGCTGTTGACAGTTGGGCTGTCAATTTCTATAAGTTATAATTATTAGAAGTTTTAGTATATTGCTGTGGTAATCACAATGGTCTAAAGACACAGACAACACAAGTTTTAGAGACAGAGCTAGTGTGTTTTATTAGACTATCAAATACATTTGGAAAAACAAATGAAATTTGGGAAATGATTCTATGTCTAAAGACCTAAAAGGGGTTTTGTGTATCCAGAAGCTTGCTTGATTTTTTCTCTCCAGCCCAAACTGGTAAATCTAACAGAAGTTTTATCTTTAGCTGTAAACTGTGTTTTCACCATGCAGTGTAAATAACAGCTACTTAAGCAGGTCACCATTGGATATTTGTGGAGCAAACAATTTTGTACTGCTGGATACAGTGCAAAAAAGGTAAAATAGGTGTGTTAACTGCTTCCATGTCCTGCCATTCTTGGTACATTGGTAATCATATCTGCACATCAGTGCCAAGGTGGCAGAGCTCTGGCAGGGTCAGTCATCCCTCTGCCCTGCACTGGGTGAGATGGGCTGCTGCTTTCTGTGGAACAGCTGAGTGAAAAACATAGCTATCCAAACAGGGCTACTCTTACTTCTTCCCCTGCTGATTTTTTCTACATCTCATCCTTTGTTTCTTGCCAAGGATGGGCGTGAACTAGCAAGTAGGGGGGGATGCCCAATTCAGAGGTATTTCAGCTGGGGTTTAGGTCTCCTCCTCACAGCTACAAGAGCAAGGCTCTTTCTTTGGGAGCAACAAAAGCACAGCCACTGCCCAGGCAGAGACAGAGCTCAGGCAGAATATGATGTTACTGGCTTTTGCTTTCTGAAGATCACAATGACATCTTGCCCGAGTAGTTCTGGGAATTAACCCAAAAAAATCCCAAATCACCTGCTCAGAATCTGTGAAATGCAGCACTCTGTCACTTGCAGATTCCTCCCACTGTTACAATCTTTTCCCCGCCCAATTCTCAGATGGAAACACACCACCAGATTTCAGGACTCCTAATTTCATATTACAAGACAACAGCCTGCAATAATGTGGCCCTTTGAGGACCTTGACCTTTACAGAGAACAACTTTTTTTGTTTGGTTTATTAGGATTTTTTAATTCACTGAACTACCAAATACATTTTAGCAGCCTGAGCAGTGAAGGTCTTGCAGATGCCTCTCAAATTACTGAAACAGCATTTCTTATCCTGCTGGAGGCTCTAAATTCCAGGGCACAAATGCACAACAGCCACAGTGTAATTTACCACACACCAGCTTAGCTGCACTATGATTTACCACACATTAGCTATGGTAAAAGTTGTGATTTTCTACCTGCATGCACTAATCTCAGCTCTTTTGTGAGATGAAAATACATAACTTTTCATTTCAATGAAAGATGCTGAGGCTTGTTTGTACCACCCTAGAGCAGCACATTCTGTGAATTGGGAATTTGAATAATCACAGCTCAGTTCGTCAACAGTATGAGATGCTCACCTGTGGCAAGAAAAACCAAGCAAATGATTTTATTGTGTGATATGAAAATCAAGTTTGTTCTTTAGGTCTAATTGCACTGCAGCTGAGTACAGACTGTGCTGCTCTGCTTTTCATTACTGAACTCCCTGTGTGCTCCAGGAGCTGCCCAGTCATCTGCACCAGTGAGAACATGGGCTGGCTCGAGACAATGAACCAACCTGAAAGTAGGGGATTGCCTGAGCTCCATCACTGTTTGACTGATCCCCTCATGTGAGAGCTTCAGACAGTCCCGCAAATTCCCCTGAGGCATCTCCTCTTATGTCTAGTCTAATTTACATGCTTAAATGTGTTGGTTAACATCCTGAGTTGAGCACCCCAAATATTCCTCCAGGTAATTTTTGTGAAGAAATGCACACTGCACAGACGTAAGACTATTTGTCAATAGTGAGTAGAAACTGCTTCTGTACTCACAGTCACACATGGATGGCTGAATTGTAACATTTCATTAAGACAGTGGCTCAAGAAGTTTCCCAATCTAGCTGCAGACTTGACTCAGATGCAAGCAGCCTTCCAATGGACACTCCCTGTCATCAAAGGACAGCAAGCAAATATACTGTTTGGGAAATTTGATTTCCCACATTTCTTAGTTTACATTATTCTGTGTTCTTCCTTTTTAACAAACACTCTGCCATGATTATCTGTCTGAAATGTGTATGAGCCCCCTGTCCTGTTGGGAAATGCTTCAACAGTCACCCAAAGAAATGCCTGCATATGGTTTATAGCATTTTAAAGGCAAGGCATGAATTACACATTGCAGGTGGTTATGAGGTTTGAGTTTTGGCTGTGATTGACTGTTCTCTATACTAACAGTAACTGGTCCCTTGCCATAGAGCCTGTCCACAAAAGGACTCAGAGTCTTAAGCTGAGCTGGGGACCTGTCCATGGCATGGGGTTGGGTTAGATTATGTTTAAGGTCCCTTCAAACTCAAACCATTCCATGCACACATTTCCTTTACTTTTGCCTTACTGCTTCGGACAGCAAAAACCACTCACTTACTTAGATTTCCCCCAACAGCCTTTGAAGAAAGGAATTCATGGGAAACCAGGAGAAAGAAGGAATGTTCTACCATTTAGATGAAATTCTCCATTTCTTTCTGGAGGCAGAGCTTGCAGGCTACCTGTCACCTTCCATAGGTACCAACTTGAGGATTACCTTAAAGATCTAGAAATAAAACAACATACTTTTGAGACAGTGTTAATATAGGAGGTAATAGGAAAGCTGGTCTTTAATTGGAGGCCTCCCAGGCCAAGTATGGAAAAATGCCCACCTCACAAAGGCCAAATACAGTTTTATAAATTTAGCAAATTAGCATAATTATAAGAATCACCAATTAGAAACACAGGTGATAAAGTAACTCATCCCCTTGGCTCAAACTCTTCTGGAGCCCCTCTTCTTCCAGTTGTTAATAGAAAGTATCTTGGGAGGGTAGCTGGTCCTTGGTTCCCAGAGGAAGCAAAATTAGGATTGGAAGCAAAATTAGGACTGGGGGGGGGATTTTGAATGTGTTTTGTCTTTCTGTCAATCACAGTAGGAAAAATGCTGGAGTGAGCCAGGAACCCTATAACTATACAGCAGTAGTCTACAGAGCTACAAATAAATGAAGAATATATAAAAGCAAAACTCATTTTGGCATCAGCCTTCTGGTTTGCCCCCTCCCAGCTCCAAGTACAGTGCCTAACCCCTTCTCTGCCTCCACTGTCAGCCATCTGCTGCTCCTCCCTTTCTGCCTTCCCTGTAGACCTGTCTCAGACTCCCTCAGGTTTTGCTATTTTAGCTGATGAATCAGAGCTCAGTGGCGGCTCTTGAAGTAGCTGGTATTTGCTTATTTGCATCTCCTAAATTCCAGGGGTTACATAAGAATATGTATTATTTTCCTTTTTTAAGAAGCTTTGCAGCCCCCATGTCTGTCAAGAACAGCTTGAAAACACAAGTCAAGGGTGTTCCAAAAAATCAGTCTACACAGGGCAGAAGAAGAGCCTTAAAAAGACAATGTGGAGGTTGTATGTTCTGTTGTTCTAAAAAAATTTCATTTTAATGGAGTAATTTACACAACAACCTCAGGAACGTCAGGCCTGATGTGGAATTTTTCAGTCCTTGGAAGCAGCATGCCTACCCTTTTGTAAGATATGAATTTCAGAAATTCCAGAATCTTTTAAGTACAGTGAGAGTTTAAAATTCTTCAAGGTCTCCTCTGCAACAGAGTAGCTCATAAATACTCTGCCATTTTTCTTTAAGACAGTCAATTAGCCAACAGAGGGGTTATTCCATACAGAGACTAACTCACTACACTTACCCTGTGCCCAAATGGAGCTGTTAGTCAAGTTAAGGGTGAAGTTACTGTAAAAATCAAAGTAAAAGACTGAGCTAGGCCTAGGGTTTAGTGTTTAATATGCAACGTAGGCAAGCTCAAACAAGGTATAAGCAGAGCTGGCTGCAGGTCATGCATGAAGAAGCAGTCAATTATGAACCTTTTGTGCTAGAATTTTGAAAGATCTGTCCCCAAACCCTGTAGTAACAGCAACTTTCCACATACCAGTCCTGCCAGTCACTGAGGATGGTTTCCCCTCTGTGTTGTCTTTCACAGGTATGACAGTGACCTCATGTTCTGTTCCAGATTTCAGGCCTATAAAGAGCAAAAGGGAGCATTACTAAAAAAGGGGGCATTACTAACAATTTGGGAAGATGGCATTTTTTCTTGAAGATAACTGTTTTGTCTAGTTTATCCAGCTCCAGGTTCAGTTTCAGAGGGGAACTTAAAGTTTAGATTTCTATCCAACTTGCTTTTTGTCTTTTCAATGCTTTGATTTAGGCTTGCCCTTAGGGCAGGCACTTTGACTGCTGCAGGTGGGGATTTCCATAATATCAGCTCTGAAACAGAAGAATGCACTTTTTTCCTAACAAGGACAGAATTAAATGAATAAATATGCTTGGAAACTTGCTATCTACAGAGCATAGCTTTCTCTCTGTGGAGACACCCCTCCTTATGTGATAGGGGAGCCCAAATAGATCTCACTTGACATTCACACATGAGAGAAGAATTGTCTCAGTCTGACTGTTAATCATTCCTGCCACTTCACTCATGAGTCTCACCAGTGAGGATGTATCTGCTCTTAGGGTCATTGCTTTTGGGCACCATGACCTGCTTCTCATCCATTTCCACGAGGGATCTGAACTTCAGCTTGTAATAATCCACATCAGCTCTCCTACTCCACCTCCTCTGTCACTCAGATGGCATTGACTGCAGACCAGACTGGGAAACACAGCAGAGAGATGTAGGAAAGCAGCATCAGCACAAAAAGGTAAATAGAAAACAGAAAAGTCACTAAACAATGCTCCTTCCCTGCCCAGTTTCCTGCTCTGAGAGACATTTTCCTCATCTGAACTGAAGAGTCAAGCAAGGATAGCACAACTGTTACTTCAACAGGTTTAGTTTTATCCATGGTAACAGTCCAGCTGTGGTGTTTGCTGGCTCTCAGTTCCCACCTGTTGTGCTGGAAGCAGGAAAAATGCCAAAATCACTAAGCTTTTCACTGTCTTTGCCAAGTACAAGCAGATAGCATAGTATCAGCTGCTAACCAAAGGACATTTCAATTCTTAAGGGGCTGCTTCAAATACAGAGCCTTTGCACACTCAACCTCTTAACCTCAGCAGGATCATGCTCATTCAGTCCTGGGAAGAGACTATGAGGAGAACTCATTGCTGCAGACATGTTTGGACAGTAAGAACCTAGGAATGACATCCTGCCTACTTTAAAGTTCTTTCTGCATCCAGTGCATTATTCTTAGTAACATGCTGCCTTTATCCTGCATGCTTCCATTCCTGCTTCTTGCAGCAGGCAACACTACAAATTCCCTGGAATTCACAGGTGTCAACACAAGTAGGATTTGGACAAGAAAAATGGAAAGAAAAGAAATATGCAATACATTCAGCCCTAATAATCCAAATATGGGAACAGATTCTCCAGAAAACAATGACATAACTCTAGGCTGGGAAGAGAAAGTGCTCTCCAGCACTCAGTTCCCCTCACTTGTTGAAATCTAACTTTCAAGATTTACAACCTCCGACTCTTCAAATAATACTACCAGCTCCTATCTGTACTTGCTTCTAGATGCTTGGGCTCACTGGCAATCCCCTTCACATGTGATGCAAGTGTGACATTATTGTACATGGTGCCAGGGTAGAATCTCACAATCTCATAGCTGAGCTGCTCTTTGTGCACATGGATTTGTTTCACCAACACTTCATAGCCAGCTGGAAAATAGATAAGGAGGTAATTATCCACATTAGTCACTGGATCCCAGCTGACAGCCAGGGAGTTCTCAGTGGAGTTCAGCACCTGCATATTCTGGAGAGAAAGGACAAAAAGAGAAACAAAGAAAAACATTGCAATGAGGATCATCACTTGCTACATGGCCAAGCATGAATTTTTTTCAGACTTATTTTGACTAAGAAAATGCAGAACTAGAGTTGCCAGCCTGGAGTCATCTTGGATTTATCCATTTCTTTGTGCTCAACAGCATATCGTTAGATACAAATGAATAATGCAGCCAGTAAGAAATATAATTTCCTGGATGACTCCTTCCAGCTTCTAAACCCACACTGGCATGAGGAAAACTCTCTCATAAAGCTCTCCCTACCAATACATCTAGGAAGAGAAAGACAAGCCTATCCCCTCTTTTCCTATAACTGTCAGAGTTAATTCAAAATGTCAACTGCTCCCCAAAACTGGAGAGTACAGCTTCTCCACAGCAGAGACAGAAAGCTTTTCTGACTGAGTACTGATGGAAACTCACATTTGGTGCCTGGAAGAGACCTGGGCAAATCTGCTGCACATAAGACATTTCAGGACACCAACAATACCTTAACTGTTTTGCCACGAGACAGCTCCTTGGTGTATTGAAGCTGACCTTGAAAGCAGTCCATATAGAATATCTGTTTACCATCAAGTTCACCTGATTTTAATTACAAGTGAGCTCATCCTAAGTTGATCAAACAATCTACCAGCTGTATTTTATTAGCCAGTTTCGTGGTTTGACACTGGCCAAACACCAGGCACCCAAGAAAGTCGCTCACTCACCCTCTCCTGCTACAGCCAGGCAGAGGAGAGAAAAAATTTAAACAAAGGGATCATGAGCTGAAAGAAGGACTAGAAGAAAACACTCCAAGGGCAAAACAGGCTCAACTTAGAGGTATAGAGTGAGTTTTTTACTAACAAAATCAGAGGAGCATGATGAGAAGTAAAATAAGCCCTTAAAACACCTTTTCTTCCCCCAACCTCTCCTTCCTTCCCACCGACAGCACAGGGAAGCAGAGCATGGGGGTTTTGGTCAATTTGTCACCCAAGGGTTTCTTCTGTTGCTCAGGTAAAGAAGTTGTTTCCAGCTATGCTTTCCCACCCCAACCCATCCTCTCCGTCCAAGGGACACAGAAACTAGCTCCACCTTTTTTTTTCTCCTGTGCAGACTTCTGAAACAAATCAAATATAAGAGATTGCTTCAAAGCTCTGAACAAATTTATGTCTAAATTCTACAGATTCTCATCACAGTCCATTGCAGGAAACCCCCAAAGCTTTGCTTTGTGTGGTTTACTTCCAAACCCCTGGACATGAGGTCTCCAAACAGACAGACACATGCACAAAATCCCTTTGCTTAGCACCTAGTGATTAATAGCATTCTGGGTTGTAACATGATCCTGTGACTAATTAGAGCTTCATGGGAATCACAAATTGAGCTCAAATTTTCCTGGGCTTAGAGATGATTCCAGAGGAAAAACCCTGGACACAAGCATTTCTGTCAAACATAATGAAAGAGAACAACTTCTTTGGCTTCCTCATCCTATAATAAAGATATTTTTTCCCTGCTATTAAAAAGAGTGGGTTTAACTGACTTTTTGTGGAGAATATAATGTCATACATATAACTGGCAATAACAGCATATTAGGGAAAGGACTAATTTAGGAAAGAATGCCTAACAGCAAGATCTACCAGGCACAGAACATTCTCCTAAGGGAAGGGATGAAAGAAACCCTGTTCCCATCTTTTCAGTTATTGCAGAGGACAGCACGGGATGATCAAAGCTGGAGAGAACGTGGAATATTTGCGTGAAAGATTCCAACAACCTAACTCTGCAAGTCTTTTTCCATCCTACTGCCCAGTGCTTGAAGATTTAGGGTATCTGCCTAATATAATGTATTAGGAGCAAGCATTCTAAAAAGAAACCCTTCTAGGTTAAACCCTAGCTCCATTAGATCCAAAAGCAAAACTCCCATTTATATTAGCAGATATGTAGCTTTATATGGTTGGAGAAGACAACCTGGGAAAGTTTAAACCCTTCAACATGGGCTTAAAAAACCCCATTGAATAGTACTATACCTTTTGTAATAACAATAATACATGTCTATAATACAGGATTATTGATGTCTGTGAAAGGCTTCAAAAGCCTTGGAGGACATCTAAGAAGTCAGAGACTAACTGATAGTTTTTCCCCTCAAAACAAACAACTAGAGTCTCAAAAGAATTAAAAATACTTTTCTCTTACCTATCAAGTACTTTCAACTGTCTGGTTCAGAGCCCTTCTGATGCAGGCACCACTTGCAAAGGTAATTTGAGCAAAACAAAAAGTTACCAATTCCTCCCCTCTTCCCACTCCAGCTGCAAACCAGCAGCAGTCCTTGCAGTGAGTTTAAGAACCCGTGGACCAGATGAAAGGAACCAATGGAGGCCTGGGGGCGTTTCCCTCTTACAAACCACCTAAGGAGCACACTGGGTTTAGGAATGATTCCCCTGCTCAGCATTCCTCTTGCCCATCAGCAGGAAAAACCATTTCCTATTTGTTTTATGCTCTGCTACTAGTCAAAAGCCAGAAAGCCTCTCCAGCTCTGTACATGTCAGCAAGAATCACAGGATTTTGACTGAGACTACCACATCAACAAGCACATTTGTAATATTAATGATGAGAAATTCAAGTGGAGTACATCAGAAAATAAAATTTTAAAAAATATTTTAAACTCAGCAGCAGTTTAAAATTTATTTATTTATTTAAATATTTATTCAGCCCACAAAGTTATTTAAGCAGGTGCATTACTGAGCCAAGTTTTTAGCTGACAAACCTCATATTCTGAACAGATCCTTTGATTTATTGCAACCAGAAGCTGTGCTGAGGGAGCAGAAGATGGTAGCAGCCTGAGGAACATCAACATCCATCATTAATCCTTGTCAGTCTCAGCTGGGAAAGTGCCAATCACACAGGTGATGCTGTTGAGCAAGTGAGTGAGTCAGCCCTGGCTGAAGAAATAGTTCTCCTCTGCATTCTCACCCACTCCTCCCACATCTGGACCATCTAATATACACAAAAGGGGAATATACAAAATATACAGATATACACAAAATATTATATATACAAAATATTGTAGGAAAGAATGCATGCTGTAACATTAAAATCTCCTTTGAACACATCTATTTTATCTGCTCTGCTGATATTCTACCAATTATTTTTGCCATCAGGAAAAAAAACAAATTATAGAAAATTACATCAGAGAACAAAGTTTGAAATTCTCCCCTTGCAAATAGCAGAAAGCTACCACAGTAAGCACCTAGGAAAGCTACTGACTACAGCATGGATAATAAAATGTGATTAGCCAGCCAACCTAACTACTTCTTCCAGATTATTACATACTTCTGGACCAGCATAATATACCAAACATCTAAGTAAAACAACTAGCACACACACAACAAGCAGCTTGACAAACTGAGAGAACCAGCTTCTCGAATGACTTTTTGAATGTAGCTAATGAGCTGATATAAACAGAGAACTATGAATTCAACATCACAACCTTGATGCATGTTCTCCCTGACATCAGGAAACAGACGTATTTTAAATGCTGCCTAAGCGCAGTCCCAGTCAGTGGAACAGGACAGTTCCCTCACTGAACAAGAACAATGGAAGCAGAATTTCCATTTGTTTTTCTCTATTTGGGGTTATGATTATTCAGTGTTGTCTGCAAAGTGCTGTAACTTACCCAAAGGTTTGGATATTAGCAAAAGTTTGGACAACACTCTCAGGCACACAGTGGAACTCTCGGATTTGTCCTGGGCAGGGCCAGGAGCTGAACTCGATGATCTTTATGGGTCCCTTCCAATTCAGAATATTCTACGACTCAAAATCCACCAGTAGGAAAAAAACCCCTACAAGCCACAGGTATAAATCTAGGAATTTAAGAACAGTCCTAGGTGACAAGCAAAAAAAAAACCACCCCAAAGAAACAGAACTAGCCCGGCCTTTAAGTAGAGCTGCTTGTCCCGCAGCAGGGACGCGCTGTTCCAGACAGGGACCCCACACCGGCGGCGCGATGCCTCAGCGCCAATTTTCCTGCTAGGACAACTTTCCCTGTCATTTTTACAGCTGTTTGCCTTCAGCCTGGGACACCTTTGCTGCACCCAAGGCCGGCCCCCAATGTTTCTGTGGTAGATTCAGCTGCCTCTAATGACGGGTGGTGCCAGCCAGCCCTGACAGCAGCTCTGAGATACACACAGCACAGCCCTCAAAAGCGGTGGGGGCTCTTATCACACTTCCAGCCGCAGAGGGTTAAAAAAGCCGGACACAGGGGGAATGCAGCGGGAGGAGGCGGGAGTGGCCTGAGGG
>WBNO01014723.1:8927-21921 GCA_013400575.1 Peucedramus taeniatus
CTCCGCCCCGCCGCACCTGGGCGCACTTTGCAGCCCCCGGGTCCGCCCCGTCCCTCGGTGCCGCCCGCGCCCGCTGAGGGGCAGAGCCGGGCCCGGGGAGCCCCGCCAGGCTTGGGGAGCCACGCCGCACATGGAGGCAGCGCTCCGGCCTTGGAGGAGGCCGCTGCTCCGACACCATGAGGAGCACAGTCCTTGGCTGCTCCGAGTAGCCAAGAGGTGGCCTTTGCCGTCAGCCAGCATAGAAGAGTTCGGTGGAAGGTCTGAATTGGACTTCTAACAAGGTGGAAAGGGGAAGTGAGCCCACAGCAATGTGCAAAGCTACATCGGTGTAAAACTTGGGAAAGTGACAAGAAAATTAACAGTTTCCTTCTCTTTTCTAGAAGCTTCCACAGCTAAGAACTACCACTGACAGAAACAGAAAATTGAATAGTTGTCTGAATTCGACTTAACCTTCCCAAGAAGATAAACTCATTTGAAAATAGTGATTCAAAGGTGGAGATCCTGTGAATCGCTCTATATAAAAAAGAGATTGGTGTACTCATTGTGTGACATTCACAAACTATATTTGTGCATATTGTATACATAAAACACAGGGGGAAAATACCATAGTAGCTTTTTTTCCAAAATAACTAATATCTTTTTACCCAGGTTGAAAGGATGTACACGTTTCAGGAAGATGAGTTTGACTAGGTGTGGTTACAGTTTTACAGTTCTATTATTACCACTGTATATGATTTCATAGAAGGCAAATATAATTTGATGCTTGTATCATGTATAGAACTTGAACCCTTTAATCACTTTATGCCCTTTGCAATCTCATTGAGTCTTAGTGGAAACAGTAACTAATGTCAACCAACTGTCCACAGTTAATCACATAAGAAACTGTTTACAGAACCAACTTATTAATCAGATAAAAATGTTAAAATAATTAAATGAATGAAGCATATTACAGCAGGCAATCTGAGAACATAATATGAGTTTTTTGATATGTATAATTTCTGTACTGAAGTTCTTTAATGCCAAGTGTTACAACTATTCAGAAAGGAAGCAGCTTGGGGGAAAAAACTTCATATTGATTTAATGCTATGTGTGAACTTATTACTGCTAGTCTTTATTTGGTCTTACAATAAAAATGTGGGAAATACAAACAGAAAAAATCTCTTAAATTAATCTTTTGTAAATCTGTAGCATACAATTACCAGAATATTGAAGTTCACTAAGCTGCTTCAAGTAAATGGATCTTTTCAAATTCAGAAGGTTTAAAATGCATGTGAATAATAGAGATCTTACAGACAACTCATTTTACACACAGCTCTCCTGTTTTATGTCATGATCATCATGATTTTGAAACAGAATCAAAGAATCTTCAATTTATAAACAGGAATTTAAAGACACATTACTTTGCTCTTTGAAATGTGTCGATGCTCTAAAAGCCTAGTGCTGAAAGGCTGCCAAGCTAATAGGCCAGTGAGCACTAGGAAGAGATTAATTTTATACCTGGATTGAGTGTATACAGTTTCCATGCTATTTAGTGAAAGGGCTGGAATGTGAACTAGAGTTTCCTTCATGGTGCAGTGTAATGTTAAACCCTGGAGTTATGGGCTAGCCTCTACAACAGAGAGTTTCAATTCAGCACTGAGACCACCTACAGATGTTAGTCCACAAGAAAGTAAATCAAAATGGGATGTTTGAGATGCTTACTTGTGTTTTTTTTCCCCCCAGTGTTTTGTTGAATACTGGTGCTGGTATGGCAGAATCAATGTGAATATTTGGGAATGCAAATGGGTTATGAGCATTTCTGTTTATTTTGAAACATGCATAAATTAAAATGGAGAGGTGTGTGCTAGCAACCACAATCCCCTCACTAGAGAGCTCTGCCTGAGGTGTAGCCACAGTCGTAGTCTCCACTGTGTTCTGTGTAATTTCAATATGTGTTCTTTCTAGGGATCCTTTCAAGGGATCCTGATCAATAAAAAGAGACAGAGTGAAGGCAAGGCAATGAATCTACTTCCACAAGCTTCACTAGCCAGCAGTGATTAGGAGAGGACACTCAGAGTTCCAGACCAGTTTTTGAAAACTGTTTAAAGGTTTCCAGAAAAGTTGTATTAAATTGACTTTTGTTTTCCTGTAGGTCACTGTTGACTGTTCAGAATGGATTTGTGGAAAAGAAAAAAAGAAAATGAAACCAACCAAGTAAACAAATCCCAGGCTTTTAAAATTATTTATTTATTTACTGATCACCTTAAGGTGTTTGGTTCAGTATATTGGATTTTACTACCAGAATCTGTACATTGGGTCATCCTACTGAGATAATTCCAATTTGTATTCATTGTGAGGAGGATGACATCTCCATACCTTTTCTGGGGCAGCTGGAAAAGAAGCCAAGAACTTCTGGTGTGCTGAGTTCTTTCTAGATTACTGAGCAGGAAGAACGATGATGAAGGAGGAATTTTTTCTTAAGCAAAACTGTGAGTAAATTATATTCCTGAAAAATTGTCACTTCCTAACTGATGTTCTTCGTCAGAAGTAGCTGGCATAGGATACCATAAATATTTGGAATGTGAAAGAATGGTCAGAAAGAGCAAAAGCATTATACAAGTTGTTCTTTTATGCTGCATGTCATGGGAGGCTGCTATTTTAGACAGAAACACACTGAAGTAGGTGACCACACCTTGAATTCATGTGAGAAGAGGCATTGAGTCATCCATTTTGTCCAAGAAAATATCCACAGGCAACAGTTACAGCTGTTGATATAACATGGTCATACACCTAGAGACGTGCACAAGTAAACAAATTGACTGCTAAATCAGTTAATTGATAAGCCAAAGAAAGCCCATTTAAAAGTAATTGAGAGAACAGCTGGGCCTAGTGGAGTGCTTAATGTAACACTCAATATCAAATAAATAACCAAACTTCATGGTTCATTTTTTTATTTGGCTGAAGAAGAAATGTGAGGAACTATGCTCAAAGTTTCATCAATAATCACTTGGAACTTTTTTCAGTCATGTAGAGATTCAAATTACACAATACTAAATACGATCCTGGATAAAGTATTCTTTATTTTTGGGGTCTTTGAACTTTAAGTGTGACTAAATACGACTTTGAAGTGCAAACACATAGATATATAAAACCTAAGGCCGGAGATTTCATTAGTTTGTATTGTTCGACTTCAAGAGCATTGCCTTTTATTCTCACTCTTGTGTTTAATTCATTCATACTGTGCCACTGCAGACCCCAGCAGCCACGGAGACCTTCTGGACCCCGGAACAGATAATTTTCTGACTCCTTTCACCCTCAGGTAATTTCCTGTTCTCCAGCTGTGATGATTTCACTCAATCATAGTCACTCAGATGCTATTGCCTACTACATATGGGAGAAGCAACATTTGTCCATAATTTGTTTAGAACTGCTTTAGAAAAAAGAAGAGTTTTACTTACCAGAAGAATAAAAGGTACAGGGGTAGTTCTGATGGGAATCAGTTAGCCTTGTTATGTAATAATTACTGTATTGTAGCTTTATTATAAACTTTAGCTATAGCATTTGATAAGCAAAGTTGCAAATTATTAGTGTTCTAGAACTTCAGAAAATGCATTTAAGAGTACTCACAGTTCTAACCACTAGGGAAAAAAATCATGTGATGTGTGCCAGCTGCACATTTTGTTCAGCCACTGAAGAGTCTCCCTGGATGAATCTTTGGTTGAGGTTGGATTTTTATCATGCGTCAGTATATAAATTCAATAGAATGAACAGCATGTCTTTCTTTTTTTCAGTAAAAAAATTGACTAATGCCACAGTGACCTCATACAGCTATGTTTTATACTTCTGGCATTTTGGCTCAGCACAGTGAATAGATAAGAAGGATACATGTCCAGCTATAAAGAAATAAGCAATCTAATCATACTGCTGAAAATGACATGGTTCTGTTTCACTTCTTGTTTCCTCTTGTACCTCTGTTAAGGAGTGAACATGACAGGCTATGATATCATTCATTAGGAAGGTTATGCCAGCTACAGTCTTTATCTTAAGCCAGTTTCTCCCTGTGGGGCCGTTAATGTGAGTGGCAGTGGTGAAATTGGAATTGCAGGAACACAAATTTTTGGTTTGTCATTCAGTGCTTGGCAGATGTAATGATGAACTGCGTCATACAGTGGACCATGTATATTGCAGGAAAAAGGTGGCAATAACAAGAAAGTATGAATGAATGTTACTTTTCATTAAAGTGTATATGCTTTTCAATTATATTAATTGGATTTTGGTAATGTCAATGGTGTGTCAATCCAAAGGAAGCAGAAGGCATTTTGCATTTATACTGCTGACTCTACTGATTAGTTCTGTGGGGAACAGGTCCATGGCCCTTTTGCTTTCTAATGGCTCTGTAACAAATGTAGCAAAAAGGAGTACTCTGGAATATTGCATTCTTCATGTTATATAAAACAATTGAGATTCCTTGGGGGCTCCCCTGCCCAGGCAATCAGAGGGCTCCTTTAAAGATGGCCAGGAGTCATCATAACTCCAGTGTTTGAAAAGACAGAAGAAAGTTTGAATCATCATGACATGATAACTCAGGTAACACTTTCTGAGGCAAGTAAGGACTTTTCTATTACAGCTCTACAAGCAGTATATGCCAAGCCCTCACAAATTATATGCTCTTCTAAATCATTACTTTCTTTCATTTTGAGCTTTTTCTACCAAAGATCTTACCATGTGGCATTAGACCAGTTAGACTAATTTCATCTGTAGGAATGACATTTGAAAGAATTTTAACAGATTAGGGGAAGGAGTATCTTGTAAAAGCATCCTCCAGCCGGATTAGTTGTATACACATGGTTTAGGAAAAAAAAAAGTCATGCTTCACTAGCCCTCTGGAACTCTTTGAAGATAACACTGCCAAGATAGGGTATAGCATGGACATTATATTTTTAGATTTTCAGGAGTCATTTGACAATGTTTTACCCAAGAGATTAATGCTCAAAGAGAGGGGAGTTAAGGGGCAAGAGAAAAGTTTGCTCATTAAATTGAAAAGTAGCTCTAAGCAAGAGCAATGAGGAGCTAGAAGTGTCATTTTTACAGATGGGGAGAAGTTGAATTTGTAAGGTTGCAGCACTTCTGTGTATCAAGTTAACTTATTTACATAAATGGCTTGGATGGATGTATTCCTCTGAAACTAAAACAGGCTCATTATTATTCATTTATTGCATTAAGAAACTCTGAGTTTATAATCCCAGTATGCTGAATGCTGTGTTTTTTGAGGCTGTCCCAGCCCCCTTCTAGACACTGTGGAACAAAAGCAGAAGGCAAGTGTTGTTTTCCTGATTACGCAGAAGAGGTTCTGAGGCCTGGACAGACTTGATCCAAGCCACAGAGGAGAATCAGTAAATCTGATGAGGGAATGTGTTTTCTTAGTCATGAGATGAGATTTCTGACTGGGAGATGATACTTCACAGGAAACAACAGTAAATTCCAATAATCAATGAAGTGCTGAAAAGCGAATATTGCCAGGTCAACAAATGTGAAATGCATCTCCAAATAAATATACAGTCTAATTAGAAAAGAAATTTAAAGTTTATTGTAAAATGTATCTTTTAGCATAACTTACGTATCTGTAAGAAATACAATTTTATATAGAAATTACCTCAACATACTTAGAAGAGTTCTCTCTCCATGATTTATTAATAAAACCCTTTAAAAACGGTGCAACATTCCTAATTAAAATTTGCTTATTTTAAAAATAACTTTCTAAATAAAAGCCATATCTTAATTGTTTCTATATGTTACAGAAAAAGAGCTAAGCAGAAAGGAGCACTTATTTTGGCCCACAGCATGTATGTAATGGTACAGCGGTGACAAATGGAGTGTGAGCACCACTGTGTCTACAACTTGGGTTTGAAATAATAAGCTTAGCAAGATGTGAACATGACCACACACATCAAAAGGATGTTCCAAGATGCTGCCCACCACTTTCTGTGCATCCACTTCCCAGGATGCTAAGCTTAAAATTGTGATAGATGAAATTTTTGAAGAAACTACCTATACTGTAAAAAAAAAAAAAAATCTCTTTTTAGATTAGGAATGTGTCTTACATTTCTGTATGTCTTTCTCTAGTTTAAATATCCTCTTTCAAAAAATTAAGACCCTACCTTTCTGCTTTGTTTCTGAGTTCCTAGGAATCCTGCCTGACTATACTTCCAACGCAAGAGCTGAATTTACTCTTGCAAAGGAGGGTTCATAAGAATCCAGATATTATTATCAGTATTATCCACAGATAATATTGATTTACCCAGTTGTGAAATGGAACAGATTGAGGTATTTCATCTAAAAAATATCTCGTCTCTCTTCCCATTCTTCTTATCTTCCTTGAACTTTACTAAGAGTTCTTGGAACTACTCAGGGCTCCTCTTGGCCTGTTCATAGGCCCTTGCTTTGTGCATATGGACACTTAGCTAAAATGTAGCTGTAGGAACAAATTTCTGTGAGGCAAGTTAGGGTGATAGTTTGTAGTATTTGATACTGCGTACTTAATAATTAGCGTATGTGCTTTTACATCTTGGTGAACATAAGATAAGTTTAAGTAGTTTGATGGTCAATGAAAGACTGCTAATCAACCTTGTACCCACCCCAGGAAAACAATGTGTGCATGAATAGCTGCCATGGATTACATAATGCACTATAATTTTTATCTTCTCTTACTTCACGGTTTATGCCTGGAAATAACTTGTTCTGGTTGCTGTATCTGACTTGTTGAATGGCTGAGTGATTGTAGGAACTAATCCATGCATTACCTATAAAGCTCTTCTTTAGCTGGAGTTGTGCATGGTAAGGATTTTTATCTAAACAACAAAGGCTCTAGTCCCAGTTCTTTATTGATGTCATTAATGTAATTATGTATGTTTACATATTCTTTATGCAGCATGGCTGTGGTAGGGTCTTTTATGCTAAAGCTCCAGGACAGACTTTACCCATGCCTAGGTTGGAAGTGCCACACCTCTTAGATGGCATAAAGAGGTATCTCAGTTAGAAAAGCTGCTCAGTGTGCTGTTATTGCTTGTGTTATGTCCTAAAGGAACATGAGTCAATCAATAATTAAGCCACAAAGTACTGCCTGTTGACATGGCAACATGTTCACAGATGTGACGTGAACTTAATGTCCTTCTTTCATGTCTCCTGTGAAAGTAAGAGTCTCCTAAACTCAGCAACAAAGAATTGGAGCAGACATTGCCGGGGGAAAAGGAGAAAATACAAAAATTAGATGATTTCTTTTATAAAAATGGATGCCTTGGAACCCTTTCTCTCTCAAATCTACTGTAAAAATGGTCTCTCTCTTTTTTTTAGTACAAGGACCTTTCCCTGATCAAAAAATCCCCAATAGCTTATTGCCAAACCCTTTTAGAAGCATGAAATGAACTTCCTTATGGATCGCTTTCATGATTGCTTCTTTCCCATGTATTTCACCCCACCCACATTTTTTAATGGAGCTGAAGTGAACACACTCTTTTAGGTTACTGCTGTTTAGGCAAGACTCTGTCTAGCTCCAAGAATAACATTAGCTGCTGCACCACAGATTAAGGGTTGGCATGAAGGTCCAAATGTGAATTTGTCATCGTCGTTTGGTACCTGTTGTTCTGAAGATGAAAGAAGCAGGAGTTTGTGTGACATCACCTTCCGTACGTTGGGATCATTTTTCCTGGCTGTTTCTGCAGTTTCCCTGCACATGCTTGCACTCTCACACTCTCTCTGCTTGCCAGTTACCCTATTCTCCTCTTGGCTTGTGTGTCTTTCTTCCAAGCTTTCTGCAGCAGATGTTAATGGATCTCGCCAACATGTTTTGTTTGCCACATGTGTTGCTACCTGTGTCACAATGGGAGAGGGTAATTTTTCTTTTTTTCCAGGGCATCTTTTTACTTCTGTCTGAGTTAGTCTCTTGATCTTTCACACATTAAAAGTTTACTACACGTTCTTTCCTTTGGGAGCTTGGTGTCCTCCATGCAAAGGACATGTCCAGTCCAGCAGAAATACGCTTTTATAAGATTGCTTCAACACTGTTTGTGCAACCACTTTGCAGAACTTTGTTATTCATGATTTTATCTTGCCACTTGATATGCATAATAGCTTGAAGGTGCCGTTGATTAAATTTTTCCAATGCTTTGATGTACCAGTACTAGCATTTCCATGTTTCTCAGCTCTAGAGTGAGGTAAAATTTAAAACACTACAGTAAAGCCGGGGTTTCATCTTATGTCTAATAATGTACTAATTCCAGATTTATTGGATGTGATTCTCCATCTCAATATACAAAGACTAATTGATGTATAAAAGGCAAATGCTTTGAAACTCACGTAAGGGAGAGACATTAGAAGCAGGATTTAAAATTGTCATGTGTATTCCTTGCCATTTAAGAAATCAGGTAACAGTTTTGATAGCTTGAATTTTATAAAAGTACAAATCTCAGCTGTAGACTACTGTGCAGCTGGGCAGTCTGAATGTTTGGTGGACCCTACACCCTTCAGCAAATATTAATCGTAACCTTCCAGACATAAAATATGTGGAAAAGTAATACCTAAGTACAGTGATAAAAAGAGACAGACAAGATTGCTGAGACAGCAGAGTGACCTCATACTTTATGAAATACATCCCTTCATTTCTCCTTGGCTGCTTTCTTTTTAATGCTTTTCTTCAGCATCCTTTGTGAGTTCAGATCTCTGAGCGGATGACATTTTATTTTTAAACAAGAAACTTCTTTCTGCTTATATCACTTTTCAGATCAATTTGGTTAAAAAGTGTACTCTAGCAATATATTTTGATAGGATGAGAAGCAATTCAAGAATTTAAGATCTGCAGCAGCATCTTTGTGTTTAGATTTGGGCAAAGTGTACAGCTGAATGACATGGTTGCTGTGCCCTTAATAAATAAATTGCTCACTGGCTTTGCTGCTTGCAAACAGACAGCCTTTGGGCAATGCCCATTTTTCCTTTGTAATATTTGAAAGGCAGGTTCAGTTGAGCTGGAGAAAAGGGCCCAAATCTCCATTTTAAAATACTGACATGCTATTTTCATTTACTGAAAAATAATACTCTAAGGCTCTTGACTAGAAATTCTTCTGTGAATTTTTAACACACAAATCAGTTCATAAACCTTACGATACATATAATTTACAAACAAAAGCTAGACATTTAATGGGATTTCTGCAGGCACATTATAATTATACATGAACAATAGTCAACAGGGAAGGGAGTGATGGTAGCACCATTAGGAAAAGAGAAGCATGACTGCTACCTCTGCAAGACTTAACTTGATGGGAATTCAGCTATTCCCATGGCAATTCAAAACACTGAAATTATGCTGATTTAGTACTTGGTGTGCATTTATGACACGTTTTTGGTTTGGTTTTTTTTTTGATCTTACTTTAAAAGTGTCACATTGATATAAGTGGGCCTCGTCACATGCAATAAAATTCCACCCATAAAAAGAAATTAATATGTACAGTACCTTTGGTTCACTGTCCAGCACATGTACATGTTGGAAAAAAATACAGTAAATTATTGTACCATTCACTGCATTTGGATGTCTTCTAAGCTGTAAAGTATTCTTTATTCTGACCTTTAGTACTCAGAGACTTTCATTAATTTTGCAAATTACAGTGTTTCTCTGGTTCATTCCTGTGACTTTATTAGCCCCATCTGCTGGCTGAGCACCAGGTACGAGAATGAGCATGTACCTTTGAAAGCCTCTTGTTGTAACAGGGCTTCCATAAACTTGCTACTGAAATGTTCTGTTTTTTCCCCAAGTGAGATAAAAGAGAGAAAATTGGAAAACTGCATTTTATAGATGCATAATATCTCACAATGCTGTGGAATTCATTTTGTGTTTGCAAAGTTCTTGGTTTCTGTCAGTGTCAGTCTGCTTTGCTGATGATAAAGATGCACTTTTGTTGTTGTAGGAACTTAATTTTTTAAAACAATTTACAGTTTGCTAAAGCAAAAAGCTGTGAAACTGTAGAAACTGGAGAAAAATATAAGATGAAATGTAAATGACAATGCTCACTGAGAAAGGAACTAAGCAAAGATTTGCCTTCAGATGCAGTACATCAGTAGCATTGAGACTGTGTTGAGTTCTGGAGTTCTCATTGCTACTCTTCACTAGGCATCCATTTGTGTACAAGGTAGAATACAGGGCAGGAGAGACTCTTGATGTGGCTCAGTAGGCTCATTTTCATGTTATAGTGTTCTTTTAATGGAAATAGATGTGACAGATCTCCCAGAAATAATGAGGGAGGCTTGATTCATCCCCTCATTCTTTAAATGGAACTACTCTGTACTGCTTTTTGAGAGAAAGCTTTTGATGTTACGTGTACAGCCATGGTACTACTTGTTCTACAGGGATATAAAGAAAGTAGCTTACAAGATAGCTAAAGAATATGAGCACATGCTTCTTGTGCATCACTGAAACTGAAAACAAATTTAACATTGCATCTGCAGATTGTCCTAAAAAAGTACTGTTACTATAGACCTGTGATTTATCTATTAATACAGCAAAATCCCTTTAATAGTTTTCAATGATATTTTAAAATATCTTGCATATAAAAATATATTCTCTGCAAAACCTGTCAAATGGCCTGGGAAAGGAAAATCCTGAAAAAAATAATTCTGGGGGGAGGATGTATGTTGGAGGAGTATGCCAGACATCTGATTGTGGTCACTATGAAGAAACAAAAACTTGAGGAGGAAGGGAAAAGTACTAGTAAATGTACAGTGAATGAGAGCCTGAACTGTATTATAATTTTTGATGCTGTCCATTGCAATAAAGATCACCTTAATTATTTTACAATGTTCAGAAAAGAAAAACTATGCTGAATAAGAGCATAGTCTTTTTCCAAAGTTTAATCCAGTGATTGAAGACAGAGAGAATGATTTAACAGAGCTTAAACAAGCACTAATAGAAAAATAAGTTCTTACAACCATCCTATTAATCAGTGGATTTTGGTCTGATAAGATACTTGAGGTTTTTTTTAGAGTAGTGAAATGTACAAGTCAAGTCAAAACCACTTATGATACGGTGGTCTCAGCAATATAGCAATCCAGTTTTCTTATGACTGTGAAGATGTTCAGTAAGTCCTTACAAGGAAATCACAGTGAAACTATTACTGTCTTAAGTAAGTAACATTAACTTAAGTAAGTTAATGTTTCCAAATCCTTGTGAACTCAAATTGGTATAACCTTGCTCATAGCCTGGTCTAAAATACAGAGGGATTGAGTATCAAAAATAAGTAAAATATTTATTTCCTAAAGATTAAGTACAGGATTGTGTTCATGTTCTTTTAAAAGCTTGTTCAAAACTGAGTTGCTGAAATTTTCAAAATATTTAAATGTTCCAGGTGAGTTTTACTGAAAGTCAAAAGAGCTCGTGGTCCCCATTCACATAATTGCTTGGGAAAATATCAGCTGCTATCCTATAATATTATAGTTCTATAATAAATAGCACATGGCTTAGGAGACCAAAGGAGAGCTTCCTGCTGAAGATCATGCACAAATACTAGCATACCATGGAAAATTTTCTGGTGGCGTCAGTGCAGAAGATACAACACAGGATGCCTTTAAATGCATTAAAAGAACACAGATGATTTTAAAAGGAAACCTGGGAAATACATTGATCATATGTTCAAGATCAACATTTTCCAGTTAGTTGGAGTGTTCCTGTAATATTTTTTTACTTTTGCTCTTTTGCCTTCCAAATACATTTAGCACCGTGATCCAAGGAAATCCACCCTGCTGGAGCTTTCCCAGCCTCTGTGCTGCTCCTCTCCTGCAGAGGTGCTCTTTAATGAGCACGTGTTTCTCGGTCACAGGTAGTCCATGTTATGCCTGACTGCATTTCTTTACAGGCTTTAAAACCCTAAGCCTGAAGGCACAAGTGCCATATGTACACTGGATGGAAGCCTGATCCTTCAGTGGACAGCTCAAGTGATTATGAATTACTCACTTGTGAAATCCTGGAGTGATACAAACAAAAGGACTGGTGAATCATTAAAAAAACTGATTTCTGTTTTAAAAACAATTTAGTTCATAAAGTTTTAAAGTTAGCTGAAAGATTTCTAACCAATTATCCTGTATACCTTGGGAAAAAAACAAGTATATGTATATAAAGCGCTTGCATAAATAATTGTTACCTTTTAAATACCACATAAAGACATGGGGAGAGGTAACCATCAAAGGAAGTGTTACAAACAGCAGACCCTAAACTTTGTTTTGGTAGGATTGGCAGCTAACACTGACCATTTCTGCTCAGCAAATATCTGGATTTGTCTTTTCTTAAGACCATCTAATCCACACTCTCTTCTTCGGGAACTATACTCACATCTTTTTGTATTCACTTGAAGAACAGGTGGCTCAGATCAGCCAAACCTTAATCCTAGCAGACCTTGAACTTACTGGAACACTATTGCTCTTCCAGTGGGCTTAGAAGTTTTCTTTTTTTCCCCTGCCATTACTATGATTAATAATGATCTTGACACAGAGACATAGATACACTTATATATACACTAATAAACACAAATAGGAAATATAATAGGTTAAGATATTTAAACCAGAAATCAGTCAGGAAGGCCGACCAGCAGGTTTTTTTGATGTGACAAGCAAAAAATCATATTTTTGCTAAACAAAGACAGAGTTAGTATTTTAGATAGTCTTACAAGTAAAAGACAAATGCTCTTCATTATCCATTGATTAAAGGAAAGGTGGTTTTCTATTCTATGTTAATTTACTGAACAGCTGGACAAATCTCCAAAACTTAAAAAAGATTATTACCAAATGTTTTGAAATATACTGTGCTTTGCCTGTCTGAAATCTGAATGTTGTACAATTTGATGATCTGAGATAACCAATTTGTACTCAGAGTAGTACAGAGCCCATGACAGCACACCTCTTGTGATTGTCTGTACTTAGTAACCATTTCTAAAATCCTAAACTGTCCACTGTGAGCTCGGAGTACTGAGACCACTTACAG
>WBNO01014723.1:21996-34997 GCA_013400575.1 Peucedramus taeniatus
TCTTTGTCATCTGACTTTCAGACTGGTTACTGATCTCCTTTGATATACTGTACATGACATCCTAACAAAACCAAGTCTTTAATCAAAATGATGAGGATTCAAATGTGTGCCACTGTCAGACAGCAGGGTAAGGCTAACATGCAGCAGATGTGTACTTGCAGGTCAGATGGAATGAATGGATTTAAGACATACAGTTGGTACAATCTTTAGTTTAACCCTAGATCTGATTTTAAAATCCAGGCAAAATGTTTTCACAATGAGCTGTGTTGTCTTGAACTGCCAGTTGGCAAAAGACTGGCACAAATATTTTATACATGGGATAGTCCTGACAAGCCCTGATTGTCACAATCTAGAAAGCAAAAGGAATTCATTGCAGAGAAAGAGATCGATGGCTCTTGATGACAAAAATCCACTTTATGACAAAAATCACTTGCATTAGTAGTTCTGTGTCAATATTTTCTCTTTCATGCTGCTAATCTACCAGATCAAGATGTAGAAAAGCAAAAGGCAGGTGATTGCTTCTAACAGATTTCATTAATGCAAACCCAAAACACTGAGATTGCATAAATGAAATCTGCAGCTGTGTGTCAAAAATAACACTCAAGGATCAGGAAGCACCAAGAGCAAATATGTCAGAATATGATCTGCTTTAATACAGGTCAGAAAAGAGCCTGCAAATTTAAACATTTATTTGTGTGAGCTGAACTTTTCTCAAGAAAACAATATATAAGCTGTGGGTGGGATAGACAGATCTGTTTTTCTCCTACACATACACAAAGGTTTTAAAACTGTGCCAGCCTTACTGAGCTCAGTGGGAGTTGTGGTGCTCCATACTTTGAGGAGATGATTTTGCTGCAAACCAGTTCTGAAGTGACCAATGCCACTAGTGTTTAAGCTACAGCATGATTAATTTTCTTAAGTTCATTACAAATATTGAATTTATCATAATAAAGACTGTTGAGGGCACTGCTATTTTAGGGAAAGTGTTACCAGATAATATTTTTTATTATAGGGAAGTACAGTAAATATAACTTAATGGACTATAAAAAGAAACAGGTAGGTTATGCTTTTTGTTCTGCTCTGGGAAAATACAGATTTTTGTGCACTGTAGTGATATTTGTTTAATAATGTTGATTTTGAACTGTTCCCTATTGCTATTGATACATGCCAAGATTTTGTGGATTCAGGCTGAGGATTGGTTAATTGTAAATTCACTGAAAGATCCATGAGAAATGCTGATGCCAATAATAATGCTCAACTGAATGAGCAGTTAAGCACTTCTTAACAAGTTATCTTGTTGATGAACCCAGTAGAAATACTGAGATGGATAAATTAATCAGGGGTTAATTCCTGCTCAAGAGCTCTGAGCAGAATGTGCTGTTCCAGGGGTGCAAAGGATCAGAGAGTTCATAGGTACCTCCAGATGTTAATTCCTCTTGTATAAGAATTTTTCCTGTACAGCATTTCCAGCAGTGTCACTGCTGTGCATGGCTGTTGACCTCCCGCTGGAGCATCAGTCCTTTGATGGTTATAGGTGGAGGGATTGAATTCACAGCAGCCCTAGCGGCACTCTAATATATACCAGACAATGAAATGGCTTTTGTCAGCCACGAGTTTGGGGAAATGTTACCATTTGCAGACTAATCTTTCACTGAGAATAGTTTTTAACTCTGAAAACAGAGGTGAATGAGTCCACTGAGCTTAATGAATTCGTGAACATGAGTCAGAGATGTAGATCAAAACTCCTGCCTTTATTCTGTTATCGTATGCTGAAGTATTTGTACAGTCATTGCTTTTCTTCTACATGGAGAAAATAGCATGATGACAACTTTTTTTAAGTCATCATAGGAAAATTATCCCTATTGTTTAGTCATGTAGTATAATGGGTCTACCAAAGCATGACATGTATCAAAAATGTTTTTTAAGAGCACTCAGGGACTACAGTACCCAGTTTTGTACTTGGGTGCCCCACTCAAAATCAGTAGAACTATCAGAAGAAACCCCATGTATGACCATTTCCTTTATGATGGTTCTGCTCCTCATATTGCAATTCATCTGCATCCTGGGATCTTTGGGCAAAAAAAAGAATACAGTTCTAAATTTTTCCTTATTCTATTGTGAAGAATTTTATTGAAGCTTTGGATAAGAAAGGGTAACAACTGAAAATGTAACTTCACCTTTGTGATCTTAGCGCATTTTCCTCAGTTCTGTTCAGCACACTGAAAACTAACGACTAGAGGTCATGATAAGAATATCCAGTTTTTATACAATAAGATACAATATACAGTTGTCAGAGAGTATAGAATAATATGCAAATGCACAGTGCTTTAATAGTTGAGGACGGGAATTTTTTTTTCTCTTTGTGACCTCTGTATTTAGGTTATCCAACAAAAACCTTAATAAGTCACATATTGCTGAAGAGATATTAAGTTCCATAGTGTTTACAGCTATATTATCGCAGAATATTGTGGTCTATGATCTTCAGGTAGACTCTGTTTGATTTTCTTAAAATACCTGGATAGGTGGTTTACTGTAGCTTCAAGCATCTGTTTAACCTAGAAGGTAACTTATGCCACCTGTGTATACGATGTCCAGTACAGTGAATGCCAGTGGAAAGTCCCTATTTTGCAGCTGCAAAATGTTCTAAACCCCAGTCCTGTTCTTGGTGACCTCTTTGCTATGGTACAGTTTGTAGCAGGGTTGACATAGCATGCTCAGTGCAGGCCTTAAAACTGCACTGTGGAAAATCCCTGGTTTAAGCTATAAATGTTTTGTGGAGAATATTGTCTTAGCTCTCACTCATGCCATCTTTGGTTTCTGCAGTTGGATATAGATGCACTGACTTCTGACTGAGCATCTAACAGATCTGATTCCCAGATATGCATTCTTGTCTTAAAAATCAAAAAGGAAGAGTTGCACGTTATTGATGAGCACCAACCTTCCTGGTGATGAAGAATGTTGTCATGACTCAACACCTACACTTTGGTCTTTCAATCTTATGTCTCTGTAAGGCTCCATGATAGTAATATCAGCTGCTTCCTCTCATGTACCTTATGATTCTTCTATCCAGGACCTCAAATATTCCACCTGTGCTTTCTTGTCCTCTCTTGCTGTCCATACACAGTATCCTGAGGTCTCATTGCTGTACCTAATTACTAGCTGGGCAAGAGGCAGCATGTCCCGTGGCTGCTTGTGTGTTGATTGTCCAGCTGGTGAGCCAGACAAAACAGAACTTTTAAGTTCACGTTGCAGTTTTTCTCTTAATGAGACCAGTCATCTATCTAGTCATCAGTTTTCATGTAGCTGGGTAGAACTTAATATCTCTGAGATCACTGCTCTCCTATCGAATATATTTGAGATTGGCCAATAGATTCAAAAGTTAGTGGGAAAGACAGAAAACACAGTTGCATAAGCTTGAGACGATCAGGTTAGGAACAAAGTCATGCTTTCTGAGTGCCAGACTAGACTAGTGCACTGTTTAGGTGTGTACTCACTAGACTGCAGGAGACAAACAGATTCAGAGATCAGATAGTTTACTAAAGGCTGTAAATAATGCTATCCCAGGAATGGGTCAAGGAGACCTGCTTGTGTCAGCATATTCACATTGCCTCTCCTTCCACATTCTGCATCATGGAAACGACTGTGAATGTGGAGCAGTCTTTAAGGCTAATTACACCAGCATCCAGGGAAAAAATTTTGACATTGTGGAGATGTGCAGTGGAATCCTCATTGTCAGATCACAGACTTGTAGGTGCTTATATTGAGCTCCTGGGAAGTTTCTGAGATTTCATGCATCTATTCCTTCATCTTAGTCTATGTAGAGGCAAAATCATTCAAATGTGTGAAATTTAGACTCAGAGATCACAGACTGTCCTTTACAGAAGAAATACAATGAAATCTCTGAATATCCCAAGTAATCACACTTATTATAATTATGTTATCTATTATTATAATAACCCAAATAATCACACTAGATTCAGAATGGTATGCTACAGCTACTGGATTCCTGCAGGACCAAACGCACTGGGCCATTAATTTTCATTTGCATCACTTCCTCAACACAAAGGAGGCTTGATGCTTCATTAACTGGCAGCCCAGAGGTTCACAGTGTGCTGGGGAGTCCAGGTGGTGCAGCTCTGGTGAAAAGGCTCGTGTAGTCCCTTCCTTGCATTTCAAGTGTAGATGTTGAGCAGCAGAAGGTGGGCAAAAGCAGGAGCAGATGAACTTCTCAGTATAATTTTCTTCTATAACTCATAGCTTCCAAAATTCTGTGGTTAGGTAAGAATCTCCGCTTTCATTTAAAAATTAAATCTCAGAAGCCATAAAGTAAATCAAAAGAAAAACAAACAGATATTAATCTTGTGATGTTTGATCCAATTTTGTGTTTTGGGAACTGTCTTCTGGTTTTTGAACACCTGGATTTGGCAAGGCTGCTATCATGCCTGGAACAACACTCAGAGTTTTCTTACTATCACTATTCCCCTCCCACTCCCTTTCAGGCAAATGAACTAATTTGGACACAATATTTCAACACATTTTTTTGCATTGAAGGTGGCTAATAGCCTGCTACAGAAGGAGTATATCTAAAAGTCCAAATAAATAGCTGAATAATGGGCTTTTCGTGAACCAAATGATGCAAATCTATAGTAAACCAAAATATAAAAAAAAATAATTTCTCTACTTAAATAACAAGCCTAAGTTTAGGATTAGTATTTTAACTGGTATGCTAGAGTATGAGTTCTCCTACTTTAATGAGTATCTTGTCAACTTTAGGACATTTACATTAGAAATATTTTATATGGCAGTACAGATAACGTGGGAAAGAACTCAGAGTTCATGATTTTGTACTATTTATCATCTTAAAGAAAGTAAAGAGCTGAGTGTATACATTTATTTAAATTAGTTATGCTTTAAAGACCTCAAATTCCTAGATCTGTTGGAACTAAATCCTAAAATGTGTTTTGGCAATCAACAGTTTAACTGAATTGAAGCATGCATTTGTAATTTCTTTGCTGGATCACTATCAAATTAAAGGTATCCTGCAGTTATGAGTCCATTCTGTCTAAATATCCTGAGACTTTACAACAGCTACTTACAATCCCAAAAAGAAAACAAAAAATTGCACAAGAACCTGAAATGGGGGAAAGTAATTTAAAATCCCATTTTTGAATAATGGGATCCTATTTTGATATTTGGAAATGCACTTCATTAATGTCTTAGGATTTAAGAAAAAGAAATGTCTTTAAACTTTACAGTTTATCTTGGTATGAGTTAATGAAGACTTTGAAATGCCTTTTCTTCTGTTAAAGTGCACTTGAGGCACTTCTGTGAATCTTTTTATTTACTGAGCACACCAGAATGACTCACTCAGAAAAGTTAGGGGCTATCAAGTAAAAAAGTATTTAGGGATTCCTTTAAGTGTCTGTTATTCACTCAACAGATTGGAGGTGCTAATTCCTAGTTGATAGTTTTTCAGCTGTTTTGTATAAGAAGGTATCTGTATGCTGAGAATTCATTATCAGATTGTGAGTGGAAGAATTTCCCTCTCTAGATGGTGTTTAATGTGGTCATACACCACACATGCATTTTACTGAAATATCTGGCTTAGTTTCCTGATTTATTTTTTCTTTCTTTTTTTAACTTAAGACCTGAATGCAGTGGTCAGAGGGACTGGAGAGATCAGAATGTTAGTAATGAGATATGGAGCCCTTTTTTCCTAGGTCACTGGCATGAATTTAACCCTGGTTAGAAATAACCAAGAGTCTTTATCAGCTGGTGGCTGTTTGGTGGCCTAGGACACACAAGCTGGTGGTTTCACTTTGTGTAATGACCCATGGCTGCATACACACACACACAGCCTTCAGTTAAAACATGTGCAAACAGCTTGGGAAATACCATACAGCTCATGATTGAACTTCAAAACTCAGGCTGGAAGGTCGTCTGTGGTGGCAATTGAGAGTGACAGGCTTTATACCCTGTCAGCCACAGAGAGCAAGGTGCTCACCAGCATTCACACAGGTCATGTGCTCCTGCTTGGACAGGGGAACTCACACTTTTAAAGCAGAATAACACAAAATAATGCATAAGTACTAAATTAATTCTGTACAAAACGAAGTGACAAAGCGAAGTCCTTAAAGATCTGGAGTCTGCAAGCAAAAGGAGAGAAGCAGAAAATAAAGGGGAAGAAAACCTGGGGAAAAAAAAAGTAGTGGAAAAGGGAAGGTATGTAATATTAAGATAGAGAATGTAGTGATGTCCTGTGCTTCCCAAGACATGTGGCTCTTCTTCTTGCCTCCTTTACAGAGTTAATCTACTTCCTGTGAAAAAATGGCTTGTTATATAAGATTAAAAATACAGCAGGGTATTTGGGCACATTCTTCACTTCTAGCATGTGCTGCTTGTTTCAGCAAAGTGTCTGTTGTTCCTTACAGTAGGTATTTGCTTATCTACCTTACCAAATGAGGGTTTATAATTAAGCTGTGTAGACTCAGCTAAAGGGTTTGGTTATGATGATGGATGTGGTTTTACTACATCAGCAGCAAGCAGCATGATGACCAGGGAATTAGTAAGGAGTAACATAGAAATGAGATCTCCACTGATGTGACAGGAACTTTAGAGAGGGTTGGGAGGGCTTTTGGAGCAAATGCATGCTGGGTCAGGATTTTCCACAAACTCGTTCATCCATCTCTACAGTTACTGTTAAATATCTGTGACATACATGTGTTGATTCAATGGTGAAAGGCTTAAAGATCAGGCTGGGTTGACATTTCTTCTTGTAAGGCTCAATATCATGAAAACATTTCAAGTGTAAAGAGCTGCAGAACTGGCTAGTTTCACATGTCATACTGATGCTGTGTGGCTTTGTAAAAGAACTGATACACTTTGACGCTCTAGGCCTGAAGCAAATACAAAGCATAGGACTTCTGAGCATGGCAAGAGACCGTGAAGCAGCAGCACAGAGCACCAGGTAAGATCAAATTCCTGGCTATCTTCCATTTCCCTGTCACACTGTGTATGCTTAATAAACTGCTTTTACAATAGTGATAGGATCTGACTGCCACCTGCATGCTGTGTAATGTGTATCCTCTACAGAAAGAACATTTTGCAGCTGCAAGATGTAAGTACTTTAAGCCTAGAATACCTGGATGTTCTAAGGTGAGCTCACTGCTTTCTAAGCTGTAAAAATGCTTAATCCCTGTGTCACTTTATATTATTTTGTAGTTAATGTTGTCAGTGGGTTGACAAAGGCACATAACCAGGGGCAGAATCTGGCCTATCATATTTATTAGGATATGATTCCTCAACTTGACACTACAGCCTCGTAAGAGCACATCCTTTGCTTTGTTTTTACATCTGAAATGTGAGAGAGTAGACCTTGTGTTACAAAGCAGTAATTGCCAACTCTGTGACAATTCTATATGAGCTCAGTGCTGGTACATGATAAACTGCAGATGCTAAGACCAGTTTGATTTAAGAACTTTTAACAAACCAAACTGACCCCTTAGGAATATGTTTTTGTCTGACTCTTTTGACTGACACTTAGATAGAAAGCTCTTTGGAGCAGGAAATCATCTCTTATTTGATAATTATATGAGGCCCTGTTCCTAACTAATGTTCTACTGAAAAATTATTATATTGTTTAATGATTTTTTAAACTTAGAACAGTGCAAATAGTGTTCATACCTTACATTAAGTTCTGAGGCTTATTAATTCTTGTTTATAAATACCTTTCTCTTCTTGTCTACAGTCACTTTTCTTTAATCTTCAGTTATATTACCTCATTAACTTTTTCTTCTTTTGCAGAAGCAGTAGATTCTGCTCTGCTCAAAGGCAAACCTTTGTGCTGTAGTTAGCAGGGGACTGTTTGTATGTAGGTGTTCACTTCCTGCCCATTGCGTCTTTTGGTTCTTCTTGCAATAAACTAATTATTATATTCTTTAGTCAACTTTGTTTTTGTTTTTTGCAGTCCTTCACTGCTAAATAAGAAAGCCAAGATTCTTTCACAAGCTCGAGAAGCATATTGCTGCTTTCCAATAGGTAACCACAGATACTTCATACGTAACCATTGATTTTCTATCCAGGGATATGTAGGAAGTCTTACAAAGAGCATGAGTAAGGACGCATCTAATAACATGTCAGAATTTTCCTGTTTCCACACTTGAATGCTCAGTCCAGAATACTGATCCCCGCACCAGAGAACAACCACAGTTTACAAAGTCAATATATACTGTATGAAGTAGCTGTATAGTTATGATAGTTACCACAGGGAATGAAACCTAAAATTTTTAGATGCAAGCAGAGGGCATAGGCAGGATCTGACTTTTCTCTGAAGTAGGCTCAGCTAGAGGAAAAATATTGATTTTCACCACAGCCATCCTTCTTCAGAAGTTATTTCATGTTTGAAAGGAATGTATGAGGCTATAGAGAAAAAGAAAAAGGGTGGTATTTTATCTTAATTTATAATTTTATTTTATTTACAGGGTTCAGTTATTTTATGTGTTCTCTTCCTGAAATAAAAGCAAATAAACCAGAAGATTTTCTTTAAATGCAGTGTTTGATGTATACTGCATTGGAAATTATTAATTAGTATCAGTGCTCAGTCTTGGCAGTTGTGATTTCTTCCAAGCAGGTATTGCAGAAATCAAACAAAAAAAGTAAAAATAAATTTAGACTTCTATTTGTGTAAAGTACCTGGACATTAACAAATTTCTCTGAACCAACTGCTATGTCTTAAATCTCTAAAGTCTGAAACCAGATTTTCTAAGACTGATGGAAAATGCCAGCTTCAGTTCAGGAGGTCTTTGCAGACTGAAATCAATTGCTTGGCTTCAAAACCCTGTAGTCAATACTGGCTTTTCTGGCTGCTGGGCTTGGTTGGACACTGATCAGATGCACAACGAAGTTGCTGTTGGGGTTGGGTGATTTTTGGTAGAACACATTTATGCTGAAATGCAGGTGCTCCTTTCAAATGGGTCAAAGGAAAAGTGGAAGAGGGCACTGGGCAAGTAGACATGCAGATTACATTCTCTAAGCCCCCTGGAAAATCTAGTTTTGCCTGTGTTCTTACACTCATTTTTTCAATCAATTGACAGCTTGATAATCATGAGCAGTATGAAAAAGAAAAAAAACCCAAATTAGTTCTAAGCCAGTATTGTATGTAATTCTCATGTTATGGCATTTGCTTGAGATAATTTTAATAAAAGCAGAATTGCACAGTGTACCCTAATGAAAATACATTTCCATTTCAGTATATATGTATATGAACTCCAGTATTATTTATGTCCCTTTTAAAAACAAACAAAAAAAAAGTTATTCTATTTTTTAAAAATTTAAACAGTTTCCTTTCGTGTTCTTTTTCCTCATTCTTCTGAAGAATTTCTGCCTGAAGCACAGCTACATTACACTCATAAAACATATCAAGGTATCAGCATTCTCCAGTACTCCAATCACTCCAATCACTGCTGTGTGAACAGCTGTGAGTGCATTTTTAAAATATTTGCAACTAAAAATACTTCTATGCTTAAAAAAGTGTCTAGTTCTGTAAGCCTTCCTTGGCCAGGACACTTCTCAAATATTCAGTGAAATTCTAAACCCAGTAGGACTCCAGATTGAAAATCAAAATCTTGGGAATGTACTTCAGGGGGTAAAAAAACCAAAGCAGTAAATAAACTTTGAGGGAAAAAAAGATCTTTTTTGGTTAAGAAAGCAAAAAACAATTTCTTAAAAATACAGACTCTCAAAACACAGCTCTGTGTTTTTGAGAGAGTAATTCCTCCTGCAGGAAATACCTG
Source organism: Peucedramus taeniatus (assembly GCA_013400575.1). Lineage (NCBI taxonomy): Eukaryota > Metazoa > Chordata > Aves > Passeriformes > Fringillidae > Peucedramus > Peucedramus taeniatus. Next base: position 31,788 of record WBNO01014723.1, read on the forward strand.
TGTAATTAACATTTACTAAAGCAAAAATTCAAACCTACATTCTGCCCATTCCAAACTACTGCTGACTTCATGCAAACAGAAGTGTTCTAAAGTGTCCTACTCTCTTACAAAGAACAAATGTAGATTTTATAATACTGTAAGGAAGCATAAATCTTAGTAATACAATACTCATATAAAATTACTAATAATTGTATTAGTATGGATGGTATGAAATAAGCAACAAAAGATGCTGGATATTAACAGAAATTCCAGTGTGATTGCAGTGATGGACCATGGCACATTTTGCTAAAGATGTCTGGCTGCAAAGCCAGGGAGTCCAGCAGAGGCAATTAGGTGAACTGAAGGCAAGTTCAGTTCCTCAGTGAAATAATTCTGCATGATCTGAATGTACCAGAGTTTTCAGTGACTGATACTTAGGACGCTTAATATCTAAAATATTAAATATTTGCATGTTATTAGGTGAGTGAGTAGTTTTCTGCTTATTCAGTTGCTAATAGTAATTACAGACCATTAGAAACAAATATGCTACACCTATGAATAGAGGAATATATACTGAGAATGCTTCACAAAACACTGTCACAGTATGAGGTACATAAATAGTGATTTGATACCTCAGTTGTAATTTTAAGCATGGCAGTTTGTTAATCCTAAAATTAGGTAAAAATGAATGCAACAGTAAAGAGAATATCTAGACATTTAATTAACTCATAACTTGAAATGCTTTTTGTTATTATTAGTTCAATTTTTGAAAGCACCACTTTTAAATTAGGTTGGTTTATGTGTAGTTCTTCTCTGCATACTATACCTACTGAGCAACACAAGAGATTTTTAAAAGATAATGAGAAAAAGGTTCTCTCCTTCGTTCTTAGCTGATTTTGTTTTGTGATTACCATGGCAGCCTTGTTTGAACTGACAGTCATAGGTTGTAAGGTATGAGGTATAGAATGAGATTTTATATTTCTACATCACCCAACAGCAAATTAAAGCCCTAAATAGTTTATAAAAGAAAAGAACTCAGTCACTCTTGTCACAGCACATAGGGTAAATGAATGGGTCCAAAATTTTTAGATCTTTGTATTTGTTTTCAGTTCTTGAGGCAATTAATCTAGCCAGGTGCAAAAATGACAGGGGAACGAGCCTTCAAAATGAACTCTTAATTCTTTGGAGAAATTCATTACTGGAACAGTGTTGTGATACATCAGCAATAGAGCCCAAGTGTATATTCTTTTCTACTCAGTTATTCATTCCTCCAATAAATCTATGCCAATTCACTTGTTTCAGTAGCTCCTGTATTTAAGACAGACCAAAAGATGTAGATGTTCAGGGTTTTACAGTTCCATCCTGAAAATGGCTCACAAAGAACCTCTGACTATGTCTCATCCATCAAACAGCAAACAAGGAAAATCCATGGGATGAAATTGCACCTTGTGGAGCTTCTTGTTGAGGACAAGGAACTATAAAAGGAGGGGAAACCAGCAGTTTCATTATCAAAACAATTGGAGTAAGTAGTCTAAAGATACTCCATCTACTCTTAAAATATTGTTTCTATTCCAGCATTAAATGTCAACCCCCAACTACTCTAGGAGTAAATCTGTTCCAGATTCACATGGCAAGCAGTGCTGTGTTCAGTTGTAGAGTAGGTTTCTAAGCCACAGTAATTTCAATGCCACAAGGAACATAGACTATTAAGTAAGTTGTAGAACCTGGCTAATTCACATCAGTAGTTCAAAGCATCAATGTCTATTACTAAAATTTGTAAATTAGTAAGTTATCAACCAGCATAGCCCATTTTCACAATTTTCCCATGAGCGTTAATGATATTTGATGTTTTCCTAAAGTCTGCTCCTGCAGGCTAGTGAGAAGATGCAAACTTTAGCTTCCATCAAAAAAGAGTTCTTGCCTTTATGGTTAGAGATAAAACATGAAAACATGAGCCAGCTGAACCCTGGAGTATCAAAAACCAGAAGGCAAATAAGCAGAGCCCAAAATTTATTTATTTATTTTTTGAAGATTTGGCAAGCATAAACTAATCTTTTGATATTTGATGGACCACTTTAAGCTTTTTAAACACCTGTAGTTAGCAATATTGAACTGGCACAGTATGAAACAGAAATTCTCTCCAAATACCATTGTACCAGGTCCTGATTTTGCAAGTCGATAAACACCATCCAGTGGGAGCTTACGGCACTGTGCAAGTTTGAACCTTTATTTAATAGATGCAGGTTAGTATTAATTATTTATTAAAATATAGTGTAAAATATTCTTTTTTTCCTGTATAGAATTAAAGTAATCCTTGTAATATGAAACCTGAGCACAGCTCTCTAATTTAGCACAGCACATAATTATGGAGTTAAGCACGTGTGAAAACGCTGATTCAGCTTTCTTCTTCTGTGTGTGCTGAGAACCAGGGAAGAATCTCCAATTATTTAAAGTTTAATTTTACTACTCATTTAGGAACAAAACATGACAAAAATGAAAAGGACACTGAAAGTATTGGAAGCCCAAATCTTGTGACTGACTTTCTTTCATGTGAGAAATCCTCAAGCTCCTCTGAATGCATCCATGAACAAAATTATGAAATAAGTTTCTATGTGTAGGTTCCAATTTTTGAAAATGATGAAGTAATGTTTGTAACAGATTTGTCTTTCTGAGTCTTCTTGACCTAGTGGAATATGGCTCATTTTCCTTCAGGATCATTGCAGTAATCTCAGCTAAAACCTTGCATCTGCCAGAATAGAGGATTAGACAAATTGGCAGGTGGTAATAGATTCAGAAGTTAAAAGGAAACAAACTGAGCAGCAGGATAAAATCATGGCAAGGTAATTAACATTCTGTTTGTATTTTCAAAGAAGAAACAACAGGAAAAGAACAGATGCCGGTTCAGATTTGTGGACACTCCCAGGAATTTTTTGCTTTAGGTAAAACAGTGAGAACTGCCCAGAACCTGAAGGACTCAACTGGCCACTCTGGTGAAAGAGGTCAGATTGCACTGAGACACAAGTCCCACAGAAGGGTGTCATTTAATACACATGGTTGCTTCCTGCACAGAACTGCTTCTCAGCTCCAGATGTGCTTGTGGGAAAAAAAAAAAAGAAAAGAAAGAAAAAAAAAAAAAAAAAAGGTCACAAGGGAACAACTAGAATTTAAAAATTATAATATAAATTAAAAGGGATATCAAAGCTATTGGGAGTTTGTTTAAGGCAAATTTTA
>WBNO01014723.1:35020-53717 GCA_013400575.1 Peucedramus taeniatus
ATATATAGCCCAAGAGCTACAGGGGAAAACAGAACAATCATGCAGCAATCAGTCATTTTTTAAAATACCACATGGGGCATATGGCAGAGAACAAAGATTATTCGGTGCACAGTACCTACTGCCAATGCAGTGTTCTTTGAGGGGCTGATTAAGAAGTCAGATGATGCAGGAGGGACTGGGTTTATATCAAAATTTGTAAGGTTTTGAGGACTTTACCAAAGAAAAGAGAAATCATAAAAAAAATGCTGGCCCTGGTGAGAGCTACTACAAAATTCCCAGCTGCCCAAGGTGGACCAGATTGTTCATTAGTGATTATGTCCCTGCAGCTTTGCAGAAGTTGAATAGCTTCAGTTTCACCCTGTTGGTCACAGACTTCTTCTAGTGAGAGCTGAAATCTTTGTAAGTTTTTTCAATAATCTCGGAGTGCTTTAAAACCTACACCCATCTGCAGCCTTTCACCTGTAGTGAGCAGAAGAACTACATGTGCATCTGATTTTCGTGTCTATACAAGTAACATTAAAATAATTCTACCAGTTTGAAATATATCAGTAGTTTTACTTAGGTCTGTAAGTATATAGTTGTTGTATCTGAATATCCAAGCAGAGGTGATTTCAAGCAGAGGGAAAGAGATATTATTGCTTTTCTCCTGTGTAGCAATTTATATTGAAGTAGGATTGTCTTCCATTCTAGGGAAAAGATAAAAAAAGTTTAAATATCAGTGAAAGGAATTTTGAGGCAAGATGCCTTACAAAATTGTCTCTGCAGACTCAAAAAGTGAGAATTTTACCTGTAATTTCAGATGTGAAATTTCACAGGGTGAAACTCTGGACAAAACAGTACTGTGACACCCTGTCAGTGAGGTGGGGTCTGAACGCCAGGCAGGGACAAAGCATTTGGCTAAGGCACAGCTGTGGAACTTGAGAGAGATGTTCAGTACCCATTTCTAAAGAATTTTCTAGGTCAAACCCTTTAACCAGTCTGTATCTCAGTCCCTTCACTGGTAAAATATGGATCATATTCCCCAAGTACACAATGAGTTAAATATCACATCATCCTTAGCACTTCTGAATGCTTGTAATCCTTTACTGTGAGATCACCGAGTCTGCAAGGTAAAACATAATCCAAATACAAGATAATCCAAGTCAAAGACTTCCATGCAGTATTTCCAGAATATCCAGTATTACTCATTGGGAATAAATATCCATTCCAGCCTATTTCAAATGTCCTTGCAATGCTACTGTTATGCCATCTGAAGTTTTTAATGGGAGTTTTAATTTCTTTGCAATGGATTTTAGCATGCAGCTACAAGGGATTCTTGCCTAGAAGAAGGAACTTGTTGATTTTTGTGTCTATTAATCCAGTGTAGCACTCATAGCATGGGTTTATTTTACATGAACAGATTTGGTTGTTAAGGCAGCAGAGTGTGTTTGCTGTTGTTTTTCTCTGTTGTTGTTTTATGTTAGGTGGTGAACCATAAAATATTTCAGGACTTTAAGCTATATATTTTAAAGTTTAACTGAGTCTTTTATAGTAAGCTAATTTTTCTCTAAGATGCCATTACATTAATTTTTGAAGTCTTCAAATTTCCCTTTTTTTATAAAAGAAACATGAAAGGAGATTAAAAGCAATTTCGATTTGTACTTTTAAAATGTATTGTTTCTATGTAGTGCTCTTGCAGAGCCTAGATATATACATTTTGTATATTATGTCCTTGCAGAATTCCCACTGTGTAGTACATAGGCAGAAGAAGTAGGGCATAGAAGACAGATTTACATTTCTTCCCCTTTATTTGTTAAGAATTTAACCTGTTTTTAGCTGCAGTGTGCATAACTCCATGCTATATAACATCAGAAACATTTTGTTGAAATAAAGTTCCCCTAATTGTCTAGCATACTAAATTAGAAAGACAATAATCTTTTTTTTTGCTAACACAGTTCTTTCTAACCCAGTGACCCAGATCCCAGTGAGTTTTCTTAAGCTCAGAAATACAATTTCACTGAACAGTCTGTACTTTGGTATTAGTTCTACCTTTTAAAATTGTTTTCCTTATGGATGGTATTTTCATCTGTTTGGTTGCATATTCCTTCTCTTTGTTTCAAAGCAAAGCTAAGATAATAATTCCTAATTCATCAACATGGCCTTGATTTCTCATTGTCCTTTTACTAAACTTTCAAGGGAATTTTAAAATAAATTTGTTATTGAAAAATTATATCAGGGCATCATCCCACAGCATAAGAACTAGATTTAAAGGACATTTACCCAATTTAAATAAGAAGAATAACAACAGGCAGAAGATATTTCACTGTGACTTGGAAGGAAATCAGTAGAAGCTAATTGATTTATAAAATAAATTATTGGAATTATTTTTAAATAAATGATGAGCAGGTATACTAGAGCTTATAAATAAACTCCATACCCCTCTAGATAGTTCCAATAGGCTAATCTTAGAAAACTAAGTATCAGTAAATCAGAGCAAGGATGCTGTAACACTGCATGGATAGACATCACCTGATATTCTTGGGTACTTATCAGATGTTTTTTCATTTATGGAAATTAAATTTCAGCACAGACAGCACTGCACTTTGCATAGTGACAAAATGCTCAATGTGCCATTCCAAAAAAGGATGTGTTTTTAGACTTCCAGGGAAACTGCAATAAGCCTCCCATTCGCTGGAGGTTAGGAAATCTAAAGCTCATGGAAGTGCTACAAGTTTTGTATTGAATCAGCTTTTCCAGAAAAGTTGAAGCAGTAGGAGGTATCAGGGAGATCTGAATAACCCCTTTAAATCAAATTCTACTGGATAAATTTGCTGAACAAATTGTTACTAGTTTTATCTGGAATTCTATGGATTGATTTGAGTTACACTCCAGTAGATGTTCAACGTGGCTTCAATGGCTGAGTGAGTTTAAATTTAGGGCTTCTCAGTTTAGTAGCAGACAGTGCTTCTAATCCCTGTGGAGCTGCTATTAGCCATTGGTTGACCTGAAGTTCACAGGAGCTGGTTTTAATCCAGAGCCTGGCTTGCTCTGCCTGGTTTGCTGCTTTGGGTGGGTTTTGTTTAAATTCGGACCTTAAGCCGGTTTTTCTAGAGTGTTTCTCCTTACTCTTGAAAAAGTCTGTTTTTAACAGTACTTTCAAACACTCCTCCATGATCATGCTATTTCTTGTGCTGATTGTCTTTAGGGTTTGGCCAGAGAGGGAGGGAGGGTCAGGGACAGGAGGTTGGCAGGGGGAAGAAAAGGTGTGCTTTCAGTGTGGCCTTTAACATCAGTATGTTTTTTTCCTTGCCTAAGAGGAATACTTTGAGTGTCCAGACAGTGTGCAATTAAATTCCAAAGGTACTGGAGGGAACATTCCACATGTTTTTAATAATGACCCTTAGAAATTTAATGTGACCTTTTTTTTAGTATCATTTGGGATCTGGCAGTCTAACTTTTGATTTGGTTGCAGAAGGGTTACGTTTTATATCAGAAAAAAAATTATGTCTGTATTTGGCTTGCAGAAAAGTACTTGAAATGTGTGCAATCCTCAGCAAAGAAAAGTTTTATGAATGCAGTGTTTAATAAGCAAATACATTTCATCTGCTTTTTAACAAGGGGAATATTGCTGTGATTTAAAGGTCTGAGATATTTTCTGGGAGTATTTCTCTATGTTCTTACTGCTGATTTCTCTGTATTTATCTTAGCAGGAACTACTAGTTGATGGGACAAAATGTGGTTGCAGGATCTTTTAGCTTTAGAAGGTCCTATTCAGTATTCCCCATGTGTGAAAATCTCACTAGCTGGCATTACAAGGGCAGAATCTTAATGCACCTCTCTGGGTTTGTTCTGTAGAGCGTTGGTTTGATGTGGCCTCTGCCTTCTCACTGGCTAATCAAGGTCCACTGGGACTGGAGATGGGTAAGTAGCTCTTTCACTTATCTTGTACATGTCCATATACAAAGATACATGGTTACTTACCACGGAGATGGACAGGAAATAACAGTGAGGGGGGAGATCTTTACCTCATTAGTAACATTACATTTCCTATAGTGCATATTTTTCATATATTAAAAGTTAATAAGATGGTGTTAGCTTACAAGACTTAAAGAGAGACGTGATCATAGTAAATATGTCTAGAGCTTCAGAAAATATTACTAAGGTATTTTAAAGCATTTCCAGAACTCTTTCCTTCATATTCTTTATATGTCAAACAGTAATTTTTTTATTCCTTGTTTAAAGTCTTAATGCCTGCAGCTACCATTTTAAAATTAATGTTTCGTATTATGTTGGATATAACAGTTACAGTTTGAGCCCCCAGTCTTGACTAGGGCTGTGGAGTAGCAGGGGTGGAGCAACACCTGTAGCAGGGTAGCTCCTCTCAGAAAACATAAAAATGTGCCTGGACAAGACTCAGAGAAGTCCTGATGCATCCCTTTTATAGATAAGGAATTGATAGATTAAATTATACACTAAATTAATAACTAAGTTACAACAGAAGTGAATAAAATCTTCTTTGGAGAAAGCTCTGTTTATTATTCCTATAGGTATTGTGTATGTTTTGCAGTGGGCACACTGTCAACCAAAGCTAAGTTTAACTCATACATAAAAGGTATTTTGCTGGCATATTTTCACTGCCATTATATCAAAATTACTGTAGCTCAGATGCTGTGGCTTCAAATTGCATCTTCCATATATGAACAGAGTGCTGCTTGTAAGAACAGATAAGAACCAAGAATATATTTGGCACTAAATAAATAATACATAATATTTTCATCCTTTTATAAATAACTCCCTTGCATTCTTCTCTCAAGTTTACACACATACCTGGATGGAGTTCTGTTTAACATAAGTATTTTTTCCATTGTTTAGAGAAAATATATCGAGGGGAGAACTTTTCAATTAAGCGCACATACTCCAGGAGTTAGAAAGGTCAGTCACTTCTCAGGTAGCCTTGGAACTCCTCTAAAATGCTGCCATGTATTTATGTATCCCAAAATATGAAGCAAAAAATAGATTAACAAAAATGTTGGGAAAGAGGATTGCTCAGAGAGTAAAAATATAATCAAAACCCCATCCTGGAAATAACCGGCATCGTCTCAAGCCTAGCTCGGTGTGGGAGACTCCCAGCCCTTGCACACTGACTGCATTGCTGATTCCCTTTGTGCAAAAGGTAATTTTTGAGGAAGTTTTGGGGGAAAACCCAGTAAGGTGTGATAGCCTTTGTATTATATTCAGGGTATGAACAGCTAATACTGGTTATTCTTTGTTAGTGCTTAGCGTGAAGCGCACTTCTTGAAACTACCTGGACTGAGCTCCTTGCACAGCATCCGTGCAGTCAGCAGCTGGAATTGCTGTGAGGGTGGAGATGACACTGCTCTCTTCACTGTCTCTCTTGCATAAAACATTGAGCACAGACTAAAATTCATCTCTAGTTTTGTGGGTGACTTTAGGTAGTTTGGCATAGAGGCGATAGAGCCAATTTCTGCCAAATTTCAGCAGGCAGATTAAGTCCCCTGATGAGATTTCTGATAAGATTTAAAATATCTTTTGTAGCCTGTAGAAATGCTACTTTCACAGTTCTGTGATAGATCTAGAAACTTTTGATTTTGCTGAAATGTTTTTAATACTGAACAGAAAAAAGCTCTAAACTGATTTACTGAAAAAAAGGCTTTCTTATGCCGTAGCCATCAAATTTACAAGGATTGTAACTTAACCTTTTCTTCTTAGTGTTGACATTGTATCTTGCCTTATTTTTACACAGTTCAGTGGAAGTTATGCTTGCAGCAGAATGCAAGCTCTTTCTGCATGTCAGTTTTGAAACATTTTCACTAGGCAAAACAGTTTGAATCCCAGGAATAGGAGATATGGGCTCACTACCAGAGTAGTTTTACACAAACATTTAATTTGTTACTTTTCTGTTCTTTCTCTCTTTTTTAAAAAAACTTCATTTATAGTGACTGTATTTGGTCTGCAGAAAAGTGCAGAAGTAATCAGAATGTTTATTTTATCACCAAGTTTGTATGACAACGTTTGCTATAAACCAATTTTTTTTAGGTTCCAAGAGAGTACAATTGATTAGATGCATATTTTCTGAATTATACAACAGATCACACCCAGCTGCACAGCTTTTCTCAGGTAAGTGAGCTATTATATATTCCTCTTTTTCTTCCCTTCCCCAACTCCCTTAATTAATAAGGAAAACCAGACATCTATCTGCATGAGGCTTGTTTTAAAGTCAGTACATATATCCATGGAAAATAAATATCTAGTTACTAGGATTTATCCACTGGGGCCAGCTCTAATAATGAATTTGAAATAGGATTTTCTTACTACAGAAAAAAAAAAATCCTCAGACTCAAAGATAAATCAAAGGAAAGTGGCACCCTGGTGGACCAGACAACCCATTGGCAGCACAGTCACATGAAAGCCTCAGAGGTCACTACCTCAGTATCAGCAAAGCTATTTGTAGAGCTCACTGTGGAGTTTCACATCGTGGCTAAATCAGAATACTTAATAACCTGGCACCCAAATTTCACATGTTGCCAGCCTCAGTCCTTATGTGAGCCTTCCTTTTACTGCTTTGGAAGCTTCCCCTTTGAGTTGGAAAACATGGATACACAGTCCTATGTTTTGACAACTCAAAAAAAATTAATTTAGAACCAGCATTAAGAGACTTACTGTGTGGATGTATGGGTAGGTGAATTTTATTGCAAGAAGCATGCTGGCTACTTCTACAGCAGATACTCTGAAATGAGAAAGACAAGATAACTCTAATGAAATCTTAGATATGTGCTTTTCTTCCAGTCTATGATACAACTAAGGCCATTACAGAATTTTCTTCAGAAGCCAGCATTTTTAGATCATTAACTGTTTATGAGTTAAAGTATCTGCTTTTCGTGGGTTTTTTGGTTTGGTGTTTTTTTTTTTTTAGGATACTTTGGTTTCTTTTGGGGGAATGGAAATGTAGGTCAGACATTTGAACCCATTCCCACACACATTCTCTTTTCTACCCATCCATTAATTTTGATTTTGAAAAGTTGCAATGGGATTTTCTGAAATTTCTGAATTTGTGTCTCATGTCCCTGTTCTAATGTAAGAAGAGCCTCCCCATCCAATTCCTATCTCCCAGAAGCCAAAAATGCTGGAGTGATGGCCTGTCCTCACTTTGAAAAGAGACTGTGGTGCACTGCAGGAGATGTAGTTCGACAGGAATGTTCAATCTATACAGCAGATCAGGAGCCAAGAAATGGTTGAACAGAGCTCCCACGGCTAAGCAGGGCTCTGAGCACCTCACTTAATCTGCAGTGTGACCACTCCCCACCTGTAAATTGACACACACTTCCTTGTTTCACAAAGGCTTCAAGAGGATAAAAATCTGTGAAAGTTATGAGATTCTCAGATACTGTGATAAGTCCCAGGATAAACAAATGTTGAATGCAAAACAGCAGCTTGCATGGTACATATTCAAGGGCATGTGGAATGAATTAGAAAGATGAAGAGAGGGAGCAAAAGAATGAGGATGGGAAGAAGCAGAAGGGAGGAAGGGTAGACAGAAACAATGCAAGTGTCACTGGAAGCTATGGGAGAATTACACTGAGTTCTGCACACTTTGAGTTCAAACTGCAAATATTTTTGGAAGTGTATATAAAGCAAACTGAGCTGACAGCTGACTAAATGAGGTTTTTGCAAAGTTCCAATGTTGACATTTTTGTGAACTGACCAAAGTGAAGTGACCAAAATCCCAAAGAAGGGATATTACTGTGTGCATTTAAAGCATGAGTGGGGATATTAAACCTAGGTTTTATTTAATATCTCACAATAGTCTTTTTTGGAGGGAGAACAATATAAGCAGGTTAAGAAAATTATTTTCTGTTTTCACTGTACCCTGCCAGTGGTGTGAGGGAAAAGGCAAGTCTGGATATAGACATGTGTGGATTTGTAAATAATAGGCAATAAAGCCATAAACAATTCCTTAGCTTAGCTGTTTTTTTTTAAATTTTTTTTTTTAAATTTATTTGAGAGTGCATGTTATGAAACTACATACTGGGAACAGATTAATGGATTATTTTTCTAACAATGGAATATAAAGATTAACCATTCACTCATTTAAAAAAATTTCATTTTTAGAACTGCAGGTTTAGCAATATGACAGATCAGTTAGAGAAACTGCTGCTGCTTTTCAAAGAACTGAAGAGTGGGTCAGTAAAAAAGAGGAAAAGCCATTTGGCATGGCAAGAAAGACGTGACAAAACTCCGAGGAGAAAATGTAGGATTCATGTATAGAAAGCTTTAACAGAATGATGCCATGTACATGGTTTTATCTTCCTGGAAAGTGTGGAAAGCCTGCCATTGGGATGGGGAGTGTGTGTCCATTTTGCTCCAGAACATACTGGATGTGATACATTCCTGTGCAGAAGGACAAAACTCCCGGCTAAGCTTTCCAAAAAGGATTTAGGCAATGCACAGTAATTTATGCTGGCTCTCTGCACTAGAGGTCAAAATTGCCACTGGTCATACTAATGACCTGCTCGACTGCAGTGAAACAACAGTGGCTGCAGATGAGCTGTGCTGATATTGCAAAACCTCTCTCAGCAGCAAGGAATGAGACTTGGCATTAAATGGAAGGAGCTGAAAAAGATAGCTGCTCATGATTTGCTGAGGAATGTCTCAGAGTCACTCTAAGGTATCTAATGCTCATACCATTTACACTAGGCTGGGCTGCCTTTAAAGAAGATTAATATTTTGGTTTTGTTTTTTGTTTTTTTTTCTCTTTGCAGTGATTCAGTTTCTACTAAAAACAATGGCTCTTAAGAAATAACTGGCTTAGGTACTTCTCTGTGTCCACTTTGCATATACATGCATTGTAGGCATCTTCAGTCCCACAATACCCAAAATCTCCTTGATATTTATAAACTTCAGAAGCAGATTTTAAAATGCTATTTAGATGGTGTTTGAAATCCTATTAGGCTCCTCATCTGCATTTGTGTGTCTAGATTCCATTTAAAATCTGATGCTAGAAGCCCATGTGACACTTGAAATATAACTTCAAAAATGTAGTTTTTATAGTCTGATCTTCATGAAAAGTGTATTTTGAAATTCTTCAAGCAAAACTGTTAAGATAAAAACAATCCACTACTGAAAATAGTGACTTTATGTTGTATTTTTAAGATTTTCTCTTCCGGTCACCAAGCATGGTAGATTTTGTGAGGCAAGATCATAAGCCTACTGAAATAAATACAAACTCTTTGCTTTCATTGAGCTTCACACCCTTCACTGAAGTATATCCAGATAGACTTACACACTGTTTACTGCATTTTATCTGAATAAAAGTGAAAACTAATGCAAGCGTCAAGAGAAAAACAGCTAAAAATTGAACGGGTAATAGACCTGCTGAACAACTGATGAAGGAGGTAGCTAAGTACCCAGAGGGGTTTGGAAGGAAAACAGCAGGTATTATTTGAATAAACATGTTTAAAATAATGAAATGTGTCTAAGGTGTGTACAAGAAGTCCAGAAAGCCAACGAAGGGTTTTAATCATAGATAAATTTCAAAACACAATATTCTGGAATTTGTCGTCAAAATCCTTTGGCACAGAAATTAATAGACTCTAAATGGCATGAAACATCTTCTCATCACATGAATGAAATACAATAAGGCATATACTTTCCCATACCTTATGACTTCTCTTCCTCACATCTGTTTTTGCACAGTGGTTTTTAATTTCAGGATTTCACCACTACCATTCCCCTTTTCCTCCTGAAGCAGGCAGTGGGAGATCACTGCCATCTACAGATAGGAGATAGTATCACTAATATTAGAGCAAGTTGTTGAAACGGTTTCATGCTGGAACATTTTTCTCTTTTTCCCTTGAGCACTTGTCTCCTCAACCCTGCCTTCCTCTTAAAAAACTCCACAATGTCACCCAACACACGCTATCATTTCTTTGGCACCCTGATCAAAATCACTCTCAATAAAGAAAACTCATGGTACTGTAAGAATTTTAGAAGCCCTGTAATGTCAAAGTTGAAAGAAAAAAAAAAAAAAGCAGGATTCACAAATGTGCTTTCCATTACTTATTATATTTGTCAAAATTTAGTATACATGTCAAAATTATAAATGGCTTCTTACAGCTTTCTCAGAAGGCAGCTGACAGAAATAGCAAACTCTGTGGACATTTGTATAGACGGATTGAGTAAGTGGGTACCTGCTTTCCATGTTCCACTGCCTGGGTCATAATTTCAAGGTGACACATCAGGAAAGACAAGCAAGTATGGCACTGTAGGAACAGCAGAAATACAGCTTATTCTTAATTTAATCTCTTTTATTTTCTTCCTCCAGATAAGGGATTAAGAAAATTGGTAAAGCTTCATGTTCTTTTTATTTATTGTAAAATAACCCCACATCTGCAGCCTATCAAAACTCATTACAATTAATATACCTTCAAAAAGGAAAAAGAATAAAATTCATAATTTCCATCCTGTATCTTCTGTATTTAGGTAGAAAGTTTTTAATTGTAACAAAAATGTTTATCAAACATGTCAGATATCCATCATTAAGACACAACGGCATTCACTACTTTTTAACCTCTTCCAATAGGTGCTGTTCCACTGAATTCCTGAAATTACTGCCTGACAACATTAAAAAATATTAGAATCACAGATTTGGCAAATTGGAAGCAGTCCAGTGTCCCCATTAAGGATAAGTGATTTGGCAGCTTGCATTTCCATTTCTGCCATGTTTTACTTGACACAGTAAAGAAATTGATTGGCAGATCAAAAAAGAGCCTGTTTCCCTCTGAAATATCTAAATGTAGGATTGGGCTCACTGAAATTATTTTTACCTATGAACTTGAGAATTTAAATCTGCAAGAGATCACACACAGCTGTAATATTTAGGTAAAAAAAAAGGCAGAAGCTCAATGCAGTAGAGTTAAAGCAGTCTGTAATTGCAGGGGCTTTCATTTGCTGTCTGCCCAAATAGTCTTCTTCATGCACTGGAGAAATGCTTCTTATTTGCTTTCCAGGTGAGAACTTTAATTCCCTGCTTATTTTTTCCTACTGTCTGTTTATCATCTTTGCAGCCAGAGTTGAACTCTGCTTTGATTTGGGAGTCCATTGCAGCACAATAATATGATTACTTCAAGGAACGTATTATTGTACTAGCAACACCAAACAAGTCTATTTTTGGACAAGTTCAAGGAATAAAAGCAACAGTTAATCTGGTCTGATCATAAGGAAGAAGAGATCTATGACTCTGAAAACCTTTACCATCATTGTTTTGCACAACCAGTTCCCCCTTGATAATCCTATGCCCACTGAATTGCAGAAGATATGTCTGGTTTCCTTCAAAACTTCTGACAATTTGAACCCAGCTCATAAAAGCAACTTTCAAAAAATACAGACTGCAAGTTTAGGCCCCACTGAAGTCAGTGGCAAAAGTCCTGTCAGCTTCAGTAAGGTCAGATTTTCATTTGTAATATTGATTCAGCTGCTACCTTTAAATGTAACAGCTTTAAGGTTGTTTCTACAGAAAGTCAGTGTCAGGTGTGTTTATTATTTTACACCACACAATTTCTTTAGAAAAGTAAATATCTGAGTACCTTTACATTTCAACGAGCAAGATAGGAAGTCTGACAGGAGGCATGCCCGTGTTTCACACGTTTTTAACATGTATTTAATTGAAATGGCTTTATGGAAACTACAGAATGAAAGGTGCTTTTTTCCCCCTCTCCCTCTCAAAGGGCGTTTCTATATGTAGCCAGGAGGTGGCATTCCTGGGTAACAGTTAAAGGAATTCGTATACACAATTTCTTTTTTGCATATGAGAGAGAAAAAGGTTTCTTACTATAGTGGCAGTTAGTCAATTAACTGAGGCTTAAACTAATGCAATAAATTTGCTTTATATATTCTTTGTTTTACGAGAAGTGGCAGAGTTATCCAGTAGTAGACATTAATCTTCATGATGAGACAGCAGGGATCTGGCAAGTTATATCCATCTTCCTGTAAAGTATTTGATAGTAAAAGTCCTTGTCTTCAGTTACCTCGTTTTGTTCCTCCAAATAAGCCAGTTTGCAATAATTCATTGACCACAATAGTACCCACTATAATACTGTCATAAGAACAGTTAGGAAATCTGAGGGGGAAAAAAAACCCAGTTGAATTTTATCCAGTCAATGAATCTTAATCAGATTTTTCAAAGTCTGATCATTGCCATTTGTGATCCAGTTGGTCTATGGAGTATTGCCATATTTAACATCTGTGTCACATCATGCCTTTCCTGTTGCCTCATTGATCAACAGACAACATGTGATGTTTCCCAGATGTTCAAACACGGCAGATCCCAAAAGACCTATTAAATTACACTGAAAGCAAAACAACATCTATGTTGTAGAAGTTTTGTTAAATTCAGGTATGTCTGAATATTCACAAACTTGTTACAAGATACTTACTGATATTCAAATTGCTTTTAAAAATCACTCAAACTCTGAAATGTCCACATTGTGTATTATATAAGGACTCTGTGTCCCAGACTTGATAAAATTTTCTGTTCTGCAATATAAAGCAAGTTAAAATAGAATTAAGCATCTACTTACACATGGAGAAGATAAACCACTGGATTTTAAAATTGTTTTTACTATTTGTTTCCTCTCACTAGGCAATCTCTATCCTTGCAGATTTTTACTCAGATTTCTTGATGATTATATATTTTTTTCTCAGATAAGCTGAATAAATAATGATTTTTAAAAGCCTGTGCATTACATTCTCTAAGCAAGGCAAAGCAGTGCTGTTCTTCAGTGTGGCCTTTTTCCACTGAAAAACATCATTATAAAGATCAAGACTTACTAAGATGTTACTTAAACCTTTGTTCTGTATGTAATAACAGTGACATGAAATTCTAGATCAGATTTCAGACAGCAAATGTGATCCAGTTTACACCAGCATGGTACAACATTCTGCTTTGAAACAGAATGATACAGTACTTTATGATACGGTAATTTTAACATTACTGTGAATATCCTTCACACCTTTCTGAAGCTAGTGCTACTCTTCTAGCAACATTTCAACTTCATATTTTGTGCTGGCATTTTCAGCCATGAGAGTCTCAGCATTTTCTGATGAACACAGGCAGCTGTATGCAGAAAATCAGTACCTTTATTTTGTCACCCGCGAATCAGCAGCACAGAGAACTCAGGTGCAATTTGTTTAAATCAAAGCAACGTTTTTCCACATTACTACAATGACTCATCAAAAGTTTATTTTACCTTACTCTTTAATAAAAAGGAACATAGATACTTTAGAAAGGCCACCTCAAAGAGAGATGTTCCTTCTGTGCTTATTGATGATACAATCATGTGTTTTTCTCTTAAATCAAATAGGTTTTAATATAGGCTGCTTTTTCTTCCCCAGAAAAGAAGTTAGGAAATTTCAGTTCAGAAATGGCCACATTTTTTTTTTTGGTCATTCCCAATAGAAAAATGTTTTTTTTCCCCAACCCAGCCTTTCCTGGTGGATTTGTTACCTTGCTGTCCCTCCATGAAGCAGCTCCCCCTGGACCCCGCGCTCGGTTCCCCCGTGCTCAGCCCGCGGCTCCCACGGCTGCTGCGGAGCAGCCCCACGCTGGAGGCAACACTTCCACAGAGGGATCGAGCAGCCAGACCAGCTGCTCAAGTGAAGTAACACTGCTGCACTGACAACAGTGAGATTCAAAGTTTAAGTGATGTTTTTTCCGATTTGGTCAGAGATTAAAATGTTTCCATTTAGGGCAAAAAGCTTATCCAAAAGAAAACATTACAGGTTTTTTTTTTCAATAGTTTGTCAAGTGGGAAACTGCAAGTGACAAGGAAATAAAAATGCTCTGGGTATCCTGGATTAGTAATACTCCAGTATTTTCAGGTTTGTCTCCACTGTGGAGTAATTTTGGACAGTCACATCTTTATTTCAATTCATACACATAACTAGGTGAGCAGCCTAGCATTGTCTGAGAGCACTGACTGCCCAAGTATATGTTAAAAACCTTTTTTGTTTTAGTGATAACAGGAACAACATAGGCACCTAAAAGTTACAAGATCTCAAAGTTGGAGCTGTCCAGGAGTCCATCCACATTGTATAATTTGCAAGACTAGGATTGCTAATTTTTAGAAGATTCAGAATGACAAAGCTGCATACACAAAAAAAAAAAAGTAGGTTGTTGAGTTTTTAAGATTAGAATATCTACTAATGGACATATGTAACTTTAAAAAAAATCTGTCTAGATTTTGAACCCACCTGAATTGTTTTTATGTCTTTTTAAAAGAAACACATAATTAGAACCATCTTTATTATTTAATGGCATAAGACCTAACAAACTTTTGTTTTGTTATTGACACTTGCAGAACAACAGCCATAGATTTAGCAAAGTGAGGACAGAAGGTATGTGCATTATCACGAGAAGCATGTGGAATACAAACACAGGAAGGAGACAAGAAAAGCAAAGATCTGCATAATGGTAAAGCAACACATATGGAAAGTCAGCTTGAGAAGAACAGTCACATATGCCAAAAATAATTCACTAGCTACATTTTGTTAGAAGATCTGGGGAGCAAACATAAGCATCCTAAACAACTGCATTAGGTTAGCCAGAGTGTCTGCTGGCCCCAGGGTCACATATTCCTGCTCTAACTGCCAGCAGTGTCCCTTTGGAGTGAGGAGCTTTCCAAGTGCTGGCCAGTGCTGGCTATGGAGGGAAAACTGTCTGTTCCTTTCCGTTTCTCATGATTTCTTATGAAATGTATACTGCAATGTAAAGCCCTTTCAAAAATACCTGAGCCAGTTGATCTGTGCAGAATGTGCTGATCAGCAGAATTGCTTGGTTGTGTTTTAGAAACAAAAATGTAGTGTTGGCCTGCTCCTGCTCATGAACACATTTTCGTGTGACCAATTTTTTTGTTTAATTATAAATAATTCTTTCATTGAAACATATAGAAAGGCTGCTAAAACAGGCACATGAGATATCCTTACTGTCCTGGGCATATTTTGCAGAAGGATTTTCTTCTGTTCTTGTTATTGGGGTCATTTGCTGTTGGCATTGCTTTCTCAGTCTCAGCTCCCAAGTTTGTTGTGTGACATCTGTAAAATAATCAAATGGATGACATTTGGGACCGATTCCACCAAGTGTTCTAGTCCTTTGGATTTCACTCTGGAACACTGTTTTATATTACTTCATTTGCTTGGGTCAAAACTTAAGAATCAGTGTAAATTGAGTTTAGTAATACCCTCTTTTTTTCTAGAATTGTCAAACTAGATGAATCTGAACCTGCTTTATTTTGAAGGTTTTCTACAAGTTTGCTCTTGTAGAGTGGGTTATTGGCCAACCGTTCTTTCAAATGGCATTGTTTTCCTAGAGAATCATCTTTTCCAAATGCTTGTTTTCTAATCAGTAATTTTCAAATATGTTCTCTTCCTGTGACCAAAACCACAGCCTATTGCCACAATTTTGATGACTAACATAAAAACTAACTATGTAATCTGCACTGTCATTACATACAGATAATCCTTACAGACCATTAATGGATATCACACCATGTCTGAGAGTCTTGCTCACTGTTGTTTGTAGTTGCTCTTGCCCTGGATCAGGTGAGTAGATCCAAAGTCTCCTTCTAATGCCTTGTGTCGAAATGTATTGCATGATAAGCTGATGCACAGTAATTTATCTTTTAAATATTAAAAAAAGTGCTATAATAATGTAGTCAGCATGGCCCAGTATCAAATACAATAGAGTTTCTTTGCAAACTCATCTTTCCTCCCTTTTTTGATGTTTTCTTTTATGGCAGTAACAACCAAAGACCAGATTATATTTCAATGACAGTTTTCATTATTTTTAAGAGACATTCAAATGAATGTGAATGTAGTTGGCTTCAAATTCCAAGTAAAATTCAAATACTAAGATGCCTCTAGATAATTTAAAAAATACTTCTAGTTTTCATTTTGCTGGAAACCTAATACTTCGTGTGGCTGCTACTGCAATTTCAGCTGTTACAAGTAAGATGATTTGTTCATTGAAAACCAAACACCTATGAGATTGTTTGTCATATCTTTAGATTGAGTTTCTGATGACAGTGTTTTTCCCATAGTATTAGCCACACTGAAATGCAAGTGAATTATAAATTTAACCTTTTATTCAAGACTCTCTCTTGTTTGGATTTCACAGGACCACTTTTCAAGCACAGTTCTCCCATGTGAGCAGGCAGTGCATATTTTCTTGTCACTACCTTGATCTGAGCCCAGGTAGGAGTTCTCAGTTTGTGCAAATTCCATTGTCCATTTTAGCACACCTGACTCAGTAACACGTTGGAGCCATTATGCATTCCTCTTGTGCACTTCAATGTTTCCTGAGTAGTGGAAGTGTAATTGTTGTTTGAATGCCCAGACATCTAGAACTTTTGCCCTGAAGGCCCCCTCTGTGAAGCATTTTTCACTCTGCCCTTGTAGTACTATGCCCTAGCCTGTCTTCTAACAACTTTAATAGAAGCTTTTTTTTCCGTCATGTCAGCATTTATCTGAAACACTCCCCAAATTTTTGGTAATATTTATAATTTCTCTCATTTTATAGACTAAATCACTAACTTTGCATAAAACTTAAGGATTATCACCCAGCAGATGACAATCCTTTTTGTTCCATGAGATATAACTATGTGATTATAAAGCCTTCTAGACATTCCTTAGCCACCATGTATTGCTGGCTACAAGCTGTGACTTTTACTTGTATCTGAACTGAATACCAGTGTCTTTCAGGGTGCCTCCACCAAGTCATCAACACCTGGACTATACAAAATGGCTCATTAATTAGGTTTTCACCGTGTCTGTATCATTGAGCAATTAGGTTATGAAGTGAAATTTCCACAGGGCATTTCCCACTTGCAAATTCTTGTACCCCTTCAGCAGAGACAACATGGCTGCTATCCTTGGGTTACAATAAGAATTTTTTTTAAAAAAGAACTTGCAGACATGCAGCCTTACTAAAGTTCTTTATCTAATCCAATTTTACAGCTAACACCCACAGCAGCTCCCTAATCCATTCATTCCCCTCCACAGTGATTTATTTCAAACTCCTTCCTTCTTTGCTCTGGTCCAGCCATTCCTAAAGCCGAAGATTAGCCAAAGCTGCCTTGTCTCCCTAATTCCACAGCACAGTAAGAGCTTGCTTTAATTCCTTTTATGGAGCTCCAATATCCTAGTTTAGGCCTTATTTCCTCACCTGAGGTGTCTATAAACATGTCACTAATTTAAGCCATAACTAATTTGTCCCTGACAGTTAACATCTTGCTGCCAGGTTCAATTAGGGAGGAGAAACAACTGCTGAAATCAGTGTCTGTGGTGTAATCATGTTTACTTGTAACGAGGCCAAAAATGCTCTTTCCCTAGAAACGGGTGGCACCAGATAATATGGTGATGGGCAGGCTTCTTTCAAACATTACCAAATCCCTGAAGGACTTCACCTAACAGTTTGTCTTGCAGAGCAAATGTTGATTGGTGCTCTCCTCTGCTTTCTCTTCTGCCTCTTCTCTACAGAGTCCTTTGTCAAGTAACTCATTAATGTGTTTGTCTTTACACTTTGTTTCTTAGTGGTATATTGATATATATTAATAATATAGTGATATATATTAATAATTTTTCTAAGAAGTGGGAACAGTGATTCCTTTCTCCCAAATTACAGTGTGACAACCAGTATGAAAGTTCTTGTATTTTTTCTTCCTTGCTATTCTAAGGAAGCAGCTCTAACACACTCTGAAAATGTTTTTCTCTCCCAACCCAATCAAAATGCAGTAAGCATGACAGTGAGTAACAGAGAGCCCTGCTGCAGCCAGCAAAGCTTATCTCTGAACTGCTCCCCAGGTCCCTGCATAAGTTTCAGCTGAATCATAACTCCCAAGTATCCTTACAGGCAGGATCAAGCAGCATTATCACAGAGCTTATCTTCCCCAGAATCTAAGCATTGCTTGGAATTGCTCTACCATGAAGGCAGAACCACATCTCTAATTTATATCAGCATATTCCTGATACACAGTCATATTTCAGTATATAATCAGTAAATCTGTCATATAACAACCAACCAAACAACTAAAACATCCTTTCAGCAGAGCTCTTTCTAGTTATCTGTTCTGAGTGAGAGACTGTGCCCTTTGGAACCCTGAGCAGCACCACTGCAGGTATGGAGCCACACTACCAAGTGGATTTTTTCTGGTGCACAGCACCAGCCAGGTGTGTTCTGCACTGCTGCAAGAGCTGTCATGTTTCAAGAGCTATAATTAAATTACCACCTACAATAATGGACCTGAGGTTAATGAGCTCAGACAGAGAGGCTACGTTGAACCACAAGAAATGAGACAGACCCATGATGAGACATTTTCAGCCTTATTAGAAATAAGACAGATGAAACCAGTCATCTGACTGGCCTTTGGGTGCCGGGGCTGTGCTCCCCACCGGCGGGTCCCCTGCGGGTCCCCGGGCGGTTCTCCCCGCGGGACGGGCGCTCTGAGGATGCTCTGAGGGTGCCGGGGCGGTGCTCCCCGCGGGATGGGTGCCCTGTGGATGCCCTGAGGGTCCCCGGGCGGTGCTCCCCGCGGGACGGGCGCTCTGAGGATGCCCTGAGGGTGCCGGGGCGGTGCTCCCCGCGGGATGGGTACCCTGTGGATGCCCTGAGGGTGCCGGGGCGGTGCTCCCCGCGGGATGGGTGCCC
>WBNO01014723.1:53930-120017 GCA_013400575.1 Peucedramus taeniatus
GCCGCCCCCCCGCCGTCCCACCGCAGCCCCCGCCCGGCTCCCGCCGCTGTCTCCATGCGACAGCGCAACGTGGGCGTCTCCCAGCGCTTCATTTGCATAGCCCGGCGAGCGGCCAATGGGCGGGCGGCGTTGCCGCTACATTTGCATGCGGCCGGGCGGCGGCCAATGGGGCNTTTGCTGTTGATGGGCGGTTCGCCCAGCGCCCGCTCCCGCACGGGCGGCGGGTCCCTCCTCCGTCTGTGGCAGCATCGCCCTGGCAGCTCCGGGGAGCGTTCCCTTCAGCGTTACCTCCGCGTCCTGCGCTTGTGTTTTTGCCTGTCAGCTTCCTGTGCTGCTCTGACAGGAGAAGGTTGCCCGTTCCATTCTTTTGCTTGGGCTTCAGGTCTTTCCTTTAGTTATTAACATTTGTTATTTAGTGATGGGTTCCTGTTCGTGCTTTGAGGCCTCAGTTAAAGCTATAGCCTGTATGGTAGTAGCTTTCCCCCAAAGAGTTCATTGTTTTGATCTGCCACGGATTGCTGGTTTGTTATCCTACCTGGAATGCCATGTATTTGTCCTGTAGAGGGTATCAGATGTTTCTAGAGTTTTCCCTCCTTTTCTAGATGCTGTCCTCTTTATCTTCTCTAAGTGAATCTTCTTCTGACCCCTTTATCTCTTTTTTATATGTGCTTTGCTGTAATAGTTTAGTTGTTTCTTTTAACAGCAAAACACCTTTCTGCCAAGCAGGAAGACTGGTTGAATTCCATGGCAGGATGGTGCCCGTGCCAAACCCTGCATTGATGCAGGGGCTTCTGGATGTGGCTGCAGTGGGATTCTTCCACTGAAGGTTTTTGGAAGTCTGAGCTGCGTTGCTTGCTCATTCCAAGTCAAAGAGATCTGTATTTCTGCTGGCTATCATTAATGATAATGGTAATATCAAAATTAGTGTCTGTAACCTATTCAGTAAAACCTGACAGCTGCTCTTGTCTTGGTGAGAGTGAGGAAAATAAAGGTTTCTTGAGTGCTTGGCTGTCATCTTTCGAGGTCTTGCTTCAGCTATGTAGCTTGTCAGCAGCCCAAGTGCAGAATCTGCACTTTGTTTGGATACAGAGATGCTAAGTATTTGTATCTAATGTTTCAGTAGTGTGCTCTCTTTCATGGAATGTACTGATCCTGAAAAATGTTGTGAATTGGTATCTTTTAGTTAACTTTCACTGTTCCTATGAGAAAATGCTGGACCTGTAGAGTAAACTTATCCAAGGACAATTTATTAAAGATTTTGGCTTGTTTTGCATCTGATATGCTGGTAAATGATGCAGCCTTTGCTGTAGTGAGTTTAAACTCAGGAAGCTGAAGATACTTAATTGAGGAAGTTTGAGAGGTAACCACAGCAAGAGCCCTCTTATGTAGCAGCTGGTAACAGTGCAGGTTACTTAATCCTGCTCAGATGTCAGGTAAACAAACAAACAAAGGATGGGTGGGATCTGATAAAGGTAGTAGTAATGGCAGAAAGGAGCTGTAGAATATATTGAATTTGACTGCATTTATTGCAAAGTTGTTGTATGACTTCCAATATTCAATATAGTAAGTAAGGAACTGCAATGCATAACTCATAAGAATATTCTTCTTCTCAGGGTGGGTCAAAGGTAAAATTTCAACTTATTTTCAAATGCAGAACTGAGCAAGAAATTTTTAATCAGTTGATTGAAAAAGTGTCATTATGGAAATGTGCTTACTAGGAAATTACAGTTCAGGAATAAGATACTTTTTTTTTTTTGGTAGATGAGGTAACAGAAGACACTTACACTTCTTAAAAGTCTGTAAGAATTCAGATAAGATGCTGGGCAAAATAGTTGTGGGAAAATAACAGAAGACATAGCATATATATGTAATGGATCAAAACAGCCATGTCTAAACAATGAAACTGCTTATCTGTGACTCACAGAGATACAGTCATGCCTAGATGTATAAAGTTGTTGAACTAACAAAAATAAGATGGGACATGAAAAATGGAAATACTGGGATTCCATCTTTTTTGAAGAATTCTTTTACAAAAAGCTAAAGCAAGCAAATACAGAGCATGAGAGGTATTTTCTACAGAAGGTTTTTTAAATTTCCAAGTACTGTGGGATCACTTAAGGAGACAGAGACCTTTGTGTATTGAGTGGATAAAAGATGCCAGTGGTAACTGTTAACAGCAGAGACAGGCATTGCTTGGGGAAAGAATGAAATTAATTCCTTTAGTGTTCCCAAAGGAGAATGGGGGCAGATGACAAAAACTGGCAAATGTCCCAGAGGACATTGAGGAATACTGAAGGGAATGAGACTACTGTCAGGACATGTGATTAAGGAATAAGAATAATATTTGAAAGCTGACAGAACCTAAGGACAAAAAATCTGAAGACTGAAGCAAGTGTATTAAGACAGTCTGTATTTAACAGTTCATTCAGAAATGTGAATAAATATTAAAAAAAATGACAAGGTACATTAGTACTATTTCCATGCTAAAGCAGACTTCTGTTCAATGGAAATAAATTACAGTTCTAAATGAAATACAGAATAGTATAGATTCATAGTTATAGAAAGATTAAGTAAAATAAATGGAGTTATTCTAAACTCTGCTTGCTCTTACTGAGCCACTGAACTTTTTTTCAAAAAACTGCAGTTCAGTTTTGTGGTTGTAAAAAGCCTGTGTGTCTTTATGTACAGCTTTTGTTGACTAGTGGTGATCACCTTTGTGTGGAGGCTTAAATTCTAAGTGCAGGAGTCCAGGATAACAAAAATTTCTTATTTTATACATGCAGCTGAGGTTTCTGGGGTGTTTTTCTGATGCTTGTCAGCTTGGTTTGTCTGAAGTTACACTTAAGTAAATGAGTGTTTGCTTTATGAAAGGTCAGCAGCTAACTTTTTATGGTTGCTAATGCCCTTGCCAAAATCAGGTGTGACAAGCTATTGCAAACTTGGCTGGTGTAGTAAAAATCACCATGGGTCTGTTTGTTTGTAATCCAGTAATTCACAAGAAGTGTTCAGATGGTTTTCCCCTAGAATTTTTTACCCAATTGTTTGGGTTTTTTTCCACTGAAAATTGCATGTTTGTTGGGTCAGGCAGTGAGATCTAGAAGACAACTCTTGTGTTATGGTGATGAAATTACTGCAGTGAGGTCTGTACCCCAGAGGGAGTAGAGTTTGAGCTGTTTTTCTGTACATTCAATATGTAAAGCTGCAGTGCTACTCCATTATCTGCCCTTTAATGATTGCTTCCCTGGTGTCATGGGATGGATAGACCCAAAGCTGGGATGCATCTCAAAGTTTCTGTGTCTGTTATGAAGTGATAACACCCTTCAGGTTATTAGAATTTTCTTTACTATGCTTTCTACTTAGGTTATAAGTTTGAATTGAAGTTTTTAAATTGAAAGTGGGCTGCAGTGAGGATCACTTCCATTCTTTACATTAAATATCAGTGATGATTCCTTGATATAACTCACTTGACTCATGAAGTGCCAAGCAGAACCTGTGAAGTATCTTACCACCTCTCACTGGCTGATAAGCAAAGGCAGGCTGTTTCTCAGGGCTGGTTAATTCGTGTGCAACTCCTGTGAAATTCAGCTTTTTTTTTTTTTCCCTTCTAATATATTTTCAAATATATATTTTAATTAATTTTTGTGGAGCTGTGTTTGCAGTGAGAGTTTGTGTCCTGTGGCTTTCAGCCTCTGCCAGATCTCAGCTCTGTTTTCCTGTTTTCAGTTTGAAAGCTTTTGATGTAGGTGTGTGTATCTGCCTGCTGCTTCTGCAGGTTGTGCATGTGGGATAGCCCAGGTGGTGGGAGGACTGCATCTTCTGGTGTGTACTGGGAGTGTTTTTAGAGTTTAGAAAAGCAGGAAGTGCAGAGAGTGAATAAGAAAGCCTTAATAGGTGTCAGATGCATTTCTAATTTCTGCTGTGCTCTAAAACCGCAGCCAGGTTAGGATCCCTCTGTAAAGATGTGTGATTTTTCCAAGTGCTTGGAGGCTGGTGAGCTCAGAACCTCACTTCCTTAGGCTGTTTTGAAAGCTCAGCCATGATACTGTCATAGGAAATCTGTTGGTTTAGAATTCACACATTTTTTAACATATTTTTAAAATTAATTGTAGCTGAAGGCTGTGTATAGAAGCACTTTCACTTTCAACAGCTTATTCATGTTTTATTTCTTAGGCTTAGGTTCTCAGAGGTAGTGGAAAGTAATGCTTTTCTGAGGAAACACATCTGCCAATATTCACAATTACTGTGAATGTCTTATTTGTAATGTGGTCATCAGCAGCTACTGTAGCCTCTGAGACTGGGTTCTTCAACCTTCTCCTATTGTCAGTGAAGGAAGAGAGGCTCCAAGAGAGGGTGAACCAGGAGCTGGTTCTACTGTTTATAGACAGACCCTAAGGGGAAGCAGATTTTCTAATCAAAACAACCAAAATCTGTTACTACTTTTTTGCTTTCTGAAAGTGATTTAACTTAGTGTAATAACTATATAAAAAATGTGTTCTGTGTTTTAATTTCTTATGTATCCTGAATGGCATTTATCTTTTCAGTTGCTGCAATTTTTTTAGCAATTTTTAAATCTTCTAAAAAAGTTTTTTAATCTTTTTTAAACTTTCCGCTATCACCAACAGTTGCAGGGATGCTGCTTCATATATCCCAAATTTCTGCTTTTTCTCCATTGATTTATGAACATTTTGATGCCATCTGTTGGACTGAAGACCAGATCAGAATCAAGACCACCTTGTTCCTCAGACAGAATAAGTTGTGTGATTGGATTTTGGTTTTAGGTTATTGGGGTGGTGGTGGTGTTTTTTGGTGATATTTTTTTTGGTTCACTTGACTATTTTTCTTTTATATTGCAGATACTAGCCTAGACATAGTATTTAAGCCTTTTTTTAAGTCCATGTTGACATTGAGTTAATACACAAAAAACTTCAATTACACAAGTGCTTGATAGCACAGGAAGTACTTTGGTAA
The DNA here is from genome assembly GCA_013400575.1 of Peucedramus taeniatus. Taxonomy (NCBI): domain Eukaryota; kingdom Metazoa; phylum Chordata; class Aves; order Passeriformes; family Fringillidae; genus Peucedramus; species Peucedramus taeniatus. Next base: position 58,899 of record WBNO01014723.1, read on the forward strand.
ACTTTATACAAAGAGAACCTGAACTTGACAGTGAGACATGAAAGGAAACTATTGCCTATATCCAGCTATATTTGTTTCCTAGGACTGTAAGCTGTTATTACTGTCCTTTCACAGCCACTGTGAATTGGGCATGATAAATCCATGACAGTAGTGCAGAGAAAGCTTCTATCCTGTTCCTAGTTTTTATTAGATAATTGGATTTACTTTTCTTCAAATCTTACAGAATTGTGGAAGAAGGACAGTGGTGAAAAGGACATTAGAATTTAGTTTCTTGTTTGCTGTGTTTTAAAATGAACAATTGTACTTCTACTGTTGTATTTATCAGCTGCTAAGGTGGCCTGACAGTAAGGCAGAAGTGTAGCAAAAAGAAGCTGTGAGTGCTTCAGTCAGCAAATGTATAAGTTAGCAGAAGGTAGAGATCATGTGCTCTGCAGCCTTTAACAGTGCAGCTCCCACAGCCTGCAAGAGGGGATCATAATGCAGTAACTCAGAAACCTAGCAGAGATGCAGCTGCCATTTGGAAGGAGGTTATTTATATTTTACACATAAAATATTTATATATGAAAGTCTGAATGGCATTGAAAAAGAATAAAGAGTGGCATAAGAGAGTGGGAGCTGAACTTTCTCCTTGAATTCATCTCCTTTTATAGCTTGGCTCTGCTGTAGAGTTTTGCACAGGCATCCTGAAAGTTGGAGTGAGAGCTGGCACTCCATCCCAGGCTCCTGCTGCTGCCTGAGTCACTGCGGCACACGCTGGGTAATGCATTGCAGTGCAGGCTCCTGAGAATCCTGCAATGCTGAAAAACAAACAGCCAAGTGAAGCCCAGCAGCAGCACTGCATTGAGGTTTTCTTTAGCAGCACTGGGAGCTACTTGAAGTTGCAGTGCACCTGCAGTTTCTGTTAACACGCATGTAAATAAAATATAAAATGCATCCCATCCTTTGTAGCTTCTGTTAAAAACATATAAAACCCAGACTTGCTCTTGTAAAGATATTGTTAAGGACAAAGTGCTTCTGTTTATGTTAATGCCTCTTTCACCCCAGTTTATTGCCATAGTCTAATTCTATATCGTGCTGAGTTCTCAGTGTTGGTCTCTTTTCTGTTCATGGAGAGGAAGGCACTGCTGGAGTTTTATGACTAGTTGAGAGTTGCACCTGTAGGTTTTAAGAATGCTTTTCAGAAGTCCACTTGGAAAAGAGCTATTCAAATGTCAGGTTACACCTTCAATTTGATGTTCTAGAGCCCTAGTCTCCCTTCACTGTGTGCATGTTTCTGTTACCAAAGTTACTTAGAGTTTTATGCATTGATGGGAGAATATACCAGTTCATTTCCTGCAACATCTCAGCAGCAGCTGTGCACGTGAAACACAAAAATAACTTGGCCTTACATACTTGCTATTCAAAGGACAATGCCAAGCCTCTGAGGAGAATCAATTCTGTTTCCTTGCCACCCTAATTAAGGTGCATTTTTGATACTGTACTTGTGTTTAATGACCTGTAATGACTACAGTAAAATCAGTCTAGTTAACAACTGAACATGACTTAAAAATCCAGGACTCAAAGGAAATAAAGGGGTTCTAAAATTCTGTTTTCTATGATTGCCAGTGTTTCTGTTATTGTGCAGTCAGGTTACAGATCTAAGGTGAAAAAGTATAAGGTATTTGTAAATTTTTTTCTTAACCAAGCAAAAAAGAAATAAAATATAAAAAAACCAGTGTTAATGGTCCTAGGTAGTAACAGCCCCTTTATTCCCTTATAAGTGTTTTGCAAATGCTGGTAGGTCTTACTGTTCTCATTCTTTTTCTTTGAGATGCCAATAAATATGGTACTAGAAAATGACATGAGTTCAAGGATAAGGAGCTGGTCAGTGGCGGAACCAAAAGTAGATTATGTGCTTCTAGACTATAGATGCAATAGATGCATATAGATGCAATCTCCAGTCAGTGGTTTTTTTTTTTAATGTTTATTGTTTTTAAAATTTATTTTATATATGTATTGATAAATGCAAAATGTAGATATGACTTTGGCTTAAAGTTTCCATATAGATGTAATTTCACTAACTGAAAGTTTGGCAAGGCTGAACATGGTATTTTAAATTACTTTTACTGTATGTAATACCCCTCTGTAATGGGCAAGCAATCTTTTAGAAACAGGGATTTTTGGGTAATGGTATCTTCTCAGCAGAGAATAAGTGTGTGTTTGTACTTAGTGCCATAAACAAAATGTTGGACTGGGAGTCACAAAGTCAGTGTTTTGATTCAGATTTATGATTCTGCCTTTTGCAATCCTGTTGATAGAGCTAGAAAGTGAAATTTGGTGCCTGTGCCATCTGTATGGCCAGAGAACACACAAACACGGGAACACTTTGTCTTTTCTTCCCCGCAGAGAATGTAGCACCTGCCAGCTTGGCATCTGGGTCACAAGAGATGTGTGCAGGGTGAGGGGGGAAGGAGACCCATTAAATGAGGAAATTGGTAATCAAAGACCTTTCATCAATTCAGAACCAGCAGTTCCAGTCTGCTCTTCTGAAATTTCTTCCAAAGGAAATAATATTTTTAAAGATGTTAGGATGAATTCTGTGTTTGGTGTGATCTGCTTGGATGACTGATTGCCTGAGGCACTGGAACATAGCAACTGTTACTTACCTTTAAGATAAACTAACTGTTTATCATTTTATGGATTTAGCTTCTGAATAATCCCTACTTGCTTTTTTTCCATTGTACATTGTAGTAGCTGCCAAGGATCCAAAGGGCCGTATCTACTGTTTGGTTTTTTGTATGGAGAATGCAAGAATCATGGCATTTTCACTGTGAGTTTGATGATTAAGAGTTTCCCTTCAGTGTTCTCTTCAGCTGTGGTTTAAGGTTTCTGTTTCATGGGACTTGGCTTGTTTTGCTGCTGATGGATGTGTTGCCTTTTCTGTAGGAATTTTTTACTGCAAAGCCATGTGCCCCTCCAGAGGAGGACAGAGCCTTTTGACCTCCTTTGCACTGGTGCTTTATAGCTCGTTGGGGAATTCTGCAGTGGTCTCTATTCTGTGTGTAAATTATACTTGGAAATTTTTTCAGTTTTCTGTCATTTGTTTAATTTGATAACAGTGGAAGTCAATTCTGTGTGCATGGTGAGGGAAGTTCTTTTCTGTGCTATGGATGAAGTCAGTGATGCATTTCTGCAGTGCTGCTCTTACTATTAGAAAGAACTGTGCCTTGTGGAGATCCAGGACAGTGTGTGTCTTTCTCAGAAACAGAGCTGAGGAGCCCTGTTATCCCCAACTGCATTTGAGTTTGTGGTAACAATGTCTTTCTGCCTAAAACCACGGGCAGGTTTTGAAATAGAGTTACGAAAGTAAGGCATAAATGTATGGTGACTTCCTTTTCAAACTAGTCATGGTGAACAAACTGATGAAATAATGATTGTGGGTTTTTTTCTTCACTTTTCACTGCGATACATGGAGGTTTTCTATTAAGTGAATGAAAGGAGCATGGATTATTGCAAACTTTCTGATACAAGGAAGTGCTTGAGACTTGTTTATTCCCTTTAGGTTTCCCAACTCATGATGAGCATGGGTTGCATTAGCGAAGAGTAAGATAATCTTAAGTTCTTTCTTTTTTCCTATGGGTAGTGTTTCTAAGGGAAACATGGATCCTAGCTAAATCAGCAGGACTGCTAGGAGCACATGGATGGATTTTTCAAAATATTTGAGGAATGAGACTTTTAAGACCATTAAAAATTCAGTTACATTTGTGGTAGACCCAGGAACTGGAAGCACGTTGCTTCACAGTGCTCTGGTGCTGGAAATGAACTTGAACTTGGGAAAAGTGTGAACTAAAATGCCTTAAAAAAAAGGAAAAAAGAATCAAACAAACAAGAAACCTCTCAAGCAGCAGAGACAATATGCTTTCTGATTCAAAGGGAAAGTGTGCAATCCTTGTACAGTAGAACCAGGGTAGATTGCCTTGAGTAGCAAGTAGTGGGGGCTGACTGTGGCAGAGGAATGTGGGTGTTTCACACTGTACCAAAAGCTCAGGAAGCTACAGGAGTGGCAGCTCAGATAAGTAGAAATGATGCCATTTAAATCAAAATAATGTGCAGTAAAAAGTAAGGATATGAGAAGGAGTTCTCAGTCCATTTTATAGTGATTTAAAATCCAGACAGCTTGTCTTAAGTGCTAAAACACGTAAGCAGCAGTTTAATAACACTGAAGGAGAAATTTCTAGCTTGATTATGTGGAATGGGATTCTATAATAATTACTGTCTGGAAAGTAGTTTCTGAAAGAGCAATAAACAGATTATTTGTCACTTTTCATGTGTAAAAAGTAGACTTGCTGATAAACATGCAGACATGGTGATGAGAAATAGCATGCTAATGTGAGGAGAAGTTAATTCTAAAGCAAATCAACTTAAAATTAAAATTTTTGACTGTTGGTGTATCTGTCTGTGTACAGCTTCTGTTGACAGTCTTGTTCTGCTTCCTCTGCACAGCTCGCCTGGGGCTCTGTAGGGAATGATCTTGACCACATTTTTGCTGGTAATGGATTCACTAAAACTGTCACTTTAAACTATGGCACTGCCAAGGAAGTTCTTACTTCAGATAAATCTGTAGTCGTATAGTAACTTTTAAAACGAATACTCCTGAATATTTGCAAACAATCTTTTATGCTAGCAGCTCTTGAACTTTGAGAAATTTAAAAATATTTGGCCCAAATATATAAGCTTTGAACTTAAAGCTGTAAGTCACTGTTACGAATGCCCACATCTTGTCTGTGTCATTTCTCCTGTAGTTAGTCTGCACTGGTGCTTGAAACTATTTGCCAAGAAATTACTAAGGCTCAAATAAGCTGCTTTAGTGTTGAATGTAAATGAATAGGTGTGACTTCAGCAAAGGTGATGTGAGTATATTCTGGCTTTACAGAAATTGGATTATCTTATCCATGACTTTTTCCTGCTCTTTGGCAGGGGTGGGTCTGACATCAGTTGTATGTGTTCTTTCTAATCATGCATGTGGGCATTGAAGATGTGTAAGTGCTTGGTGTCCTAATAAGGTGGCCCAATGTATTCAGCCTTAAAAAAAAAAAAAAAACAAACCAAAAACCTGAACTTTTAGATCAGCTGATTTGTATTTAAATGGATTTTTAGTAAAGCTGTCAAATAAGCAGAACTCTCTGGTGGTGGAAATGCAGGAGGGCAGTTGGGTAGTCATGAATTATGCAGTGCAGTAGTGCAGTTACATGTTTTAAATGTTAAAAAATATTTACATGCGTAAGGATTTTAATTTCTTGTTCTACATATGCAGGCTATGATCTTTGTATTGCTTGATCTCTCCTATTTGACAAACTAGGAATTTTTTTTGTTTCAAAGGGTGTAAAAGAAATACCAACAACAGCATGTTGCTCTCACAGAAAAATGGTGCAATTGGCTGTTCTATAACAACTCTAACCTAGTCAGACTTCATGCTGGACCCAGCTACAGGGGGCTGCATTGGGTTATGGTTACAGTAAAGTGTAAAATACTTGTACAGCTTTACATCTGTGGATAGGTCTGTGACTCTTGATGTGCTGAAAGCTGACTAGACCCTCCTGAGTTCAGGCCTGTGCTACAATCAGTGATGTATTCAGTGTTAACTTTTGCACGAGCCAGTGTGAGCCATCTTCCTGAATAAGCTAGGTAGTTTAACCTGAGAAAAGAGTGAAGGAATCAGTTTTGGGTTTAATTCCAGGGCATTGTGCTGGAACTGGTCACAATGTTCTGGGAACATGAAGTGTATTCAATTCCACTTAGGAGCTATGAATCAGAGTAGTGCTCTCTTCCAGAACTATGACTGACAATATGCCAACATTCTCTACAACAAGGCAGAGCATAGATTTTCACTAGACTGCTGGCAATTGCAGCTGTCATATGAAGTGAGCAGAAATGAAGAGGTATTGAATGGTAAGGTAAAGTGTACTGATTTAGGGCAGAGAGGTCATTAAAGAAGTCAGACCCCCTCACTGTACACCCACCTTTCCACTGCGTGTGCAGGAACAATGTTTGTGCAGCTTTAGCAGCTGGATGCTGTCAGATGCAGCAAAAAATTGCATGGCAACTTGCTGTATCTAGGCTGTGGTAGCCTTGCTCTACCTTCAGGGTAAGGTCCTGTCCACCTCCTTGAGCCAGCTCTGGGTGCTTGTGTGATCACACACTAAGCTGTTAGAGGCAGCTTATCCATCTCAAAATCAACCCAGCTCCAATGTGTGAGCAGCTTTCAGGCGGATTAACCCACTGAAGAGCTCACAGCACACAAGAGTTGCTGCTAGCCCAGTGCAAGGGAAATGGAGGGAATGTCTCGACAGGGATGGAAAGGATTTAGAGAAGGCTAAACAGCTGAGCAAAAGTACCTTAATTATTATTAGAATGTTTTGTTCGGGGGGAAGAATTAACTCTGCTTTGTAAGGGATTTGTATCTCACTGAAATTCTGAATGATGAGCCCACAAGGAACCTCTACTACCAGCTCACTCTGGGTTAATGGTGAATGTTATGATTATGATAATATATCATGTGAGGGCAAAAAAATCTATCCCAAATCCAGCAAGCCTGGAATCCAAACAGGACAATGGAGTGGGTTAAGGAAATGGTGATCAACCTGGAGGTAGGTATAAGCAATGCTCCTGATGAAAGCAGCACCTCGAGCTATGTGAGGGCTTGCACATCTGAGAGGCTTCAGCCAGACTTCAACAAAAGACTGAGAATGCTGTTGAAGGAGAGAGGGAACACATTTCTTAAGTGGAAGAAGGAGTGCCTTTATTTCAACTGAGGAGTGTCTGGGGAAGGAAGTTCTGCTCAGTCAGAATAAGTACTACTGGGACAAATGGTGTGCAACAGAGACACGAGTTAGGGTGATGTTGTTAAAGGTAGCAAGAGGCAAGATAATCAGTAAAAAATGTGGTGCAGCTTCTCCTGTTCTCTCAATACTCTGGGCAAAACAGAATGTTTTAAAAGGACTTCTTTCACAATTACTTATTAGCATCTGTAAAAGCAATTTTTAAATATAGTCATGAGGGACATCCAATATTGAAACACCTTAAATCACACAGGAGTGAGGAGTAAGAAGATAATATGAAAGGTTCTCATCTTACTTGGAAAGGAAGTGTGTTAAGGGGTTATTTAAATGTCTGATTTTAAGGATTTTGTTTTGTAGTACAATCACCCTTTCTCATCTTTGCAGTGGATATATATGAGTAGGTCAAAAGGAAGCCACACCTTCCTTACAAGCACAGGGAACAGCTTCAGAAAGGGGGATTGTTTTAAGGCCAAATCAGAATGTTATTGCTGCCAAGTGAAATTTTGCACTTGGAGCCTGTGGAGGGAGGAAGAAGTGTTAATGTGGTAACAGCCAGTGGAATGCACGCAGTGTGTAACTTGTCGTTCACAGCTCCAGCTCCTCTCCATGCAGAGGAAACAGAATGAAATATTGCCCACTTGTACCAGAAACAAGATGCTGAAAGAGAGGCAAAAATTGGTTCTGACATGGACTGAGGTGCTGCTTGTCCTGGTCACCCTGAGGAGGATGGGCTGTCTCTGTGGGATGCACCCACTAACTCTACTTGTCTGCAGTGCACGTGCACATTCTGCTCATTATATTGGCTGGACAAGCAACTGCCAACATAATGAAATGGAAGACCTCCAAAATTTACTTTTCAAAGAAATTCAGAATGTTTATTTTAAGCAAGAGTTTGGAACTGAGTGCGAAGTCAGTGAAATTAAAAAGTGAGGAATGATAATCACTATGGGTGTTTTTTTACGGCCCTTTGATGGCTTTACAGTTCTCTTTTTAGGGTATGTTCACTTTCAGAAACAAGATTTCAAACTGATTAGGGAACAGTATTTTAAATTTGTGTAATGAAATATGGAAGTGAAAGTGTGGAGCATGGAGATTCATGGTTTCAGGTTCATCATTGTTCTTGGCTATTTGAAGTCGTACATCAATGAATTTAAATTACTGTCAGAGACTTTAATGTAATCAGGTTTTCTCATTAAAAGCACCTGTATCTTTTCTTCTGAAAAGTGGGCAGTCTTGAGTCTGACACTTATATTTTTTTAAGTCAGCTTGCAGAGCAAATAATGTGCCTGTGTCGAAAAATTTAGATTGGTTAGTTTATTACATTTGAATTCTTACAAAGATGTTTTCCCTTCGAAATATGTACAATAATGATGACTTTGAATTTCTAGATGTATAAATGCATGTGTAAGCATCATACTCAGTTCTTTAGGAAACAGTGGAGGTTTGTCAGGAAGAGTTCAAGGTTTTGCAGTACAAAGTAGTTTCTGTTGTACAATGCATGTGCTAAAGAATAGCTGTAGCAGACAAGTTGGGGTAAAATGCTCAGTAATAGTGTGACGTGTCACTGCCTGGTGCGAAGTGAGTCACTCTCTATAGAAATGCAAAATCACATTATAGAGTCTAAAGTCTTGTACTTTATTCATATATGGACAAGACTGTCCTTTGTCCATCACGCTGGTTTTCTTCAATATCTGTATGCATCTAATTTAAGCACATAGCACTGCATTGCTGTAAGTACCATCTCATGCTGATGACCTGTTTGATTGGTGCCTTTTGCCTCCATTTTCTCAGGGTTCAGTATCTTACTCTCTTTTTTGGATACTTTTTTAGATTTGATTAAAGATTAAGTATAGTTGTCAAACTGGAGTGGCTGTTTTGTCATATATATAAATACTGGCCTCAGCTGTATTTATTTGGGCTTGCTTCAGAACAGCTGTTTATGTTCTGACTGAATACTTGCAGTAAGTAGAAAAGATCATTTCGTGCTGCTTGGAAGGACCACATTTGAAGTCATCAGAGGGCAGTGGGAAATCTTTCAGTGCAGAGAATTGGAACAAGTCTAGAAAAAGCATGAGAGTTAGTTACTGGAGCTCCATGGTTTATACAATGGCATAGAGATGAAGGCTTTATTTAGGATTATGATTTTTGTTGCTGAAATGTGTCTGGATTTTGCCACAAATTGGATTTATAGGCAAGGACGAGTAGGTGGCATGTAGATAACTTGAAAAACTGAGTTTGCCATGAGATGGATGCAGTTTCTGGAAGGTACTTCTCTGAGTTTTTGCTGCCTCCAAAGTTCAGTAGCTACCAAAGGCATCAAGTGTAAAAGCACTGTGGTTTGGAAGTGCCTTTGTGAAGCCTGTGTTTCTTACTTTTTCATCCCACTGCTGTGGTCAAGCAGTTAAAGTGAAAATTGCAGTGTTAGTGGGTGCTCTCAGAAAGCCAGCGCAGTTACCTGGGAAGGATGCCAAGTCTGATAGGGATTTCAAGTTTAAAGCATTTAAGACTTAAGACAATCACTGTGTGTCTCAGAATTACAGACCTAGAAGCAGGGGCTGTGCCCCAGTTCAGCTGGTTTAAGAGCCTGTAGGACCCAGAGATAAAAGTCCAATTTCAGGATAATGATATTACTGCAGCAGATAGTTTGGGTAAGTTAATAAAAAATTCCATTAATCACTGGGTGGTCCAGCTCATTTGTGAAGAGGCCATGGGGGAGCAGAGGGGGAAGAATTGTGCTTGAATTATTCTTTATTGGGGCAAGCACTGGGCCACTGCCATTGAGATATTGTTCTAGGTCTCTGTGGCTGGAATCAAGCGTCTGCTTTGACAGCTGCTCTTCTTTCCTTTAAATGTACAGCACATTTCCTTTCACACTGTTCAGTGGCTAATGTTTAAACTTTGTGCTAGTGGTTAAAAAGAATAAGGAATGCATGTAATTAGGACGTGGAGAAAGCTGCTCTATGTTATGGGAAAGAAATAAAAGACTTTTTACAACTACAGTTGAGGGTCCTGCCATAATTATCTGCATATGATTACTGATTGCTTTATTTTTCTGTCAAAACACTTTGTAAAGAAAATTTTCTCAAAACAGGTACTGTATGCATTATAAGAGAAAGGACTTAGCCTTTTAGTTTTTTTAAAGGAATACATTCCTTTAAACATTTTCTGTTACAATTACATTAAACATTCTGTGTTGCTTGTAGCTCGTGTATTTATCATTACCTGGTAGAGCTGTAGGTCTCACCTGAAGCTTAAATCAAAAAGTGTTTTGCTGCTGTCAGGTCTGAAGGCAGGAGGAGACTCAAGTCCCATTTGAAAAATGAAGGGTTAGACACATGCTGATGATATTTTGTCTAAGTGACAGATTTCTAATCAAAAGCCTTTACTCTTACACGTGATTTAGAACCAAGGTGTATTGTACTTTCTGAGCCTGGCACTGAGTACTTTATAAGCCATTTGGCAAGTGTTCACAGTCAGTGCAAGTGGTGATGCTTATCTGTTGTGTTCTTAAGTTCAGGTGTCCAGGCATCTGAGGGAAAGTGCTTTTGCAATTTAAAGGCAGGAGGTCAAATTTAATGAAATGTGGAGTCATAAAGGGTGCATATCTATGTGATAGGAAGAAAAGCTGATAAAAGATGGGTTTTCAAGGAAAGGTTTATTGCAACCCTCCTTGAAAGCAAAGGTAGTTTTTATCTCTTTCTGGCTGTTTTCTTCCTACTCCTTTTGTTATTTTCTGTTTCTCAAAATAACAGCAAGAACATGATCTTCTCTGGGCTGTTCTCTACAGAATTTGTGTCCTAGGACTCTTTATTCTTTTAACCTTGAGTTGAAATTATAAGTTACCAGGATAAACCAGTCTTGTACTTTGATAAAAGAACATGAGAGTGTACCAATAATTGACTCCTGAACAGAACACTGGAGAGAACAAAAGTATATGCATCTCTTGATGGGAACAGAAGAGAGACACTAGCAGAAAGAAGGGAAGGAGGGGCTGGCTTGTCAGAGAGAATATTTAAGATGGGAAATTGAATGAATTTTTATCATCTGTCGCTGCACAGAGTAACTGGTCATTCTAAAATGTTTCATTTCCTGCCTAAGTATCATTTCTCTGAACAATTTATCAAGGCACTGCTCCTAGCTGTGGGAACATGTTTTTTGACACTTAAGCAACAAAAATGGAACAACAGCTGAACAATTCTTGGTACCTCTGAGTTTGGCTGAGTGTTGGAATGAACATCATGATTAGACCTTCTGGAAAAAGTGTTTGTGTGTATGAGGTTTGCTCAGGTTTTGAGCATGCCATCCAGCAGAGGTGGAGAGAAGTGTATGTTAGAATAAAATGGAAACTGAAGGAAACCTAAGGCAAAGAGAGATGAGTGGTAATGAGGGGTGAGGCAACTGAGAGAAAAACAAACTAAATGGAAGCAGTGCTAGTGTAAAGAGACTGAAAGGAAAAAAGAAAAGTGCTAAGGTACCAGTGATGAGTAAATAAGGAGAAAACATTTCTCAGGATGCACGGCTAGCTTAAAGTCTCTGTAAGAGAGAAAACTTACAAAGCTTAGTAGAAATACTCAGAGATGTGTGAGAGTGACAGCTGTGCTCTCCTGTGCTGCAGGGTGAGGTGAGCACAGCCAGACACTGCCAGGAGAGCCTGGCAGGAGGGGAGTGCCCGAACAGAGCTGGAGCTAATACGGTCAGTGTCAGTGGCAAAGGGATTTCCTTGCTCTGCCCTTCCCTCCTCCTTGTTTCAGTTTCTGAGCACCGAGCCAAACTTCTCTTTCTCAATCTCAGAAGTGATGATACCCTGACAAAGAGCAGGCTTTGTCCTGGTATTTGAACCTGTGGCATTGATTTAACCTTGGTGGGACAGAGGAGCATCACTTTTGCTGTTTCTGTCCCAGGGAGGCAAGCAGTGTTTGTACTTCAGCCTTGCTCAGGAGCTTCAGCAATCTTTAAATTGTCACTGGGACCCTTGAAACCCAGCTGGTAGTGGCTGCTTAGGGAATGCTCTGAATTGCATCCTTTCTTGCCAGGGGCATGTTCCATTCCTCAGCTCTTCTCCAGTGTCTGAACTGTGATGGTTGCTACAGCTTCGGGCCACCTCTGACCAGAGGCTCTGAAACTGGGATCCTCAGGCTAAAAGAAGAAACTGTAGAAAACCTCTTTGAAAATAGAACTAAATTCAAATAGGTTCACAAATGAAATGCAGGTATTTAAAGTGCTAATATTTTGAATAGGATTCAGAATTAACTTACTATGTAGCATTAAATATGCTACCCTTTCAAAAGCAGTAATATTGCCATGGTTTTCTTTAAAACTTCACTTTTGCAAACTCTGGCACTGGTCATACTGGTGAGAGAAATGCCAGCTTGAGCTAATTTTGCAAGTGCAGAAAACTGGGATTTGAGAAATAAGAAAAGGAGGAATATAGTGGACTCCTGGAAGAAGTCAGTGCATTCATTGCAGAAAAAAGAATGCTGTAAAAATGAGACTTCTGTGTACAATTTAATATTACTACATGTGCCTTTTGGGGAGGTAGGATTGCCATTGCTTTGCAAATAATCATGCAGTGTTTCTTTGCCAAAGTTACCTTTTCATTTGCAGTGGCAGAATGCTGCCAAGCCAGGAGCCATCAGTGTGAGCTTTGTTGTGCAAATCTTCCTTCTTTCTTGAGTATTTAACTTGTTGTATACTTTTTAAACATCTAGATTATTTTTGTGAAAAAAATATTTGCTGCTTGTCAGAATTCTTAATCCTGTTTGAATAGTATTAGGCCATAGTGCTGTGGATCTTGCCATATACATTGTTGTTTGAAAGGAAGCGATGAGTGCAAACATGTACAGGTAACTCCATAACCAAGCACTAGTTTAAATATTGGCAATTTCTGTAGTGTTCTCTTTGTAATTACTGCAAGACCATACACAGAGGCTGCCCCAAACTGCATCTGCCCTATGGCATACTGATGGCTCTATGATTTGGATATAGATTGATTAAGAAAATACTCACAGCCTATCTGGCAATTATTTTTGAATTAAATAACAGAAGCCTTTGCTTTGCTGCACCAGACGAAACTCAAGGACAAAATATTTCTTCAAAAGAAGACATTAAGTAATAGTAATTCAGTAGTAGTAATTTAGCTGCTCTCAGCTGTTTGTGCCTAGAATCTGAAATAAAACAGAGCTCATATCTTGGCAGTGTTGAGTCCTGTGTGCTTCTCTGATGAGTCTCTTGGGTTAGACTTTAAGAAGTATTTACATGCCTAGAGATTTAGATAAGCACTTGGTGGGGTGTTCAAAAGCATCCAGGTCTCTAATACCCCTTTGGTTACTTAAGGGAATATGGGAGTGTGTAAATGCACATGTGCGTGCATATAAAAGCTGTTGATTAATTCTATTATTTTGAAGAAAAATCATATAAAATTCAACAGGAAATAGTATTCCAGCCACTGAGTTATTTCACAAATACCACTATGCTTGTATCCTCTTTTCCTATATTTTTTTATTTTATTCTTGTTTTTTCTTTTCATTGCCTGTATTTGTTGAAGCAAAAGAAAAAGTTGTTAATACTTGGGCCTTCTGACCTGCATGGAAAAGAATGTCCTTTGACACATCATTTTGCAGAATGTGTTATCACTCAAAATTAGAAAACTTGAAACCATCTATTGTATCTATTTTAACATGAAAAACAGATATAAACACTTTTCTACAGACTGTGTACAGTAAAATCTCTCTTGCATAGATTGTACATTCATCTCTTATTTTTTGCAATAAAATCTGGAATTACATTCTCACAATAAATTGTATTCCCATAATAAATAAATTGTGCAACTCACAATTCATGTCCCATAAACATAACTTCCCCTTGTTTTGCCTGCTCAGAAATACAGATAGAATATTTTATTTAAGACTGCATTCCTCAGGGCATAGTGAAGATCTGGGACTCTGGCATTCTCATTTCAGAGTTAGCAGTTGTTTACTGTGTGGCCAAGGACAAGTCAGTTTAACCCAAATTCAAGCATTTAGTCTTGTAATTCTTCCCCTACATTAATGTTGTATTAGGAGCTTGGGTGTGTGGTTTCAGCCTGTATGAATTTGTTCCCTGAAGCATCCAAAGGGCTAAAGAGTAGCTCTTGCTGAGAACAGAAAGTCTGGAATCCAGACATGTGGAAAAGCAGCTCAAGTAGCACAGGCTTGCTTTTAATGAGACACTCAGACCTTTGGAGTGTCACAGAAAGGGTGAAGCTGTCCATTACATAGTGAGGATAAAATATTCTGAAATATGCTAAGACCTTTCAAAGGACATGCTTGCTTAGAGCAAGAGAGAGCACCCTTCTCAATGTGCAGACTTCTTTGTAAGTCTAGATTACACAGTCTATATTTACACATACTTTGGCTGGATTTGGTTAATAAGGTTAATTTAAAAGGCTGCATGATTGTGTGCAGACTAGATCAGCTGGGTACAGGATTTTGAGTGTCGACTAAGGAACATCAAGTGCCCAGCATTCCTGACCCTACTTAAAATTCTCTTTCTGGCATAGACTTACTTGTAGAACAACTTCAAGTGGTATCAGAGCTAGAATTCAATGTCTGATTGATGTCTGTTTCTGTTACTAAATTAATATAAAAAAAACCCACTCAAACCAAACCATATGTAATTTTATGCCTAATTCTTGCAAAAAATTACATACAAGAAATACACTAGGAAGAGCACAGGAATCATATATGGTAAGTTTTCAGTATCACTGTCAAAAAAATGAGATTTTTTTTTAAAACAGATATAGCAAATATCAAATTGATTAATAAATCTTTCAGTAGATGTTATTGACTTTAATAAAATGCAGGACTTTGTCTGGCATATTGGCCTGTTTTTACAGATGACTTATGTTTAATGCCAGGAACTTCATCTTACCTGCTCAATTGTAGACCTTTTCTGAGACCGAGGTGTTACTGTATCTTTTGCTGCTTTCTTGAGAGATGATGAGTTTCTAAAGCACATGCACAGAATTTTTTCAATCTGTCAAGACCTTTAATATACTCAGGTTTGTTTCCTTTCTGTTTTCTTTCTTTTTCTTGAAAAAGCAGGAATCAAAAACTGTTTAATGCATCCCGGAGTTCTTGTAAGCAGAAAGAATTGCAAAGATGCTGGGAACTTGGAGCTCTGGTCAGACACCCACTCACAGACATTGTGTGGCAGATCTTTGTGTAAAGCCCTCATTAGCTTGGCTAAAATGGCTGCCCTTCTCTTTTGAAAAATTTATGTTGTGGTAATCCTCCCACATGGCAGAATACTTTGTTTCGACTACGTGAAATCAGGCTGCTTGACGAATAACACTCTAAACTATTTTCTTCCGTCTCTTTTTTTGGGTTGTGTAAGTCCTTCCTCAAGAAAAGACACATTCCTCAACCAGTAACTTTGTTTGTCATGTTTTTGGGCTTTGTGCCTTTTCCTTTTTCTTTGACGGGGTTTCCCAAGCAAAGGATGTTAAGTTGATTAAATACATTGACATGTACCCAGGTGTCTTCAGCAGTCCTTATTTATACAAGTTGATCTAAGTTAGGAGAGTCCACACTAAATACAGCACAACTGTTTATAAAAGAGTTGAAAGCAGCAGAAATTCTTGTCTGCATAGGTGTGAGTATCTCTGACAATCAGTGGCAAAGCAGAACCTCTGACCAATGGGTGGGTGAGGGGATTTTGCCAAAAGACATCTTGGATTATGAGGTGTATCTGGACTGTCAGTGGGGAGTGCTGTCATTGCTCAGTCTCCCTGTATGTATGTACCAGTGCTTGTCAGGGCTTTCTCAATCCCAGGACACATGGATTGTGTTCTATTGGAGCTTCCTTTCTGAGCAGAACTAAGCTGCCGCTTGTGAGCCTTGGCCAGAGCTGTGCTGTTCATGGATTGCCCATAGGAGCTGCAGGCCCTGACAGTCCCTGTTTCAATGGGCACTTTTCTCTGCAGTAGCACATGGGGAGTTTTGATGGACTGGCTCCATTCCTGTTGATGCTGGCAGCTGGAGGGTTGACTGGAGGTCTCAGCTGATTGCCTGGCTGGGCTTCTCTACACTTTGGGTCATGCTCAGCTGTGAAGAGTTTGCTCCATGTTAGGAAGTAGACTGGATAATAATGCTTGGCATAGTTCTGCACGGGACCCTTCAACAGTGACGTGCTCGATGCTGAGCTCGTGTTCCCCTGGCAGCTCCCAGGACGTCTCCCTGTAGGAAAGAGGTGTTTGGGGGCACCCTGGGATCCCCCTTCCCAGGCAAGCTGTGCTGCAAACACCTTTCTCTTCCATTCCTCTCTAGCTGGCCTATCCTTGTGTAACTCAGTTCATCTGTCTTCCTAAAAATAATCTTCTGTGATCTTGTTGCTCCTGTTTGCCTGAGAAGTTACAAGTAAAAAAGTAGTGGGTTCATAAATATTAGTGAGACAGGAATGTTCTTCATGAATATAAACTCTGGGGCAGTACTCTTATGCATTTTTTAAACTTTGTTTGTATGATTCAGAGATCTCTTGGTAGAAAAAATATATTTTCTTTCTTGGGAAACAGGCCTTTGAGATTGAGATTCCTGGTGTCCTTTAGATGACCTGGGGAGTTTCTTGGGTTTGTTTATTTTTGGGTTTTTTTGGCTTTTTTTGTTTGGAAAGGAATTTCCTACCAAAACCTGGGCTTTGAAAAATGAGATGGGACTAATTTTTTATATTTCATAATTTATATGAAATTGTTGACATAAGAAAATATGTAAAAAATATTTTAATATTTATCTTGGTGTGTCTTTAAATGTAACAAATGTCTCTACATATATTAATAATCCTTTATATTTTACAAAAATAGTAATATTTTTGGTATTTTAATTTTGCTGGCTGCTGAGACAAGATTTCCTATTGGGTCCATCAGAAATCCCTAAGAAACTTGATAGTGTGAGCATAGTCATGAGGTGTCTTTGAAGTACAAGCATGTCCTACAGTTCTTTGTTTCTGCTTTAAATATGTGAGAATAGACATCTTGAGTGAAACAAGGACGTGAATTCCTTGGGCCATGGATGTACTTTTCTGGAGTTCTGGTTCATCTGCTTGTTGTAGGTAATGAATTATGGGTGAATCACCCAATTTTATGCAGCACTTCTTTGTTTCCATGAATTTCTATAGAGGTGTACTCTGCCATGGGTACTGGCAGAATGCTGCTTGAATTTTGTATCCTCAGTATGATTATAATTTTTAATGTGTTCATATCTCACATAAATTCCAAAATGTTATTATGGTTTATAATTATGTATGAACCATTACCAAAAGAGAAAGCTGCACTTTCTTAAATACCTGTGTACACGCATTGTTAAATTCAGAGATATTTTATAGCACTTATGCAGCCGTGGGAGCAGTAACAAGTATTTGACTTCTAGGGCACAGCTTCTTGCACACCATAATTTTGATTAAATAGCAGTAGGACCCATTTCAGCTCCTTGATTAATTTCGCAAAAAAAAAAAAAAAACAGTTCCTGCTGTTGCTGTCAGAAATCTTCTCTACCATTTTACCAAATGCTTTGGGGAAATCTGTGGCACTGTTAGCTGAAAGTTTAGTAGAAGAAAAAGTTACAAAATGCTTCACATGAAGGTTATGACCCTCTGAGCTTGACACTGCAAGGTGCTGAGCACTCAGGGCTCCATCCAGAAAAGCACTTTAGCACTTACTGAGGATGAACTTAAATGATTTGGTGGAGGTGAGCCAGGGTGCTCTGTATTTGTGTGACTGAAACATCTGCACTTTGTAGTAGACTCTCTATTTATTTTGGAGGGCAGAAAAAAATCTTTTTTTCTTTAAAGTACATCAGAGCAAGACAATTTTTGTTTCCTTTGAAAACACAGCATACTGAGGTGACTCCAGAGTTTCTGCCATCATTGAGTGCTTAACCTCTAAAACGAGGGATTTGTATTTTCTCCAAAGCTCCAAATTCCAAATTTCTCTCTATTAGGATAGAATGAGCTTTGTCAGTTTAATTAAAAGAAGAGGTCCAAGTACCAGTACACTTTCATAGTTTGGTTTTTTTCTTTATTGTTATAGAGGTATTTTAGGAGACAGTATCTATTTAGGTATATATTACAATTTTCATTTGCAGATGATTTTATACCCAAGAGACAAGTACTGTGCTTCTTTAATCTTTTGTTTAGATCTGAATTTGAAAATGTGCATCATAGTTTAGTTCCTCAGCGGGGGGCACTCCTTTTTCTTCTGAGCATCCAGAGCTTTGGAAAACCTCTAGAAGTCCATCACAGAGGTGCCTAATAGCTGCCCATTCACCTAGTTAGTAAAGAAGAATTTTTTTTTTTTTAAGAATATTTTTTCTGTCATGGTGGTAAGCTTTGTGCAGCTGTCTCTGCCAGTGTGTATTCCTTTAAAGGTTTACTAGGATGCAAGACATGAAGTTGTGTTGTGGGTCAAGTTCTTGGTGGTCTGCAGTACATGAACTAGTGGTAACCTTTCTTTTTGAGTGTGGGAGTTAGCAATTTACATGAAATACAGCAATCAGGAAAGAAGAAAAACAAGTAATATGCATAGCATTGTAGTAGAACTTGGAAGCACAAAACAGGGAATTAAAGATATTTGAGCTTAAACTACTTTTGATCTAGAAAAGAGGCTGAAATCTTGGTCTCTAATCTGATAGAGCATTCTGGAAGAGGACAAAGAAGAAAATCTCTCCCTCCCCTCAGGATGTTGAACACTGCAAGGACATTTGACTTTGTCCTGCCAGCCACCTTATTCTTCCCTTTGTTTATTACAGGCTTAAATAAGATCCTTGAGAAAGCTGTTAGTATTGTCACATTGCATTAAAGCAAATCAAAGACTCACATGGCTGCAGGGAAATCGTTGGAATTTTTAATGATTTATTGAGAGAAGCGTAACTATTATGTGTTAACCATACTGGAATGTAGTGATTTGTACTAAGTACTGTATTTAAGATGTATTTAATGCATTTTTGCAGTTTGGCCCAGTTCTGTTTCTATGGGAAATGTAGCCATACAGTTACATTATTTCCTGGCTCTCTGTGTGTTAACTTTGGGATGAATCTACTCGTTTTCCCAGTTGATTGCTTGCTTCCTTTTTACAGAGAGAGGGAAATAAATTTAAAATCTTTTCATAGCCTTGGCTTTTTTGTCAGAATAAAAAAAATCTAGGTCTTGCCTCATGGGTTTGACAGCGTGCATATTTATGACAAATGTAGGAATTTTCTATCCCATTAAAGTTTCAACAGATAATTTCAGCAGCTAGTCCTTCAGCACAAAATAAATGCTGTAACTTTGTAAAGAGTCATTAAAAGCTCTTAAGCCTTTAATAGAATATGATACCTTTCATTCAGCCTTTAAATAGCATGGGCTGATTTCCTGGCCAGGTATGTATAAGAGAGCTTTGCTGCCCAGCCACTTCTTTCAACAGTAGCTGAATAACAACAAAAGAGCTGTGATGGTTCAATCCTAGTTAGTGAGTGTTGCAAAAGAAGGGCAAAACAAGTGAAACAGAAGGTCAGAGCATGTGTGCAAGTATTGGCTGGCAAGAATCCCATTGACTTGTATTATAAAATACCCAGTGGATATATTAAAAAAAATAGGGTAATTGTTTTGAGAGTTTTATCAGCTCTCTGTTGATCTGGGATATTTTTGGCAGCTTCTTATATTCAGTAACCTTCTATAGTGAAATATGAAAAACTAGTGTAATTCAGTGGATATGATGTACAAAACATCAGTAAAATATGGTATTTTTCTGAAGCTTGTTTGTTATAATCCATATAACAATGGGGAAATGCACTATTCCTGTGCAATAGGGATAAATCTTAATATTCTTAACATAATTTTTCAGTATTTTTGTTTTAAATCTTGAGATGTTTTTTGTTTAGAGTTTTGGT
Source organism: Peucedramus taeniatus (assembly GCA_013400575.1). Lineage (NCBI taxonomy): Eukaryota > Metazoa > Chordata > Aves > Passeriformes > Fringillidae > Peucedramus > Peucedramus taeniatus. The sequence goes on from WBNO01014723.1 coordinate 78,613, forward strand.
GGGCTGTAGATTTTACTTTAAAATATGGACAGCTCATGTGCTGTGTTCATGAAATCACAGAGTGATGAGGGGCTGGAATGACCCTTAGAGATCATCCAGTCCCCAAACCCCCTGCCATGGACAGGGATACCTCCCCCTAGACCAGATTACTCAAGGCTTTCTCCAGGTTTTGAGTACTGCCAGGGTTGAGGCAGTGCTTCATCATAACAAAACACATCAAAGGAAAATTAAATTATCTGAAAAAATAGAATAACAAAGAACTATTATGAGAACAAAATCCCAATATTAGATTTAAAGAAAAATCTTTTTCTCATATATTTTTTTTTAATATAAATGCCTTAGCAGATAAATATTTAGTCTTTTAAGACTAACAAAGTTGCAGGTTGCATTTTGATTTGTATCTGGATATACAGAACTAAAATAGAAATCATAATATCTGGAGGGGTTTCTTTCAAAGCCTATTTGTTTTATTGCACTTTTTTTCATGTAAAATTCTACATAAGCCCACCAGAGATTTTCAGATTCTTTATAATACAACGTCATATTTAATTTTTCAATTTTAAAAAGAACAGTAGGATCTAGGAAGAAGTAACAAACAAAGAGCATTTGTGTACAAACTGCAATGTTTCTTCAGGCAAAAAGGTCTTTATATATAGAGGATGCAAGTTTTACCATTGAAGGTAGTTTGCTATCATGTGTAACTTCAAATGAGAGGCAGTAATACATATGACTGATTTGAAAGTAATTTCATGTTTGTAATTAAGTTTTGTTGCTTTTTTCTTTCTCTAACTCGGCTGTAAGTGTGATGGAAGGAGTTGAACAGACACCTGAGAGGAAGAAATCTGTCCTATTGCAGAGCTGTTCTCTGAGTGTAGGTTTTGATGCAGAAGAAGGTTGGTTGTCTTCACCAGAAACAGGGCTAACAAAGGGCTTTGGCTTCTGACCTGCAGTGGAACAGAAAAGGGCTGCTGGCTCCCCTGGTGGGAACTGCTTTTTTTCACAGACATGAATTGTGGCCCAGTCTAGTCAAATGGTGCTGGATCCATGTTGCCCAGGCTCTGAATTTGGAGGTGAAGGATTCTTCCTGTAGAAGTTGTTCCCATCTCCCTCGGAGTACACGCCCTGTGTGATGGCAGCAGTTCTGTCTTTGGGGAGGTGGCTCATAAAGCCTGGTAGATATTGCCATGTAACTACACAGCCCCTCAGCTGGGCATCCTCTGTTTGTGTTTAAAGTGTTTTGCAGCTTGATATAAAGCGTGTAAATGATGCTCAGCAAATAGTCAGGGAGCTGAAATGCAGCAGCTGTTTCCTTTGTGCATCCATTTTCAATAATTGATTGGGTGTCCTGTGACTTTTAATTGTGAGAAGGGTGATGCTAGTTTTACAACTCCTAAATTCAGTATGATCAGATCAAAAGCTTTTTTGTTCCTAAATGTGAGACTAGTACAGCTATTCCTAATTATGCCAATATGAAATAAACTTTAGAGATGTAAAATTTAATTACAACCATTAGAACTTTATACCAGTTTTTACTGTTGAGAGCTCAGACAACTTACAGACTTTAAGGAATAATTTTTTATGGAGCATCATTTTTCAAAGGCTATTAGAGATCAGGGTAAATACCATTGAAGAAATATATCCTTGGGCTACAAATTGTAGTATCATTAATGTTTGCATAGAACTGAGAAACCATTTAACAAAATGGTTTTTCTTATGATCAGTACTTTTTTCCCCAGGTGTAGGTGTGTGTTAGGTTGTCTTCAGAGTCTGTATGAAACAGTGTCTGCAGATCCTGTGGCTGGCTCTGAGGAGTTGCATCCACAAGTCACTGTAAAATAGATTTAGAATTTTATTATTGATTACACTTTCACAGTCAAACAATCACATTACTTCATTAGGTTTATTTTTCACCAGCATATAAATGGATTATCTGTAATGGGACAGCTATGGGCTGCTACTGAATGTGGGTTTTGAAACTTAAGCCTGAGAAGGGTAATTCCCCCACTTGCACTCAGCCTTTGAAAAGGGTTTTGGGAAACCACAGATCTCTTCCTTGCCTGCTGGAGAAAGAAGACATGTGTGAGGCTGTGGAAAATGGCATTGATTATTTTTGGAATTAACAGTGCACAGAAAAGAGACAGAAGCTGTTATTGTGGAGGAGCAGCAGAACTCCTGATAGGAATTCCTGCTTTTCATGCAGCCTTGTCGTGTACCTTTGTCTGTCTGCTCAAGGACTCCTCAGTTCTTCCTGCAGAGACCAGGGCAGTGTCCTGCTCCACGTGTAACCTCAGGTCACTTCTCTGCTGTCATGTCTTACAGCAGCAAGATGATGACCCACAGGAGCTCACTGGTACTTGGGCTTTTCCATCTGTTTCATCTGCTTTTGTGCTTGTTCTGTCAGTGCTCTGGAAGAGAAATGATCCTGACAAGTGTGTGTGCTGCTTGGCATATTAAGCATGAAGATTGGGAGTGCTGCTGTAAAGCCAATAGAAATAATTAGCTGTAAGTCTCTCTTTGAACTCACATTTTCCCTTAAGCAGGACTGTTCTCTGTGTGGTAGCAGTGATATTGATGCAAGGTCAGCCACTGCTGAGCTCCCAGCTCTGCTTCATCAGCTCCTTGCTGGTTTTTGGCAGGGCAGTGTCCTCCCCCCACACCTGTGCTGTGCAGGCAGTGGCCGAGAACAGGGAGCCATTGCACTGCCGAGAGCCCTGACCCATTTTCAGGTTATGCAAGTCCCCAAGGCCCTTCTAATTCAGTGAGATGAATTCCCTTTTAGAAGGGACAAAGGGACAAACAAAACACTTTATTGGGAACAGGTTTGGGAACCAGCAACAGTCAGTGAGCTAGGCCTGAATTTCACACTACACTGTTACAGTTTCAGTGATAAAATCCAATTAAAACAGAGAACTGTTAGGTATTTTGGAAGGAATTTAATGTTGAATATGAGTTAAACCACTGTCATAGTGGGGGAATGCTTTCAAAGGCTGTTTCACACTGGGTGAGGATCTGGCTTTCTCTTCATATTGTCACAGTGCAGGTACCATGCACTGCAAGAAGCAGATGGCTGAGTTCTGCTCAGTGGCTTATTCCTGGCCATGGTTTACTCAGTGAGGACCACAGTTAGTTCTGACTGCCTGGAGTTTTCACACCAAAGTTGGTTAACTTTTAGCCTTTTCAGGAGGTTTACTGAAATTGATCTAAAACTGCTGCTTCGAGTTTTTGAAGAGCACCTGGCATTTTGTTTTGATCATAAAGGTGCTCAGTCTCACAGGTGAGTCAGAGTGAAGCATTTTTCACGAGTCTGTTCCTCCACAGAATTGCACACAGCTCCAGCAGCAGGAATGGGAGTTACATCCCTGAACCTACTGGCACACAGGGCCAGAAGGCACTCAGAAGTACAAAGCTGCAGAGACACACTTGAAAAGGTTACTGTGGATTTACCTGCAGTCAGACTCTGGTCCCTGTGCTGAAATCTGCAGTGTAGGTCATGCCTGTAGAGTACAAACTCTCCAAGCATGAGAAATCATTTTTTTGTTTGCTTGCTCTAAGTTTGTATCAGGTGCCCTTGTCTCTCTCGAAGGGAGTGCTTCATTTCCAAGACTGTTTACTTTTGTCCTGCATAGTTACCTCAAATGGATGATGGATATTTTCTGATCTGGAGTCAATTCCTGTAACTCTCAGAGATGTTTATTCTGTGATTAAATAGCAATACCTTTTTTATGTATGAAATTTATCTTTTTACAGCTATTCAGTGAAAAAATAAGTGGAGCAGAAGGAACAAAGTTAGATGAGGAATTTCAAGAGATGGAAAGGGTAAGAAAAGTCACATTATGTTTTTCAATATTAAGCTATTGCCGAATCAAAAATATTTCATGTTTCAAGTGATTGAATAGTATTGTAGATTTACCTGGGGGAGGAAACCCTATAATGTGCTTCCAGACAGAAAGATAAAAGGATCAATGCAAATTTGTCCTTGAGCCTTGTCAGCTCAGCTAAGGGAGAAGAGACATCCACAAAGGCTGTTTGAGCAGAGGATCAGGTTCCACTGACACCTCTTGACAGTAAAGGGAAATTCCTCCAAGCAGGCTGCAGAGCATCAGGAGGAACCTTCTCCTGGCTGTGTGGGAGTTTCAAGAAGTCTGTGGTGTTAGTGAGACTGTAAATATCACAAAGCCTTTGCATCTGATAACATTAATGATAAAAATCTGACTACTTGGGCCAGATTTTCTACATCTTTTAGTTTAAATCCACATTCAGAAATGTACATAAAATTGACGTTTGCTATGCATGGATGAGTTGTGTTGCAAATTAAACAATGTTAGTGCCAGTTTCTGCTTTTACAATTGTTATGTGGTTGTTTTTTTTTAATTGTCCTTGTCTTTCTGTGTATTTTTAATGTTCATAGTAGACTTACTTTTCTTTTTCAGAAAATTGATGTTACTAATAAAGCTGTAACAGAGCTTCTGTCCAAATCTACAGAGTACCTTCAGCCAAATCCAGGTAGGATAGGAACAATAGGTGTTGGACTTTGATGAACATTGCTTTATTACTTGGAAGTTAATTTTAGGTAAATAAAAGCTAATTAGGTCATCATTGTGAGGTTTCTGTGTGGAGTTCTGCAAAGTTCTTCTAAGCAAGAGGGAGAGGAAGTTGGCTTTGGCTGTGCTTGTATCCTGCATTTGCTTTCTGCAGTATTTCTAATCAAGGAGCTCACAACTAGGACTGTTCAAAGGAATGTGAGTGAATATTTGCCTGGAGAAATGATGCTTTTTTACTTGGGAATAAAAACTAGTTTCATATGACCCATATTGTTGAATGGAATCTTATTTCAGCTTTGGACTATGAGGTACTGACAACACAAAAATCACCAGTCTGAGATGAGCTTTGTGACTTTGCTTGTGAAATAATTTATTGCTTTAAATATATTAGTTTAAAAACTGTTTTTTCCCTTTTGATTTTTTTTTTTCTTTTTCCATGTCCCTCTTAGCATACAGGGCCAAGCTGGGGATGCTGAACACTATGTCAAAGATCAGAGGACAAGTTAAAACCACAGGCTACCCCCAGACAGAGGGACTCCTGGGAGACTGCATGATACGGTATGGCAGAGAGCTGGGCGATGAGTCTATGTTTGGTGAGTTGGTGCATCTCCTCTGCCAATATTTCAGCATAAAATCCTTTGCAAAGTGTTACTCACTGACATAACCTGTGTAGTTGGCCACTGCAGGTAAGAGGGAGAGTTAAGTGCAGGAATCAGGGGATGGTTCATACAGCTCAGAAGCAGAAGGCTCCTGCGCATTGCCCACCTCTGTTGCAGGTGGGTTTGATAACACTGTTACTGATGCTGTCTGATCATCCCTATTACTAAGCATTTTAGTTTCTAAGTCACCAAACCTAAATAATTTTGGGGGATTCTTAAATGCAGTTTATTTCTTTTAACTTTTACATAAAAATGGCTATACTCAATTTGAGAAGTAAACTAAGGGACAAAAATGCATGTAGAAAGAAATAACAGTAACAATGGATTTTTTTTTTTAGTAATGACCTGTGCAAATACAGCAGGGAGAATTTTTTCTTCCCCTAATATCTATCAGGGAAAAAAAAAACCAAATGTAATTCAGAACAAAAATTTTCTAGTTCCAGTTTTTGTATAAAGAACAAGCATGACTTGCATTATTTTCTTTTTTGCTCTTCAAGGGACTGCAGCAGATACAAAGATACCTATTTGAAATGGCTGTTTTATTCTGCTTTTACATATCTTGAGGTATAAGAGCCTATTCTTTACCACAGGCCTTGCACTACTGGATACTGGCGAGAGCATGAAGCAAATGGCAGAAGTGAAGGACTCTCTTGATATTAATGTCAAACAAAATTTTATTGATCCTCTACAGTTATTGCAGGATAAAGATTTAAAAGAGATTGGGGTAAGTTTTCCAGGGTAGAGCTTCAATAACTCTAGCAATAATCAGAGTCAAATCAACCCTAGTTCCCTGAGATATTTTTCTTCAAAGCAATAAGGTAAATAAATTTTGTTGTAATAGATTTTCTCTCTAACAAAACAGTTACAAAATCTGCTTATAATCGATGCTGGACTATTTTCCCTTGTCTAACTTACTCAGTTTTGCTATATTGCTTGTACAGTCAGTACAAGCATAGTGAAGATAATTATATTCTTTATTTTTCTGCTGTTTTATTTTAATGAACATTTTTATTGATGCTTATGAACATGTGAGTGGGCTGTGATTTACTGCTAGTGATTATCCTATCTTACTATCTCTGTCAGCCTAAAGCTGTTTATAATGAGAATGAATATAACTGTTAAAAAAGGCTTTTCAGGGCAAACACAGAATGATCTGAATAATGTCATAAAATGTTGAAGTCCCATATGACACTATAGGAGAAAAAACAGGACACTAAGGAACACATTTTTAACCTTTAGAGTTAAGTTTTTCAGTGTTTTTGTTTACAATGTGACAATTCAAAGAAATCCAGGCAGTCTTTGTCTGAGTCTGTTGATTCCAATGGATTTGGGTAATAAGCAAGTTAAAACCCTGATGAAATGCAGAAATGAAAGTTATTTTATTTGTTTGCACATAAATGAATGTGGAGAGCATAGCACAAAGATAGCAGTAATGTCTGTAGCTGTCTCCTTTGAAGCATAGCTGTTTTCAGTTGTGTTCTCTGAGCTGATGAAAGGAAATTGTTTGATGTTAGCTTTAATGAGCATTTTGTACTGTCACTTTGAGTCCATTCTGTGAGTCTGTCAGTTCCAGGATTTTTGGCAACAGAAAAGCTTGTGTAGTTGTGTCAGATAGAAGTGTCAAGTTGATACCTAACAAGGACAGGAAGAATACAAGATTTGTTAGAGCACTGCTTTATGAGGGGAATATAACTCTTTAACTTTTAGTTGTCATATTTCAGATATTTCAAGATGTAAAATTGAATTCCACGTAGAATATGGTGATGCACAAATATTTAAGTTGGATCCTGCTTCTCTCAGCAGCTCAGAGAATCTGTACTGTGGCACATGCAGTGAAATCCATGAGATGGATGTCTAAAATAGGCAAATCAAGGCTGCCAGTACCCCAAGTGCTACCAAAGGGCTCTTTATTTAAAATTTAATTCATTTTTGTGGCCCTACACTTACCTGGTGCTGCCTTGGGTCAAAGGGATGGTCTGTGCAAGTGTCTGAGCCTTGTATTTCTTTAAGTCTGCATATATTTGCAACCAACACTGATATTTCCTGAAATCACAATGTGTTTGTTTGGGCATGTCCCATTTGGTCCTTCTCATAAATGTTCTGTCTCTTTTAGCATCACTTGAAGAAACTGGAAGGGCGCCGCTTGGATTACGATTATAAAAAGAAGCGTTTTGGAAAGATACCTGATGAAGAAGTCAAGCAAGCAGTAGAAAAATTTGAAGAGTCAAAGGAATTGGCTGAAAGAAGCATGTTCAATTTCTTAGAAAATGATGTAAGTCTGTGCTGCATCTTTGTTTGCTGCAGTACATCCTGGAGGGGCAAATGTGTGGGATTGGTTAAAGCCAGTCCCATGCTTCACAGGAGGTAAGGTCTGAAAGCAGAAACTCTGCCTCTTCCTGCTTTTAAATCCCCTATTAGAGAAGAACATAATGCACAGCAGAGAATGGGAGAACTCAAGAACTCGGGCATACTCAGAAAAGATGGCCACAGAGTAGCCAAGTAGGACTAACTGAGAGTAAAATGCAGTTTGGTTAGTGAGAGGGTGAAGGTTGGGAAATTGGTGTAGTCAAGACCTGCTGCTGAAAATATAAGCAAGGGCATGTACCCTCTGAGGTTTCTGAATTTTAGCTCACTTATAGTCAAAGCTTCCCTGCTGATATGGAGCCTCTGAATGATTTAACCTCAGAAAATCATTACTATTACTCTTTGGCTCTGCAAAGTCCATAGAGTGAGTTTGTGGCTAGGGCTCAGATATGTGGACTTTGGCTCAGAGTCCAAGTCCATCATGAAATTATGTCTAAATAAGGAGCAGCTGTGGCCATTCAGGATAATCCTCTCTTCTGTCCACACACAGAGGAATAGCAGGGTGTGCTTTCTCCTGTGTAATCATGGAATTATAGGAAAAGAGAGCTGGACCTATTCGGGTCTATTCCACAGTTTTCTCTTCTCCTGTAGATGCAGCATCACAGAAAACACACAAAGTAAAAAGTGTGGTGTCTTCTGTGTGCAAACTGAAACAGTGAGGAACTGTGAAGTGGGAATATTTTAACTGCAAGCAACTTCTCTCTCTATGCACACCCAGTTATAAACCAGCCTGTAGCTCCTGAACTGTTTGTAAGTGGGACACATTTGTTACAGCAGCTCATAGTGTAAGGCAGTTAAGCCTCTTGCTATTTTACCAGTGTAAAGTAATGAGGACTGCAAAAGCTGGAACATGCTCTTATCAACAATTTCAGCACTGTTCCACTGTAGGCTCTACCAGTTGCCTGGTTGCAGTGGATGTGTGTTTTGTAATTCTGTCTTGAATGGGCAGCTGAGAAATGTTTCAGGTACTGTTTATCATTAGTCAGAGCACTAAACTAAGGATAAAAGAGTGCAGGAATTCAACTGGTTTAGCTCAGCCACTAGAAAACAGATGAGTTATGCCTTCTAGTGTAAGTAATTCTGGCTTTGGGAGAGGGTGAACTGGATATCCCTCTGAAGTTTTTTCTGTACCTATTTCCTATTGTTTCTCTTTAAAGAAAACTCTGTGCTCTTCCCCTTCAGTTTTCGTGCTGACCCAGTCTGTCTGTCCTCCCAGAACTTCTCATTACAGCCTTGTTGTCTAACCCCAAATGGTCTCACTGTGTTTGAGGAGATCTTAACTGCAATCACTTCCTTCTGATCCTTTCCAGTTCCCCAAATGTCTCCCTCTCTTTGTCTTCTTGCCCTGAAGTCTCTGAGCTCTGGTTCCCAGCCATCTTGCCAGGTGCCTTTCCCAGGCTCAATCCTGATCCCCACCTTTCTCAGGTTTTTGCACAGCCAGCTCCAGACCTCCCACATTGACACTGTTGCATTCACTTCTTATCAGATCCATCTTCTTGCCATTCCCACACAGCCAGTCCCAGGTTCATATTCCTAAGTAGTTGTTAGTCCTTCAAGTTTCTCTGGCTCTTTCCCAGTCTCTCTTTCTCTCTCTCTTCTCCTAATTCACAGCTCCATATTTCTCCTAGCTCTTAGTTTTCTTGTTTGGACATTCCTTTATCCATTTTCTCTGACCACACATCCAAACCTCAGGCACTTTGTGTGTTGTCCTCAGCTGTTTATATTACTCTATTCTGACTGTGATGGGATTGTCTCAGCTGTTGGTTTGGTTCTGTGCATTTCATTTTTTGTGCTATGTGACAGTGTTTGGCTCTCTTGTAGTCCTGGCAGAATTTTTAATGATCTCTTTAGCTGAGTAAAAGCAGACAAAGTATAACACAAAACTGCCATGGGTCCATAAAACATTTGTAGAAAGTTTACTCAGATATTTTCTTATGATCCAATGTCTGAAGACATCATGATGGAATGGAAAGATGTCAGACTTCTTGGGGTCTGTGTTCTTAATGTTGTCTTGAAGAAGACAAATATCTGTTACTGCTCCATACCCCATACAGCTTGAACTTTTCAGCTTGTGTTAGGGAAATGAGATTATTTGTTACTTCATGAATAAAAATATTTTGTTTTTTCTTTCTCCTTCACATTCTCCCTTTCCTCATCATTCATATTTTTGAATGATTGGATAATATGTGTTAAATCCAAGTAGATAAATCATGTTTCATTTATCAGTTTATAAATGCTGCCATCTAGTGAGGTAAGTCCAGATCATTTCAGAACTGCACTTTGTAAACATTGATAATAAACACTAATGGATCTGAGTCATAAGAGCTGTCACAGTGTAATTTCTTCCAGCATTGATCAGAAAAGCTCCACTTTCACCTGCTAAGGGGTCATGTCCTATTAAATGGTTTGGGCTTGGGTGTTGACAGACAGCTGGCTTGGAACTTGAAAGCAGAAGGGATTTGCACATTGTGAAAGGAAATGACTCAAGGACCCAGCCCTGAGTTAGTGAACTAGAAGTTACACCTCAGTTTTGTTCAGTTTCCAACTGGCAGTTTCTTTGATAGAATCCCATGTGCTCTTTTCCAATAACCTCTACAAGGTACTGTGGTCTTTTGAGATACCAGGTCTGTTTTAAATGATCTGTTTGTTTTTCCTTCTGCTGAATGTACTGCAGAGCCCTTACAGCTATTTTCCTGTCTTTCAGGTAGAGCAAGTCAGCCAGTTGGCTGTGTTTGTAGAAGCAGCACTAGATTACCATAAACAATCCACAGAAATTTTGGAGGATCTGCAGAGCAAGCTGCAAAACCGGTAAGACAGAGCCCCTCAGAAAATGCTGAACCTCTTCTGCAGCTGAGGTTCATAATGTTGGAAAGTCACTGAAGCAACAGATCTTGTAGCACCACCTCCCAGATGCACTTTTGCTGTGCTTTGTGCCAGACTGAGCTCCATGGCTTTAAACCCCTGCCACCTGGCAGCTTCTTGCTGTGCTGGGAGACTTTAATGTAACACAGGATCTGCCCAGAGAGCTCTGAGTGTGTGCAGGGTCTCTCCCATCTGTGGTGGTTAATGGGGACAGCCTCCCTTTGTTTAGAGGTTTATTTCAACTTGCATACTTTGAGTTGTGTTTTGGAGGATTTGCTTGGAAGTTGGCCTGTTTTTATTGAGATTAAGGGGTATAACAAAATTCCACAGCACAGTAAGGAACCAGCCAGCTGGCCAGGAACAGAGCTGTGCTTAACACACATATGAAAGGCCCAGGTACTTTGTGTCAGCCTAAGAAAAAGGAGAAATGCTGCTGTCACTCATGTGTCAGTCGAGTCACCAGAGACCTGAGTGTCACTGTGGTGTAGGCAGAGTCAGGAGGACTGCTTGGGGCTTTCAGCTCAGGGTGGCTGTGAGGGCTGTGAGCATTGGCATGAGGGCAGCTGTGTCTGCAGACACCCTGTGCCATCCCAGCTGGAGGGGCCAGGGGGACAGGGAGCTCTCAGCTAGGGCCCACACAGCAAGAGGTACTAGACAGTTTTGCTGGCTAAATGATTTTTTCCTGTATTCCCCAATAAAAAGGCCATGTGTTAGATGCAGTCCTTGGGCCTCTGTCCTGGATGTGTTACTCCATATGTCATTTGCAGTTGAGCTTTCCAGAGAGCTCATTCCTGCAACTTGTGCTGAACTCAGTGGCAGCTGTGGGTGCTCATCACTTTTTAAATCAGGCTGTTAAGCTTTATGCCTTTGTCAGCAGGACCCAAAATATTACATAGATTAGGGACTTGTTGAAATTCAAGTATTGCATGAGAATTGAGCAGTTTTTAGTAAAAACACACCCTCCCCCCCAAACAAACAAACCAACCAAAAAATCCAATGCCATAAAACCAAAACACAAACCAAACAAAAGAAGCCTAAAACCAGAACCAGCAGATTTTCTTACTTCAGCTTTCAAACAGCAAAGCACTTAACCTGAGCTTAACTTGTGTAAGTATTTCTTTCTTCTTTCTTCCTAAGTAAATCTCTTGCTGTTCTTCTCTGTGTTACAGAATAAATGTAGCATCTAGTCGGCCTAAGCGTGAATTTAAGCCAAAGCCGGTAATAACTACAACTCTGGAAATTGGTGATAATCAGCAGCACAATGGGATTGCCTATAGTTCTTCCATAAAATCATCAGGTGAGTCTGTCACCACAGAATTAATGTGTCTCTAGATGTTTTGCCAGATTGTTGCTTGAGGTATTTCTTGTACCATGAGAACAATGGATCCATCAGGCATTAGTATCTGTGCATCTGACTCCAGCTTGTTTCCCACATTTCAAAACAGAGCTGTGAATCAGGGTTCCTCTCAACAGACTCTCACCCATCTGAAGTTTAGGTGTGGCATTCTCCTTGGTCTTTTAGGTCTCTGAATTGCCACTGAGGGTGGGAGGAGAGAGAGGGAGAGGCACTTGCAGAAAACAGTTCATTTCTTGCAAAGACAGATGCCTGCAGTGGGTGTGTTTGATCACAGTCTGGAGTATCTCCAGGTGCTAATTTTTCTCCACAGTCTCAGAGCATAATTGATTTCTACAGGATCTCAAATATTAGCTATGTAAAATTCAGAGATGACTCCCACCCTTACTGTTTTTAACATCTTATAACTTTACTATCCCCTAAATTATGCACAAAAGTATGAACTGAAGTACTTTAGGTACCTGTTGGTGGGAGATTAGGACCCTTTCCTTTAATAAGGCCCTGATTTCACAAAAAAAGGGCAACTTTTTAAAGTTGTGTGGATAGTAATAATCAGTAATGTTACACATTGAAGTAGCTTTTTCTCATCTCATGAATAAAATTATTTTGTCTTATCTCCTTAATACCTACATTGTATAATGAGATGAGCCCAGTTAAAAAACCAAACCAGTAAAACCCCCAAACAAACAAAATGCCCAAACAAAACCCATATGCAAAGAAAAGAGAATGAAAAAGCCAGAGATTTTTCTATAAACATTATTTGGAAAGAAAATAGAGGAGAAGTAGTAAGCCAAAGGTTCCCTTCTGTACTTGGCATGGCATCTAGGATCTTTTCCTGAAAGTTTGTTGGTCTGGTTTTTTTTCCTGACTCTCCGATTTCTTCTTCCCTCCACTCTTGTTACTTTTTAAACGTTGTTGGGAGAAAATGGGAGAGCTAAAAGTGAAAGAATAAAGCTTGGAGCTGTAACTTCATGCTCCTTCTAATGTCTCTTTAATTTTCTTGCACTGTGCTACAAGAGGAAACCATTATACAATGCATGCTGAAGTGGATTTGCAGCAGTTTGGCAACATAAATCCACCCAGCAAGATCTGATTCCTCAATTTGTTTGAAGCTCCTTGTGCTGCTTGAATGCTGAGGTTTTGTGTTGCTGTAAATTGTAGGATGGAGGGAGACAACCCCCTCTGTGCTTTATCTCAGGTTCCTAAGAGTTGGGGCACAAGGACACATTTCATCCAAAGCACTGGAGGTGTTTGCAGGGATCAATAACTTCCTTTGTATTTTCACAACACATTTGGATGAAAGTAGCAAAAACATAGCAACTTTATTAAAAATCACCATAAAATTTTTTGGCCCTATCAACTACTTAGAAAGTTATATAGGACTTTTTTGCCTGTTTTGCATGTGCAGGGGAAAAAGGAGATTCAGACTCAGCATTTGTATATAAGCTAGTGTGTCAAACCACATTACAGTGGTTTGTCATTGCCATCCAGCAGTTGTTCCAAGATGTCCTTTAAGATAATCAGTCTTGCCTTTGGGAGAAAGATGAAGACTTCTCCAGGTTGTTTCCAGCCCACTTAATTAAAGAAAAATCTCAGTTTTAATGAGCTGAAATTCAGTGAAAATTGGAAAATAAATGACCTCTGATCACAAAGATAGGGAAGGAGTGAGGCACTTCCATTGACTGACTCCATCCATGGACTGTTCCACCAACTGTTTGCATATCACTGAATGAGGGGTTGTCATTGCTTCACTTGCTTAGTGCTGTCAGAATGGAAACAAAATAAAACCACCATAAAAGAGATGAAAAGGAGAAATAAGATATATGAGATAATTTTTGCCATACTTAAATACTAATAACATTAGAAAGACCATGTATGCTGTTTTTTTTCCTCCTGAATAAGCCGTGGATGCTGTGCTTACCTCTTCAACAGTTACAAATCATCACTGGAATCTCTGTTCATTCTCTTTTGTTTTCCTGTTCCTGCTCAAACATTGTCCGTATGGATTTCTGTGAACTGCAGTGGGCTCAATATGCCTGCTTATAAATGGGAAAACCTTTCTGTCCCTTTTTAAATTTGGAATCATGAAGCAGATAAGATTTTTTTATGATCTGTGATTTAGAAATGAGAACCAGGCAGTTCTAAGCAAAACTGCTGAATGTCATAAAGTCTCCATGAGATGGGGAGATAGCATTGTAATCACCTTTTTTTGTTTAGGAAACTGACTTCCCCATCCTACTCAAACAAGTACTTCCGTGCTTCGTTTTCCCTGCTTCCATATTGACCCATCAAAATGCAAATCTTTAATTTCTCTGATACTGTCCCTCAGGATAAGGAGTGTCTTGATGTTCAGCAAACCCATGGAGATCTGCAGGGCAGTTCAGAGCAAGATGTGACACATTCAGCACAGCTGCCATGGTATAGTTCTGAACATGGAAATAACTTTTCCCATGTTCCACAATAGTTTTTCAACTATCAGCTTCTTGGAGCAGAAATACTATTTTCCTTTGTATAGTCTCTAACATGTGAGGATTATTTACTACTTACAACTCGCACACATTTGCAGGGCTAGATTCACATAAACTTAATTTTTATGTTGTTGCAAGTTATTTGGCTGCTTTAAGTAAATGCAGATAAAAAATTTCTAGTTCTAATTCATTGTTATCCTCATTAATGAGCTGCAGCTGTGAGCATCATCTGGCTCATTTTAGAACTCTTTAATTGCTGTATTACATCATGCCTTTCACTCAGTTTGTTTGTCAGGTTTGATATGATATGAAATATATGGATCTGGTTGCCACATGCTGGAATTTAACATAAGCATCTAACTGTTTACTCATTTCAGCTATGAGGAAGACTGGGATTAATTATTTTAGCAAGCTTCCAGTTTGTGATTATTCAAGTACAGCCTTGCTACCTGGTGTAAAAAGCATGGTATAGAAGGCAGAGTAGATGAAGGTACAGGCAGTTACACCCTCCCTTTGGGGAAAACAAACAAAAAGCCCAAACCATCACTGAATGGCATTTTGGTTTCATCATGTAACACTCCAGGAATCACAGACAGCTTCTTGCTTACCCTGATTTTGTGCTGTCCGGATCTGAGTGGTCTGGAAATTAATGACATTTCATTTTTGACTGTGACAGGGACGTAAACTAGAGAAATAAAGGAGGTGCATATGGAGTCACAAATTAACATAAACCCTCTTGGCAGAAATAGAAGAGTGCAATTTATTTAGCTGAAACCTCTGCAACACTTGTGCAAGTAGACAGCAAAAGGCTGGAGTGGTGCCAGCAGTTCTGTGATGTTAAGCAGTGTGTGTTGCAGACTGTCAGGCAGTGCTGCCCCCTTACCTTTGTCAGGGAAGCTTTGTCTCACTGGATTATACAGTAGCAGCAGCTGCCTGACTCTAATGAAGACTTTGACTGATCCTACAGCCTGGAGTGAAACCGGTTGTGCTGGCTGTGGCCATTATTTAAAAACCTTTCCAGGCTGCCAGACGCTTCTTTGCAGTTCTTTGGAGCTTAAAATGAACCAAATGTGATCCCTCTCTGATCAGGTAGCTCACTGTCAGAAATTAACTGGCTTGCAGTAACAAATTAGCCCCATGGGAGCAGCCGTGAAGGCGAGGAACTCTGTCAATTACTGGGATCGCTGCCTTCTGCTGCTGACAGCCCCGGAGAGCTGGTACCACTTCTACCTTGGCAAAGGCTGAAAATAACTCAGCTGTTTTTAAACACAATCTCCATTTTTGCTGGGCAACTGGCTCATCATCTCTTTTTCTGCATGGAGTCCTTCAGCAAATATATGACAACCAAGCTTTCACCTGTACCAGTGTATTAGAGTAGCTCTAATTTCGTTGGTTCTTGTAGTACTTTGTCACTACCTGAGTTTTCCAGAGGATGAGCCTGGCATTGTGACAGTGCTGCTCTGGGAAGGTTTGCTTAGTCTCTCTTGGCACTTCTTTTCCTTTGTTATAAATAAAAGCTCTCTTCTGTTGCTATCAAGGGTAAAATATAGCCACAAAAGAGAAAAGCAGTTCCTACTTTCCAGTTTTAACACCAGATATTGCCCCCAGTTGTATTATTGTCAATTAGAAAGAGACTTTCACCTGTCTGTTCTCACTGAGTGATCACCACTGATTCTTGGCTGGTTTCCTTTAGAGACTTCTCCTAATTCCTTTATCTAGGAGCTCCCCAAGCAGTTACTGTTTTATAGTTTCCTATGTGTTAACATGATTAACAGGTTAAAATGCATTTTTACCATTTTAGCTGTTATATCTGGATTGCATTACCAATTGCATGCAGGTTTACCCCGTAAAAAAGGATAGCTGGGAGACTCAAGACTGGAATATTTGAGTATTGCTGTAATGTTCCCAAGAAGACAACCTGAATAATTTAAATATAAGTACTAGTGTTCTAGAGGTGTCATGCTAAAGGGTGTGGTACTCCTCTTTACAAGGCAGCAGCATTAAGTCTTTTCTCCTATTCTTCATTTATAAATATATGTCAAATTACCCATCTTTTACTTGGATACATTACATATGTTGTTAAAAAATCTGTTATGGCTGAACTACAGTTGAACTATGGACAAGTCCTTGACCACAGAGTTGAGCTTTACAATTTGAACATAATTATTCTAATAAAATGTATTCTAATTTTTCATAAATATGAATGTTATTGGTACCACCAATCCAAGCTAATTAACACTCCTCCAGGAGAATATCTTAAAAAAAGATATTTACTGCATTAATAATTTAACAAGGTTAACGTTTCTTAATGTTTGTGATTTGGAATTAAGATCTTTTTAGGATAAACACTGCAAATTACAAGAACAGCCAGATACTGTATCTGAAAACTATTTTCATCCCTAAAGTAATTTGACAGGTGCCTTTGTTCCTACCATAGCCTTTGCCTTAGTTCAGATGGAGGATGTGTAAAATAAAGGAGTGGAGCACACGAGCTCAGGGAACAGTAACCCAGAACTGTCACTGCTCAGGTGAGAGGGGAACCTCAGTCCTGCCACAGCACGCGTGGTGTGAAAATCCAGGGGTCTGCCTCAGGCTGCAGGGCTGTGTTTGTAGGACAGAACAAGAGACCCTGCCCCCTGGTAGGTGTTCCCACAGGATCAGTGTGCTGCAGTGCCATTTGTTTAAAGGATTCCTTGTCATTTCCCCTGTTGACTTTTCTGCTTCCTCAGCTCCTGCCCTTCCACTTCCTCTGGCAGCTGCTCCAGAGAGCACATGGATTTTGACAACTGATTACTCAAACCCTCAGCTGGAGATAAACCTCCTTTTGAGAGGGAAGGCAGCTAGGAATGAAAGAGGAGTAGCATCTGAACTTAAGGAACAATTATGCATTAAACTTATTATCACTAATCTTGTGTTTTACTTGTAGAGACACCAGATGTTAATGAATAAAAGCAACAGAAAAGCTGTTGCTGTCGACATGACGGCAGGGCTACATTTTTGACCCCTTGTTTTGTGCTTAGTGGCTGGTGGGATGCTGTGAAGCTCAATTAATGTGGTTGTTTTTTCTGTTACTGGGGCAGGTTCTTCAGTGCACATGGATCAGCCTTGCTGCCAAGCTCTCTATGACTTTGAGCCCGAAAACGAAGGCGAGCTTGGATTTAAGGAAGGGGACATCATAACTTTGACCAATCAGATTGATGAGAATTGGTATGAGGGGATGTTAAATGGAGAGTCTGGCTTCTTCCCCATTAATTATGTTGAAGTGATAGTTCCCTTGCCTCAGTGATCGTGTCATTCGAGCTGTGAACATGATTTCATGACTGAAATGGATTCACAAATGTTCTGTCAGTGTGGCATTCTGTGAAAGCCTTGCTATTTGACTGACTTACTGACTTTTGTATGCGTCTTTTTAAAATGTATTTATTTTATATTCCAAAAAATTTCACCTTCCCTGATTTGTCAACCTGCAAAAAAACCCATACCCAGTTTTTTTGCTTTGTGCCTTGAAGATCACTGTATGAAGTGTTTACTGGTAGCTCACTGTTGCTCCAAAAATGCATTTCCTTGCTATTATTGTATGTGGATTTTTTTTTATCTTTGGCTGCAATGATTTTACTATTGAAAACCATTTTAAAAATACTGTTAGTGAAGCTAACTGTAACCAGTTCCTAAGTTACTGATGTCCTTGAGCTGTTTTCATCACACCATAATTTATTGTGAACAAGTTAATTCATCTTTTGCATTGTATGTTGACAAAAGGCAAAGTGGTTGTTGTCAATATTAAGATGATGTTGTACTAAGTACAAGTTCTCGGCATTGAAAATTGGTATAATTTACTGACCAAACTGAATAAATATTTCTGTGGGATAAGAAAAGTGGTTGCTGCTTCTGTACTGATGGTTCTGGCACTTACTTGAGCAGGAGGCCACTTCTGCTGAATAGATCAACTTTCAGTGACAAAAACAATGCTATGTTAGAACATGCATGAATAAAGAAAGTATTAGTTTTATGACACCTCTGCACTGCAATTTTAATAATCTCATTACTTCTCTATTGATTGTTTAGGATTTATATCTGTTACTATCTTTTTCTAGCAGAAGGAAAAGAGAAGTTCCTTGGAACTAAGTACAAACTGCTCCTAGTTCCATAGGGTTTGCAGAGAACTCTCATGAGAGAAAGGGGTGAGTAGCACTGGTGCCTCCTGCACACAAATGATAAGTCAATACATTTCTATTATATTTAGTTGAAAGGAATGGAAAGGAGGAGAAAGAGCGAATAGGCAGTGATAGAAAGACATGAAATAACTAAAAATATAACAGAAAAGCCTCAAAATTAAGGAAGAAGTCTGGCATCAGAAGTACTTATCCAAATGCAGATAGAATCACTTTAGTTTTGCAGTAAGTGATAAACAGGAGTGTAAAGTAGATTGCTGAAGGTTTCTTCACTCTGCAGTTCCTAAAATCACCAGTTTTATTACTTCAAAGTCTTTTGAACCACTCAACAGAAATCATTGAACAGATAGACCTTTATTATTTAATCTGCAAATATTTAAATCCAAGACTGCTCTTATATACATGAAAAATATCTTTAATAGTTAAAAAAGTTTTAAGAAATAAAGATAAATACAGCAAAGTTAGAGCAGCAGCTATTTCTATTTGAGATGGAACAAGAATTTGGATCTGCTAAAATCCAAGTCTTAAACCAGCATCTACTCTTGATGTCTCAGAATTTTTAAATCATGTAAGAGTTTAAGCTAGCATAAGGAAAACCTCATCTTAGCACCTGTATACTAACACAAAGCAGATCTTGAATTTGGAACTGAACACTTTGGCAAGGTAAATGACAGTCAAAACATTACTCCAGCATTGAGAGAAATCTGCAGGCTCAGCTGCTCCCCTCCCCTCCTGCTCTCAGGTTGAAGTTCACTTCATGTGGCTCAAAGCCCTTCCTTTGCCCCAGGGCCAGCAGGGGAGCAGTTTGGAGGAGAGACAGAGTGACTGCAGTGGCCCCAAGGCTGACTGTCCCCTCCCGAGGGTTATAGGACAGCATTCCATGGAGCACAGAGTTACCAGAGTGACAGGGAGCTGCACGCTGGCCCATAATAACCAGCTTTCCCCCATTAGGCACACAGCTGCAGCCTGCATGGAGATTTAGCACATAAGGGCTCCAAAAGCAGAGAGTTTCTAGTTTTGATTTTTGACTTAGCATATTTTTCTCTCTAGTCCCATAGAAAGCCTTTGGGACCAATCAAACAGTGCCAGCAGCACTGCTCACAGTACCTGTTCTGTCAGAATGAGATGCTTTTTCACATTTTTAGGATACATTTGTCTAAGTTAAGGCTGGCACAGCTCTGCTGTGATACACTGTACTTAGGAATATACAATACTGAAACGGGAACTTCCAGGTGCTAGACTAGAGAAACAGTACATTTAATAACAGGCAGGAATATTTTTGACAACTTGCTTTTAATTCTAAAGTGTTTTACTCTAGGAAGTGATCCAGACCAGTTTTATGTATCTCTGCATCAGGATCTGAGCAGGAAACATTTCAGACCACTCATCACTCTTCAGGACAGTGTTTTACTTCAGACTTGCTCAAGGTGCAAGAGTATGATCGGTCCCATGTTTCCCACTCAGGCTGGAAAGAGAAATTACCTTTGGAGAGCTCCGTGTCAGGATATTGAGAAAGCTGAGGCAGCCTCATATTCATTGTCAAGTATTTAACATCCTTCTAGGGCACATGTTTAGAAGCTTTAGAAACTCTGTACCCTTCTCTGTTTCAGCAGGTCACAGAAACCAGATCCTTGTGTAAAAGTAAAACCAACGTCACGTGGAGCTTGTATCCTACTGCTCTTTGTATCAGTGAATCCAAGGCCAGGGTCCAGTATCGGAAGGCAGGAAATTCCACCGTGTTATGGACAATGCTTCTCACAAAGACATCAGATGGAATATGTGAGTTCCAAATTCCAGATATTACAGAAGATATCAACACACATACAGTCTGTGACACCTGGGACTGAGATGTGTTTTCAGATGATTGTCCATATTACATGACAGAACAGCTGGGATCTTCATTTTGCTGCAGAGAGAAAACATGAAAAGATTAGGCTAATTAGCATGTGTACAAATTTAATACTTCTTGCTGGTTACCTACTTGACCCTCATACAGGCAGGTAGGGTTTTTGTAGATTTAGTTACTTATTAATAAAGCAAAGCAGATTTTCAAGAGGCAGTACACGAACTGTACTGCACAAGCCTTTAAGTCCATGCAACACATGAGCCTGTGCCTTCCTTAAGGAAAGGCTGTCAAACTTCCCATCACTATCTCACATCCCAAGCATCAGAACCTAAGTGGCATGCAGATACGTGCTGCCCTCGTTAGGATGGTAAAAGCAGAAGCAAAACTTGGAAACACTGCCTTCCTTTAAAGCACAACATGCATTCTTCCCATTATTTTACTGCACAGAACAAGTTAATTTCTGTCTAACTAAGTAGCCATTTCAGTACTACCAAGGTAGCAGAAGCATATAGGTACTAATGTGAAATGTTTGACAGGAATTCAGCAAACAGGAATGACATTAAAATTTGATTGGAAGTATTAGAATTGATTCTTACCATAAGTGGCACACAACTCTATTGTAAAGTTGCTGATAAAACAGATTAGAAGTGTAAGGAAAAAAGTTACTTTTGCTTTCCATCACTGATTATTAAACAAGTCATACGTAAATCCAAAAAATGCCTTTTAAAATAAGAAGAAGCCACCCTTGAGGAGAGGCCCTACTCTGAGTATGAAAAGAAGCTTGTATCACTAAGAGCTCAAAGGGCAGAACAGCATTACAGACCTCCTCAGCCTATTTAACAGAATCTCACCATCCTTCAGTGAGACTGAAAATATCACAGGAATGTGCATGGAAGTCAGGAGACTAATAAACATCCTTTGAGCCACATGGTATTGTAGTAACAGATATTTACCCACATTTTCTGTTTGAAAGGACAAAATAATAAAAAAAACAGCAGGCAGTAACTGCCTGTTTAGGTAGATTTTTTTCAGAAATACAGTACTAAGGTACTTTAAAGTTAGTTTTTAGACAAATACATTATGAAAATACCTAGGAAATGGTAGTGGGGGCTTTAACCTAGTGCAGTAAGATACAACTCCTCCTTGTAACTCTGTAGGATCAGTTTTAGGAAGAGCTGCAGTAGCTGAACATTTGTCAGCAGGAAGGAGAGTTTTTAGCTAAGCATCCCCTTGCTCTCAGGCTTTGGAGTTTATACCATAGTACTGTTTGAGGTCAAGACACAAACCAACTTGAGTCAAGTACAGTCTATAATCGTTTGGTTAGGACCAACTTAAAGCCCCCATATTAGTTGGTTTAGACTATTTCAGCAATTAAAGATAGCTAATAGTATATCAAAGTACAGTAGGAGCATCCAAAACGCATCAGTTCAGACTTGTATTATGGTCAGTCAGAAGCCATTTGAAGGGGCTGGATAGTCCTGCATGGGATATTACACCATGCAAGTCGGTAGCCAAAAGTTTGTAAGTATATTGACCTTGAGTTCACACTGAAATCATCTTAAAAGCAAGCCAGGGACAGCGGAGTGTCACATCGCTTCATCCCACAGAAGTAGTTAGTGTTTGCATTCTGTTCTTGGGATAACAGCTTTAATTCACAGTCAGATATTTAGACAAAATGGGCATTAAAGGTTGTATTTTCAGTGTGTCAGTAATAAGACAGCAAACAATCAATGCTACTGTTTAATCATACTCAGAGAATAAGCAAAACTTGAGTTGCATTTCTGATGCAAAGCCATGCAAGCTACATCCTAAGTGGGACAAGAGACTGCAGCACTACTGATGAAGCAAGTTTTCTATGAGGTGACAAGCAGGATTCTCACCATCTCACCTGCTTAAGGATGCTCACAGGAACCACTATCATGAAACCAAACAACATTTCTTTTTTCTTCTTCTTTTAGTCTGACATCAAGAAAAACATTAAGAGTTGTGGGATATGAAGAGTATTTGAAAAAGTATTTTCATTTAGTAAGGAAAAGAAATGGCCATTGAATGACTCTGCTGACAGCATATATTTAAACTTCAGGCAGCTTACCTGAGATGCAAACTCCGCTTCACTTCCAGTTATTTCTTCATAATCGTCATCTTGCTCACTTTCTTCTCCTCTGGGTACCAGCATTATCTTTCTCTCTGCGAGTTCCTAGAATACAAATTAATTGCCACCAAGACCACACAGGAATTAAGCACAAACAAGTTTAGCGTTAGGACAGTAGAAGCATTTTACTATTTCACTTACCTCACCATCATCTGTGATGAGTGTAACACCAATATTATCTCCAGTTCCCCAAGATTTCTGAGACTTCCAGACCAGATCACTAGGACCTGGGCTTACACCAGCAGCTGCACCCCAGATCTGCAACAGATTTACAGTGAGCTTCTGAAGAATCTTCTTCTAGCTAGATTACCATTCAGTCTAACATATATAATTATTAAGTATTTTAATACCAAAGACATCCAGTAGATAATTATGAACCACTGTAATCCCTGTCAAATTAGTTCTTTTCAGGACGACCAAGAATGGTTGGTAAAGTTTTTCTGGCTGAGTTAACAGCTTCGATCCATTGTAGAGGTAGCCCTGCTTGGCCACACAGAACATTTGAGTCACAGAGCCAAGCCATAGTCACAGACATGCTCAGGGCAGCAACCTGTGTGTGCAAGAGCCTCCCGCCCGGAGTCACTCACTGATCTGTTGAACAAACGGCTCCACAGTTTGGAGTAGCAAGTGTAGAAATCAGCTCTTTGATCACCACCTGCATGTACTTAGAGTATGATTTTAGAGCTAGTATTTCTCTTAGTAGTACAAATCATGACCTCAGCATTGCTGACCTGGAGTAGGCTAAAGATTTTAGCATGAGTCTGAGTCTCTGCACAACTTTTATCAAGTCACAGGAGTATGGGAAAACCTAAAAAAAAAACCCTAGAATACAATGATTCTGTTTACAATTAGAGCACACTCCAGTCTGGGATGATCCAAACTCAGTCCAAGCTTTAAAGGAAATGTAATTAGCATTTCAGATCAAGTTGCTTCAAGGATTTTCCCCCTATCTATCTACACATAAAATAAGAGCTTTAGTTCTTTAGACACTTGGAGTATCTATTTAGTTTTCCATATTACAGGAATCTCTACTGACATCTAACATAAGAACAGAGCTCTGAGGAAGTTTTACAAACCCAATACCTACTGTAACTTCTTGGCCTGCCTGAAGAGTGAACCTTGAAGGAAACTTGTAATTAACATCTGCCACACTTCCAATACGTCGTCTCAACACCCAGCCATGTAGAGATTGATCCTGTGGGACAAGAAATTTCTCTCAGCATTACAGGCCAACACCATATAATTGAAACACAAGGTTCTTTCCAGATTCATGGGCCAGTTTTAATCCCACTCATGTAGCATAAAAGTATCTGACAATTTTGACAAAGCAGCACATTTCCATTAAAGCCTCCCTATGTTTTCTCCCTATACTTTAGGATTAATCTTCATCAAGTTAAGCCACACCTATTCTTACCTTCCATTAATGGGAGGGTCCTGATACTCTTTACCCGGGAGATTATGATAAATGAAGTTTGCCATGGCCACCTACCGACTATAAATATATATGAAAACAAATACCTTAAAACTTCATGGGTCATTCTGTATTTCAGGCTGAAATAGCTAAATTACAAGCCATATGTTTGAAATCCTGATGATTAAGTCTAATAGTTCTGGATTTGCAAACTAAACCAGTGGAAGAATTATCTAATTGGCCAGATAAACTCTCTGCATAGATTAGATATCACCAACTCTATTCAACCTTTTAGCTGTTTTAAATATTTTCAACTTATGCAAAGCCATCTTTATCAAATTTACTAGAGCACCCTATTTAGTTTATCAAGAGTGAATAGTACTCCTGCTAGTGCTAGCCTGAATCTAATGACAAACAGCTGAAGATGTTTGATTTCTGCATAATAGAAGCACCTGCACCTCCACCCAAAAGCACCTCCCAGACAACCCTGGGAACAGAGCACCTGCAGTACCAAAAGGTCAGTCTCTAGTCTGTCCCTAAGCTAAACCCATCCCTGAGCAGTCATACATTGCAACACAGACTTGAAAATGGAACTACCTCATCAGAGTGGTTTTTAAGCCTGACAAATTTCCCATCTGCATCAATCTCTTCAATAGATATATTTCCAGTCGCTGTGACATGCTGAATAGTCTTAAGTGCAGCACTATGCTCCCTCTTTTTGGTTTCTTTGATTTTCCTTTTCTTCCCATGCAGGTATCGTCGCCCCTGACTTGCTGCTTGAGATGCTGTGCTGTGTGAAGGTGGACTGGGTGACAGCTTTAGCCTAGAAGAGAGTCAGATAACATTCACCTCAGTATCTGATGTGCTTTGTTTCTTCTCATGCCAAACCTTCCCACTACATCTAAGCTTAACATGGATAGAGCTTCCTATATCCAAGCTTTCCATGGAGTCTTGAATATAAAATTTTACTTTTATTGGCAGGAGTAGCTAAGTGGTTTGTTAAGTTTGGAAGACAGCCCTAGAGTTCAGAGCAAGCTTATATTGATATGGGAAGAATCACAAGAGTCTCAACAGACACAATCTTTAGTTAAAGTCATTTTAAGTTTTTGACCCTTCTTAGCATGTATTGAGAGTTCATGTTCTCACCATGCATGCAAGATACCATGTCTTCCATTCTGTCATGTCTGCATAGACAGAATTTGATCCAAGTTCCCAGCTTCATTCATGGAACTTGAATGCTCTTTAAGATAATGCACAAAACTTTGATAGAGCTGAGGAATGTTTATTGGACCTTTGAATTTTAGCAGCTGGATTTATGACATTACTTCATCTTACTATACCATGTGGTAGATGTGGGATATAAATGCCATTTACAGAAGATGATGCTTCAGTAACTGAATTACTATATTAATGACATGCTTAATGTTTGTTTCTTGTCCCCTCACTTTCTGAAGGATAAGGAGTTAGTGTAGAGGTCTTGAATGAAGCAAGTTCTCATAATGAAGATCTTGTCATAGCCTACCTCTGTTCCTCTCCTTCCAACATCTTTCTGTACGCATTTATCTCCAAGTCTAGAGCCAGTTTCACATCTAAGAGATGCTCATACTCTTCCAGCTGTGCTTGTGCCTGCTTCTGAGCTTGTGCCATTTCTTCCTCCTTTTCAGCCATACGCCTTCGATGGAGATTACGATCATAATCCAGTAGATTCTGTAGCTCCTTTATTCTGCTCTCCAAAGCAACATTCTAAATTAAGGGGAGGGGGAAAAGAATCAAACCATAAGCGAAGATTAGAGAGAAGAGTCCAGTATTTTGAATTGAGAGTAAATTAAAATAATTATAAGGTTATACAAATAAAAACAGAACCTGGCTTTGATATTGATTAACTTGAGATATCAGAATATCAACTCTCTTCTGTGTTTCCATCAGCTCCTCCCGAGCAGCATTGGCAAAATCACTGTTTCTTGCTGCAGTTAGCTGGGCATTCTCCACCTGTGGATAAGTCAGTGTTAGTCCTGAATTGCACGTTACCATGTATTATAAACAAGGAAAGAACACCAAATTTTCACCTGTTACACCTGTAAAAAGTTATCTTTTACTGAAGTGTGCAGATACCAATAAAGTCCAGGTCAGAAAGTTCTGTATTGCTTTCCAGGGAGGTTTACACAAGTTTGACATTTATGTCAGAAAAAGTCAGCAATAATCAGGTAGTGAAAATTTCTGGATGAGGATACTTCAGTTAGTAATGTGTGAGGACTTTGTATGGACATTAAGTAAATTGATTCTCCAGACGACCAGTAGAGAATATGTTTAGAAGCTGCTTGTCAAAGCACAAATATTGGATGTACAAATGAAACTATTATCACTCTTCCCTAAAAGGTCTATTATTAAAGAGTTCCTGTATCTTTACAAGCAGAATTGAATTGCTCTACAAATACCTCAGTCTTGAGATGTCCCAAGAAAGGATAAAGTGCTCCTTCAAGAGGCATTTACAGACTTTTCAGTGGAAACAGGAACATAGGCATCCAGAGGAATTCCCTGAGTTGGCATGCAAGTTGGTGTGTAGAAAAAATTGGGTTTTATTCAAGACTGAAATTGTATTAAGATACAAACATAACACACCTTGGTCCTGAATCTGTCAGAAGTCTTAAATATGATCAGCTTCTCATAATCCCTCCCTGTATTTATGCTTGAACCAGTTTTGTTTGGGATCAAATGTTTGCAGATATGCTGCTGTCAAATTTGACACTGCTTTGAAATTCCATAACAACTTCTGCCAAGAAGCTGTGCAGTGAATGCGGGGGGTCTGTCCGTCAGCCGTCTTTGCCAGCGTGACCTTAATTATGTCAAGGTGCAGAGAACATCGGTTTTGTTTTACTGTCATCTTTTCCAAACTCACCTTTGCACTGAATGTTCGCTCCATCTCCTCTTTGTAGCCTTGAATTTGTTCTTCATGCTGTTTTCTGAGCCCCTGCAGAGCATCTGAGAGCTTGCTCTCAAATTCTCTTTGACGGCCAGATTCTACTTCTGCTATCCTGCTCTCATGGACTCTTTTTGTCTCCTTGAGCTCCTAGAAGAAATTCCTCAGAGAATAAACAAGCCAATACAGCTTGAAACTGGATTTAGTGTACCAGCTTCACAAGTCCTTCCCTAAAGAAGCAGATTTATCATTGAGTACACAGTAATTAATCTTTATGCATATCTTATTCATCCATTAAGCCTGGCACATCCACCTTGCTGCCTCACTATTGTTTTTCCACCTCACTGCCCACATTGCTTAAACTAAAATGTAATAAGTATTTAATTTGTAAGACTAATTCTTTGAACTAGATAGATTCTGTTTTTTTTTTAAACTTAAAACACATGCATATGCAGTTCAGTTTCTCTAAGCACTGTTACTTCACTTCTTCTTGTTTTATTCAAAAAGTAATAGCAGTTAGTTGGAAAAATTAGAATTCGCTATCAAACCATATACTTTGAGATTCCTACCAGTGAGAAGGACGCTGGTTTACATTTATGTATAAATTATTCCTTTAGTTGTATGTACTGACTTCTTTCACAAAGGTTACCAGACACCTCTGAGAAGTGCTAATAAAGTTGGAAACACAAGTTGCTTAAAGGAGATTTAACTTCTTCTCTTACTTTAGGCTTCAAGTAAGCATCTGGAATCATTTAACAGTAACTAATATATGCACTATCACACAAAGTAATATATTGGGATTTCAGTTCTCTTTAGAAGAGCAGCCTAAGAAGTTTCTCATATCCCAGATACCTATTGGTACTATCCCAGTTAACACTAGGTTAAGTACTTTCTTGAGCCTTCCTATTTAGATGGATGTTATGAGCTGATGGGCTGCCATAGGTTACTAGTTACCTTTTTAGAGAAAAAAGCAATGTTAAGATGGGTTTAAGTGCATCCAAGGATCATGGACACCTAAAAAGATGCCTTGTTAATAAACTAAAACATACATCTTCATGAAGGCGCTTCTGGAACGTCATTTCTTCCTGCAAAGTTTTCATATGGTTTTCTAGGTCCACTCTCCTCAACATTTCACTGTGGAGATGCTTTTTAGTATCCTCCAGTGACAGATTCAGCTAGAAAAGACAGAGAACAGGGTTATCAAAATTAAGAGGTGTTTTTTCAAATTAGGCAGCCAATTTGTTACAGGTCATTCAACTTAATAACCACAGCAATCAAAAGACACTGGTTGAGTGAAGTGGGTTACTCTGTGTAAGTTCTTATGTCAGTGGGATCCAAATATCAGCAACAGATAGAATCCTATTTAGTTGTTATGTAGACTAGATTTCCCACAAGGCAAATATAGAACAGCCCTTAATCCCACCAGCTAAATTTGACTCCTCAAAGTAGACTTCTTATGAATCAATTGTACTATCCATATATATTCCTCCCCTTTAAAACTGTAATTATTCCAAACTTCTTCCTACTAGTATAATTTCTTTGACACTTAATCCTCCAAATACAGCCTATGTTGACAAATTAACATACATTTTCATTAGTATACACTTCCCTGATGTGTTAGAGAATGCTACAGGACTATAGCAGAACATTTCATCTTGCTTTGACTTTGGAACAAGAACCATTACATCCTATGGTTATAGAATTAAAGGTACCTACAACAGGTGGAAGTTTTAAGGAAACCAGCATCAGCAACATGTGCTCTCAGCAAGGTTGTAGAAATCTTTTTGTCTACCTGTCACTGTCATAGTTACCAGCCCTTCTCTGCTTTTAAGGATCAGTAACTAGAAAAATCAAGCAAAACCTGCAGGAGCAAAAGCAAAGTTTTGATTCCAACAGCAAGCCTTACACTGAGTACTTGATCCTTTAATTCACGGAGCTCATTCTCCAAAGTCCGGTTCTCATTCAGGGCTGTTGCTAAATCAGCTTCCTTTGCATTTAGCTGAGCATCAAGGTCTCTCACACGAGCCTGGGCAAGGTTTAAGTCACTTTCTTTTTTGGAATTCCTACAGGAGAGAGTTTTACACTGTTAAGTGCAGCTAGTGAGGGAGAGTTTGTCCTCAATGTGTTTCCCTTCAGAGGGGTCCGTGGTTAAACACAGGAGAGGTTTGTCAGACTCACGGTAAGAGCAGAAAACAAACCAGACAGGGCCCTCCGACAAGCATCATTTGTTATACCAGAGAGATTCCTGACCCATTTTCCAGCTCGTTCAGTGCGAAGCCCATGCGAAAGCCAGCTATTTTCCACGGCATTCCCAACGGGAGAGGGAAGGGCCGGCAGAGGCCCCCAGCTGCACGGGGAGGGCTGGGCACGCTCAGCGGCCGGGGCCGGACAATCCTTCACGGACACCCCCGCAGCAAAGGCGGCCTCAGCCCCGCAGGAAGAGCCTCAGGGCTCCGGGCCCCGCACGCCCCCGGCTGGGCAGGGCCGTGAGGGCAGCTCGAGGCCGGCGGCGCTGGTCCCTCACGGGGCGGAGCGCGGCTGAGGCTGCCGGCGGTGCCGCTCCTCCTCCCCACGCCCCGGGACGTCCTGGCCGAGCACACAGGGAGCTTTGTCCCGCGGAGGCCACCGGCCAGCCCGGGAGCTGCCCCGCCGGGGCTTTGCCTCTGCGGCCCCTCAGCCACCGCCGCGAGTGACTCCCTCACACCGCAGAGGAGGAACAGGGTGAGGGGAGCTTCGCTTTCAGAGAAGAAACCATCTCCAGAGCAATACCCAGGTAGTGGAACCGTAGGTAACACCTGCATGACCAACACTCTTCAGTTGCCATCGGCACCACAGTGGGGAAGTGAGAGAAGGGCCCACAATGAGCTCCTGTCAGGGAAGAACACTGTCATAATTCCCCAGACTGCTCCAACTTCTAAAATCCTTGCAGTTGCCTGCCTACTATCCAGAGTCAGAGTCCCTGGTCAAAACTCGTATTTGAGATTGCAAAGAGTAAAGGAAGTCCTCAATTTATTTTGGCAACACCAGTTCTGCCAAGTGGCAAAGTTGTGTCAACTCATACAATGAGTTTTCCAGTGGATAACTGAGACCAGTTGGCAAGAGTCCAAAGTAATTCCGCAGGATTGATCAGCTTTAGAAAGCTTGAACTGCAAGGAAAGATTGGAAAATACTAAGGGTTGTTTAGTCTAGAGAAGGGAATGGTGACAAGAGACAGAACAATTTTTAAATACATGAAGGACCACTGCATAGAGTTAGGGAATCTGTTTTCCATGTCTATCGTGGAAAAAGACAGGAAGGTCCGGGCTTAAATTGCAGGGAGGAATACGTGGGTTAGATGTTAGGGAGAGGAAACTGGCAGTTCACCACTGAAGCACACTGCCTGGAGGGGGGAATATTCTGGAATCTCCATCATCTGGAATTTAAAATAAGGGTTACACAAAATCTGCTGGAAGAGACACGGGTATGGCTGGTTCCAGCACAGGCCTGGGGCATGTGGCTACATCAGGTGCTCGCTCAAGGCCTTTTGTAGCCCTGCTCTTCCGAGGCATTTGTTAACTGTGTTGTGCTAGAAATTATTTACTCTTTACTCAGACTCCAGGAGAAACATAGCTCTTCTAACAGTGAAAAACAAGATAACTTGCTGTAGTTTAAGATTTCTTTCTTTTCTAGGTATTAATTATTCACATTCCTTTTGGGGTCTCTGCCACCACTAGCACTTTATGTATTACATATGATATTAATTATGTCAATAACACTACCTAATACTGTCTGTTTCATCCTACAAGAATATAAATTTCGTTCTGCAATCAAAGTTTGTTCAAAACTGAAATTCCATTAGTATCTGTTTTAGCAGTTCACTTTCCAATGTAAGCATCTGACAACCAGGCTCAGGTTTCTTGGATTCTTTCCTGAAAAGTATTATTTTCAAAGAACCCTGGAGTGAGACATTTCATCTTTAAGAGCAACAATTTAACAAGTCTGACTTTGACAAGAGCATTTACTACCCTTTTAATCCAAGTTTGGGGTTCAGAACACCACTTTACACCCCTATGCAGCAAGCAGTGACAGTTACAGTACTGTGCAACATTCCATATACCAACCATTCCAGAGCTAAGTGTGGCCTACAGACTATCAATTACAAGCAAAAACGTTGAGGCACTGCCAATCACATTCCTTGTAAATCAGGATGTCACATAGGCTTGATCTGGAGAATTTAAATAATTTTACCAAAAGATTTCAGGTATGTTTGAAACAGACTCCAGTTTGTCAAGACCAGAGGATGTCAGCAGCACGTACAGAATTCATTCTTACAACCTCAGCTGCTACACTGTGTTTGTTCAGGAGCAAAATGCACATCCACACTCTCTGGTGCAGAAAGGAACTGGTCTTGTCTTTCTCTGCTGTGTTACTGCAGTTGCTTTGACCTTCCTGAGGCTCTGAATTCAACCAATATGCTTATCTACAATTCCTCCTCCCCAAACACCTTTGGCCTGCTTCCAGTCACCATTGTTTAAGTAGTAAGAAAAAACCAAATGCAATCAGTTTATTGTTGTCAAAAACCTTGAGTCTCTTAATCAGTGATTAATAAGGGTGAATAGTTAATGCTGTTGGGAAATTATCTGGTGACATTTCATTCTATAAGAGTTAAACAGCCACCAGGTTATTTAAAGGGTGTATATATCTAAGGACACGATACCCTCAAAGTTTGTTCCAAGTCATCTGAGACATTTGCAGTTAGGCAGCCCAGATACAACACACATTAATATTAGGACTTCAGTCTAGTCCCTTCAGAAACCAATATGTACCACGTACCATTTCCCATGGGCTGTAAATTTAACCACTTCTAAGACCTAGTTACTGTAAAGGAAAAAATCCCAAGCCAACAGTCTAAAGAACTGCATTTCTGCCAAGTCTAAAGCTTTACAAACAAAGCCAGACTTACACAAACACAAAGAGCAGCAGAAAAGTCTTAGAACAAGCATTACCCCTCTCCTCACTGTCCACTCAAGTGGCTGGTTAGATTTATGAAACAGATTTGTGAGCCAAAACTCAGCATGACAGAGACAAGCCCAACAACTACACAGCTGAAAACAGAAGCTTACAGTAAAAATATGTTTTATTCCCAACTAGAACAGCTACTAGAGTCCTACTCGAGAGGCAATACTTCTTCCAGGCATTAAAAGAAGAAGCTGGTGCCTAAATTTGCTCTGATACAGGTTTATAACAAGATGTAAGGGGTCTGTGGACATCCAAATTATGGCAAGTCTATAACTGATATGGGGGTACAATGGGGCATTACAGTAACTAGCAGTGCTAGCAGGCTGTATATTTCTATAGAGGAAGCTTGTTGGGATTGGGCATTTGTTCACTCACATCTTCCTCCTTCAGGAGGGTGGCACAGCACTTACATTGCCTTTCTTCAGGTTTGGTGAGCCTAGTCAAGATGATGATTCCAGCCTCAAGATACACAGCTTACAAGAAAGTCAAGCTAAAACAGCAGGCAGCTCATCTCAGACTTAAAAGCAACTAGGAAAACTTCTGAGTAGAACCAACCTGGACTAGGTAAGTCATACTGCTCCCAGAACTGTATTCCCCTTTGGGCAAAGTCTGAGCTAAACAGCCCAAAAAAGATGCACTCTGACTCCATACAAATACTCCTTCCACTGCTCCATAACTTTCTAGGTACTTGCCATCATCTTAAGTGTTTGCAAACACAGCTGTGGTGCCAAACCCATGCAGCCATACATTCACAGCCCAGAAGGGCACTCAGCACCCCACGTTCTGCAGGAGCCCCATGCAGGTGCTGATGTGAGCCCATAGCATCGGAGGCAGTCAGTAGCGTTGCTCCAGCACACCTTCGGAACAGCATCCAGATGTCTCCTAACCCCAGAGAGAAACACCTTCGGAGTTATCACGCCTGCACGACCTGGACATGAAACATCACCGCACACTCCTCCCACCATCCACGGCCTCCTGCCAGAAGCATCCCCTTCCCCTCATCCTGCAGGAACCCCGAAGAGGCGGCTCCCCGGGGTGTCCCCGGGCAGGGAGGCCTGCTCAGGGCCGGAGCACCGACCTGACGTGCAGTTGCCGGTGCTCCTCGCCAATCTTGCCCAGCTCCACCTGCAGCGTGGCCCGCTCGATGGCGATGTCATCCAGCGCCCGGCGGGCGTCGGCCAGCTCCGCCTCGTAGCGGAGCCGCAAGCAGCCCAGCTCCCGGTCGCTGCCCGCCTGGTGCTCGCTCAGCCGCTGCTGCAGCACCGACTTGTCGGCCTCCAGCGCCCGCACCCGCTCGATGTAGGCGGCCAGGCGGTCATTGAGCTGCCGCAGCTCCTCCTTCTCCTGCAGCCGGCTCAGCCGCGCGGGGCTCAGCGGGGACTCGGCGGCGCGGCTGACGNCCCGCGCAGGACACCCAGCGCCCGCCGCCGCCCCAGTATAAATAGCCTCCAGCTGCCGCCGGCCCGGCCGAGGGTAGGCAGCTTAAAGGGCTCGGGCTGCGCCCCGCGGCCGCCCCGGCCCGGCCGAGCTCTGTAGAAAACACTTTTTTTCCTTCTCCCTGTGTCTTCCCCGCTTTATCTTTTATATATGTCTTGCTGCATCTTATCAGTCCAATGGTGCTGCCCGGAGAAGGCGGGGAAGGAAAAACCTACCGCAGCCCTGCGTTCTCACAGACCGGTGCAAGGGGTCGGGGCGAAACCAAAATCCCAGCTTTAGGAAGATGCATGACAGCTGCAGTGATGCTCACACTCCAGCATGCTGCTGCGTCAGTGCTCTGCCTGTTGTGTCTGGGATTTTTTTTGCAAATTATTCAGCTGATGAAAATGCTGCTCTTTGTGGGCGTTTTAGCTTTCCTGTCAGCCATCCCACTTATATAGTGTTCTGGTTAAAAGCTGATGCGTGAGCAAAAGGAAGAATGGATGTAGAAAGAGAACCTGCATGAAGACAAGTGTGTGAAGCAGTCTGTAAAGCCTTACACTAATTACATTTAATAAAAATCAGAGTTTGGAAGAAGGTTGCTTCAGCACTCCTTTAGTAGTAGTGAACAGTGATAATTGTCAGTTTTTTCCACCAGCTAATTAATTTACCCTTTTTTACTTCTATTTTTGAGAGCAGATGCTGTAGGAAACTCATTCAGTATGAGCATAATAACTCTCTGAACATTACTATAACTGTAAATTACAGTGTTTGTTGCAGCAGTTACAAGAAACGTCAATTAAGATCTTAGCTTAAGCTGTTATTTGCTACACAGAAAAATAATCTTGGCATCCTCTTAGAGTTCTTTAAATGTAAAGATAGATTTTTATGATGAGTGTAGGTGTAAATTCAAGCTCCTCTTTATAGGTGGACAGGCAGGTAACGTAGGAGAATAACAGTTTGCCCCAAGAGTGTAGCTGGGAAGTTTAGAATTAGGTCACTTATACCTTTGGATACAAAGTTACAGCATAGATAAGGATACAGATGAAGGTGTGAATCCACGAAAAGGATTTTTTCCTGAGCATCTTCACACATTTTTCTAAAAATCCAAAGCATAATTTCAAGATTCTAAAGCTATTTACAGCATGGAAGTGACATGGAGCCAGATTAAGTTCCTCTGGTTCTCGTCTGAGCAACACCACCAGGAAATTATTTCCTGTAGAGCTGTTCCAGCATTTTATTTTGATATAATGAGTACTTGTTTGTCCTTCATTGCCAATAGAAAGCTCAATTCAAGAAAAATAAAAAGCGTGGTTCAAATCTGAACATGTACCTCTAAGACCAAGATGTGTACATCTGAGGTTTTATTTCAGCTTTGAAACCTCAGTCCTCTACAAAGAACACTGTGATCGTGTGTCATTGCCATGCTTGATCATTGCATGTTAGTGGCCAGCTGTTCAAATACCTTGTATGGTTTTGGAACAGATGCAGGACAAAGCAAGAAATCTGCTATTCTAAGAATATTTTTATTTCTCTGCCAAGTCTTTGTAATAATGCAAACAAAAACAGCTGAAAGAAATAGTTCAAAAATAGTCTGAACTAGTTTTATCTTTTGTATTCTTTACCTACTCTCCCTGTGTGAGAACAGAAGGAGGCAACTTAAGAAAAGCATAATGGAAATCTGTTGCTGATTCTTTTCTTTGTGACATTTTTTTCTGACTTCTTCTTTGATAGTCTGTATTGCTTAGACCACAAATATAGCTGAAGAATTCCTGCAGAGATAAGCCTATGCCATCCTTTCCTACTGTTTCAAGTTTAAAGATATTAGGAATGTTCCATGATTAAGAGATTGAGGGGGAGGGGAGGGAGGAAATGTGGGAAAAGGTACACATCCCAGACTAAATCACAGTAAAAGTATTATACACATAGTCCTTTTACAGTAAAATGTAGATATGGGAGATTTAGACGGTATTAGTCGATGCCACAAAGTTGGAATAGCAAACATTGTGGATTTTTTCAAGTACCTTAATAAACCTTTGATCTTAAAGTGATGAAATTAGGTGGAAAAAAAAAAAAAGAAAACAGTAATGAAGTAATACAATAAAAAACTGGGGAAAAAAAATGAAGTAAACTTTTTGCTATTCTTTTCTATAGGCATCTTCTAACTAATTCCAGCCAGGTGTAAGCAATGTGTGTGTGTTTGTCCCAAAATATTGTCAGGGCTCCTGGTGCACTAACAGCCCTCACCACCTTGACCAGCCTCAGCTGAGGCTTCTGTGCCCAGGGCTGCTGGAGCTCCATTTAAGCTCTGGCCTGGCCCTCAACCCTGCCTTTTATGTTCCCTTGTGGTGTTGCTGAGCTGTGGACTCTGGTGGTCCATGGACTGATTTTCCAGCTTGGTTTATACCTGCTTGGTTATTGTAACTTTGTCACTGCTTGGATGACAGTTTGTTAGAGCCACGTCTGCTGCATACTTTGGTAAGGTGAAGTTTCTTGATAGTAATATCACCTTTTAGGATTCATTTTTTGTGACCCAGTACAAAATGCTTGAATTTATAACTACTTTTCAAGGGTTAAATGCAGTTGAGGCTGTACACAGTAAGCAGTCAGGCTTGACTACTGTGACAATATTGTGCTGAAAAATATAGGCATAAATGCAGAACCAGCATAAAAAAATGGAAAACTGTGCAGCATTTTGTTATTTTTCTCAGGATATTATTCTGCTCTGTAAGACATGAGAACCAAATCAAGGTATCACTGGACACCTTAAGGAGCTACTATGTATAGCAGTAATACTGTTTCAAATGATATTACTCTGTGTGAGGTGTTGGACGCCATCAATAAATGCCTTCCTTAGCAGCCTGTTTACAGAGAGCTCCTAGTGACTCCCACGTGACCAGAGCTAATGAGGACAAATAGAGTTCTGTTGGCCTGATAATGGTTGCTACAGTACCAGAGTAGGTACTTTTCCCTGAGAAAATCAGAGATCACCCACTAGAAAGGTTAAAGGGCAGTTTCTGTGTCATTGGTAGTAGTACACAGAGATGGGAAATGCTTTTGAAGAACGTGTCACTGTGCAAGTGATCCTCCTCTGCAGGTCTCCAGCCTATGTCTCTATTTGCCTGGTTAAATTAAGCAGCACAAGTCAGCTGGCTTATAGTGTTTTTTGTCTGCTATGGAATAACAGCCTCCTGTAAGTTCTTAACAGGGGGAAAAAAATGTGGTCTTACAAGATACAGAAGTAAATAATAGATTTTGTTTGGTAGAATATGAAATGTAGAAAATACACCAGATAATAGCCTTTTGTAGGTGACACTGGGCAAGTTCCTTGCTTAGGCTGTCCTGGTTTCCAGCTGCCAGTGACCAAGCTCTGGTCTCAGCTACCCGCACAGAAGCTGTTGCTGTGCCTGCTCTGTATTGGTACAGGTGCCCAGCACCTGGCTTGCTGTGTGAAGGTGCACGGTGAAGTGTGCATTCATCTTCTCTTTTCATAACTTCACTCTGTCGCTGGTATTCATCCCAATGATGTATCATGCACATGTATCATGTTTCTTCCAACCTTTAATATTTTTAATTCCTTCTCCCTCTTTGCTCCTTCTTATGTTCTCTTCCATTTCCATATTGGTGTGCATCGTGGTGGATGCTCATGTAGGGACATGCACAAGTCATCTCGTGGCACACAGGGCACCTACTTTGCTCTTG
Source organism: Peucedramus taeniatus (assembly GCA_013400575.1). Lineage (NCBI taxonomy): Eukaryota > Metazoa > Chordata > Aves > Passeriformes > Fringillidae > Peucedramus > Peucedramus taeniatus. The sequence continues at coordinate 115,475 of WBNO01014723.1, forward strand.
CTCTTCTCCAGTGAGCCATTACAGCGAGGGCAGGTCCTGCTGACCTTTGCCCATTGCTCATGACTTGCAATATAATTGATTTTCTCAGAGCCTCTGTTTATTCACCAAATATTGCCTCTTCCACATAGCTCTCAGTAGCATCTTGTTTTGCACAATCATAAAAGTGAGGGCCAGCACAGAATGAGGAAAACAGGTCACTGTCACTGTTGCATGAGAAGAAAATGGCAGACAAGTTCAGGAATTCAGTATGCCATATCCATAGTCTCAGTGGGGATATGTTATTTTGCAAGTTAGAAAGAATATCTGTTAGCATATAGCCATGTGTAGATAAACTGAAACTATTTTACCTCTGCAATTAATTTTTCATTTTGCTTTATCTGCATTCAACCTTTATCAATACAAATTCATATTTTCTATCTATGCCCAACATAATCACCTAAATCCTTTCTAAAATATATTTTGCAAACCCACAAAATGATCATATAAGTGTATTATAAGTTTATCTCAAAATGTTTATTCTAACATTTCAGTTAAGGCTGTGAACTAGGATAACAAGTAAGTTTGTGCTATTTGAAGGTGTGTTTGTTTTGCTCTTACTGTATAGAATCATAAATATGAAAATGAGCCACAAGTTGTTTTACTTAAGCACCAAAAAGAATTCAAAAGACAAGAAAGGACAAATATTTATTCGAATACTTGAAATAGTGACCATTTGAATATATTGTTTAGGTAATGCTAGAGTCATTTAAACACAAACTGAGAGGAAGACAGTAGTTTTCTTCTACAATGTTTAGAAATATGCATAAGCAGTTTTTCTTTCTGAAAGCCTCAAAATTTTTTTTTCTACTTACTATTGTGATGGAGCTGTTTCCAAAGCCCAGGGCAAGGAGCTACATGGAACGCAAAGGGGTCCATAATGCCAGGAAATGAAGGACAGGGTGCTGTGGCTGAACTTTGTACATTTTTAGTAATAGAGGCTTTACTCTTGGTAGGGTATAACATACTTGTGAAGGGTGACAGTGTGTGACTGTTCTCTGCCCTGGAAGGCTTGTTATTTCAGAGTAAACAAGCACCCTGTGCACATACAATGCAGGGCCAAAGAACTGATTAGACTGTGTCAGGGTTTTCATTACTCTAGCTAAAGGAAATTTAACATTTTGCTTTCATGACTCAATCAGGTACAGCTCTGTTACTGATAACTTTGAGATGTTGAACCAAAACGCAGTTTCTGCATGGGGCCTCTGCAGGATACCTCCAATTTTGCTATACATTATTCAGAATGCTGATTTATGAGCCAAATGTTGTTCTGCACTGTTTCAATGGATTTTAAATTTGTAGTTTAGCCAAACATATTTTCTCTTGAGTAGTAAAGACTTTTGTTGTGATGAAAGAATGGCGTCCACGGTCATCAGATTTGTGTAGTTGAACTTGGTTTGGGGAAATAATTATATATAAAATGGAATCTGTTGAAGAGGTATGTCTACCTGCATTTCAAGACAAAGATAAACAGAAAAGTGTTGTGTTTCTCTTTTAAGTATGAATGTTTTCTATGAATGCTCAAAGAGGGAAATTTGGTGGTTATCATGTGATTTAACTGAGTTGTTTTTTTGTTTGTCAGACCAGAGATTTAATTTTTTTTTCTGTTTGGCCCTTTGGCAGCTATATCTTGCAGAATCTTTTTTCTTTGCCACTTCTGCCTGCGCTGTTAAGCTTTAAGTTGAAATTTTCTGTTACAATTGATCATAAATCAAGAGATTATTAAATATTTCATGCTTATGTTTGATAGTGAAGACACATGGTCTTAAGTCTATGTAAAACAAAGGATAAGACCATCATATTTCCAACCCTCTTCCTCATGAGAGCCCATGCCAGCTGTACAGATGGATGACATTGCTGTTATGTGTTCAATGAAGTAATAAGTGCAAATGTCCATATTTCAAAATTTTATGAACAGTAAAGGCTTTAGAGTTGTCATTTTTCATGTAATTTAAATTATGTATATTTTAGAAACCAGCAAAAACAAAGCACATGTAGAGTAAAAAAGCCTTGCTAAAAGCAAGAGACAAATACCTCGGAACTGAGTATTAAAAGCATTGCTATAGTTTGTTACTCAGATATCTTATACTGACTCTGCTGGGATAATGTGGCATGAGTGGGAATTAAAAGACTGTGGTAAAAACTGCTATGAAGGTAATACCTAAAGCACTTGACACTGGACCTGGGATGTGCAAACATAATGCAATAGGCAAAGAGCAGAAGTTCTGCCTTGAAGAGTTTGTAATCCGTACAAGACAGGATAAGCAAAAAGGAAGTAAAATATTTTCTTAGAGAATGATGTTTTATTTTAAACTTGAGTGGCTAATTAGTTTTTTGCAGAATTGCTGACAAACTTCTCCAAGTAGGAAAATTAGACAACCAGAACCTTTAAGTTTGTGGCCCTTTTAACTTTAGGGTGTGCCAGCTTTAAGGAGTCTGCTATGGAGCTGCAGGTGCTGTGAATTTTGAAGTGCTTGTTTTCAATCACATCCTGCCTGGACACCTGATTTTCATTCAGTTTTTGCTTGGCTCAGCAGAAAAGGTTATGAAGACCTCCAACAGGAGTCAAAATTTCAAAGCTTCCAGATTCATTGGAAGTTTAGAGAGAAAAGAGTAAAGTGGCAGGAGTGTGTAGTGAGGCTGTGGTGAAGAAGTTAAATTGGATAAACCAGAACACAAATCAGCATTCAATGAGAATGAGATTCACACGGGAAAATGCCCTGTTTTCACATAGGAAAGTGCTGTCCAAAACTCTGTATAGTTTCTAGTAGTAGACTTAGGCTAATTTATGCTCCAAATACTGTTATTTTTTGGGTGTTCATCTTCCTTGCAAAACGGATGACTTCAATGTAATGCAACCAGAGCTATGGATTATGGGGGAGAATGGAATTAGCAACATTTAAGTCATTTCAGCAGCTGGGGTAAGACCTTCCTGATCTCTACTTTCCTAGGTAGGTACCACAAGGTGCTTGTGTTGTTCACTGTTGTTCACATGCTGCTTTCTGAAATCTCCCTGAGGGGTTAATGCTTGTGGGTGCTTATCTCCATTTTCTTATGTGCTGTAAAAGTTCAGACATGGAATCTCTAACCTGGGACCAGGATCACGTGAGGAATTAGGTGTGTGTGTAAACAGCAGCCTGGCTTGAGATGCTGAATCTGACGTGAGCTAATCTAGGCTGCTTTCTAGTACACAAATTTTCTACAATTAAATTTATTGCAGACAAACACATGTTTATAACACTTCTGTATATTAATTATAAGAGAATAGATATTCTAAGTAAGGATGGTGCCAGCTGGGTACATTCCTAAGAAGATGGCAGGTCTTGAGGGTCAGCTTCATCTCCATGGTTTTGGCAAAGGAAAATACTTTCTACATTAGATGATCTAATGGCTAAATTCTGGCTTTAAAATCACCTGTGATCAAGTCTGAAGAATTTGCTACCTGCAAATGCCTGCAAATACAAATGGGTATATAATTTTGGAAGATGATAATTTCAGGGTTATAACTGATGTCATAGTGAAAGGACTGTTTAAGTAACTGTGGCATCTGAAATGGATGGAAAGCCAGGCTTTCCAGGAAGCTGATACACCTTCAGCTGAGTGGTATTAGAAAAATAGGCGATTGGGTCCTTAGCAGCACTCTTGCCTTTTACACAGCCTGTTATCATCGTGTACAGACTGGGAAGAGCAGCTTGCCTCAGGTGTCCGGGCTGAGACAGAATTCCAGCGGCACGGAGGGGGCAGCCCGGGCAGCGCTGGTGTCTCTGCGGGGTCCCCGCGAGCCTTCGCGCTGCTCCGGGCCGGGCGCGCGTCTCTCCCGCCGGCTGCCCGGCTCTGCAGGCTGGTTTCAGCAGAGGGCACTCTGCTCCTAACCATAGAGGAGGCGCCTTCCCGTGCTGGTGAGAAACCTAAACAGATTGGAAAAGTTTCCAGTGCAACATATTTGAAGAAACTCTTCATCGGTTATGTTTAGTTCACTGGAGCATATTTTTAACTTCAGTGGCAGGGATCAGAGCCCTTTCTCTACGTGCTGCTCTTAGCGGACTCGACGAAAGCTTGGAACATCAGTGGAAGCCGCAGCGCAAAGGTAGAGGATTTTGGCGTTCTTGCTTAGCAGTTCGAAGCTCAGAGGGAGAACGAGAGCAAAGCTGTCGTACGAGACGTATTCGCCAGATTTACAGTAGGAAACCTAAAATTATTGTAGAGGGCAGCATGATTAAAGACCTACTCGGTGTGCGAGCAGATTTGTAGCTGTATAGCGAGAGTTACTTGCAGATGAGACACAGGATGGTTGTGGTTTTGGAAGCTGCTTTGCATCAGATTCGGGGGCTGACTTCACGGTAGCTTTTGCCCCTCGGGGGGAGACGAACCACTTGGTCCCAGGCTGCCGAGGTCTCGGCCCCCGACATCGGAGCGTCGCCAGTGCCTCCGGGGGGGAGCGGGGGGGTGGGGAACGGGCTCGCTTGGCCGCCCGCCCGCTCTCGCTGGCCGGGGAGGCAGAGGCTGT
>WBNO01014723.1:120107-307838 GCA_013400575.1 Peucedramus taeniatus
CAGCCCCCGACCCTCTGCCCCGAGCGGGCTCCCTCGGCGAGGGGAGGGGGGCGGCCGCGGTGCTGGGCGAAGGTCGCTCTGGAGGCGTCTCCGTGAGGGCACGGCGGAGCGGGTGCTCCGGGAGCCCAGCACCGGCACCTGGGAAACACCGGAGCCCGGTGTGCTCGGCCACTTGGGGCTCTCGGCAATGCCTGGACAAGGGGGAAAAATAATAAGTCTTCCTTCTTTTATTGTCATAGTTGATACTTTTACATTACAAAAGCATCCAGGAGTGATAATGATTTTAGGACGGAGGGGAACTTTACGATGCTTTTGGAGGGAGGGAATAAAATGCCTCTTTCTGTAAGGAATCTTAATTATGTTCAGTTGAACAGGTGCAAGAGCTGTTTGGATACATGATTTTCCTTTGGGATGCCTGCTTTTTTAGAAAGGAGTATTTTATTTGAAGGAGAAGTTTGCGTTCACTGTGCAGCTTGGCAAACTTGTGGGGTGGTGGCTGAGGGGAAGGAAGGCTGTTTGTGTGTGTGTATTGGGGTGCATAAAACTTGTCCTGTTTTTAGATCGCTCTGGTAGTGTGTAGTCTATGGCAATAAGGTGCATTGGCACAAGAAATTATCAGAATTAGTAATATTATTACGTGATGGGGGTTTTGGCAATTTTAAATTGACAAGCCAATGCTGGCATTGTAATTTTGATGATCACTAAATTGATGGATTTTTATTTTTCTAGACTCTTTTAAAGCCCTTATTGTTTAGTCGCTGAGCTTTCAAAAGCAGTACAAATGACTGCTGAAATCCCAGGGCTGGGCTTTCGTCTTTGAATGGTGAAAGTGCTGGAAAGTACATCAGGAGTTCTATGCTCCTTGGATTTTACATTCGAGACATCANGGAGGGATTCCCAATTTGATAAATTCCCCTGCATTCAGGAGATAATCAAGCCTGTCCACTGTTGCCAGCTTCCCCGACCCTCTCATCGTGGTCCTTTTCTGTGCCCTAACTGGAGCTGCCTCACCCTGCAGGCTGTGCTCATGGCATGCGCTGCGCGCCTGCTGCTCTGGCCAGCGCAGCACTGCGGTGTTTGCATTGCACTGCTTCCAGCGGCCGGCCCAGTTTGCTTTAGTCATTGAAATCCTGGCGGAGCCCACTTGATTTTGTTTGTAACTTGAAACAATTTCTCTCAGCAGAGCCCCAAGGCATGAGGATGGCCAGCTCTAAAGCCACTGGGCTGTCCTGGGAGATCACTTGGCTTGCTTTTGCTCTCTGTGCTCACCTACAGGTAGGTAATGAACTTGTTTCTGTTGTCATTTCTGGTCCTGTATCAGGTGATCTTGCACACTTTGCATTACTGTTTTAAACAAGAAAACTTCTGAAGGAGCTGCACTGGAATTAAAAGTCTCCCAATGAGAATATCTTCCTTTCACCAAGCTTTCAAAGACATTCATGTGGGAAATGAATATTCTCTCTCCTGCTCAATGTATTGTACCTGACTTTACCAAAGGGTGACCAAAGGGAGGTCTTGCCAGATGTGTAATGCCATGGATCTTTCTAGGCAGCACAGCTGTTCTTTGCCCCTGGGAGTTTAAGCACCTGATAAATGTTAAGGTGCTGTAAGTGACAAGGGTAGTGGTAGAAACATCTAAAGCATTTGCAAGTGGGAAGGCAGGAAAGGTGGCCCAAAAAGGTCTTTGGTCTTTGCTCCAAGTGTTCAATGAGTACAGGAACCATGCAGGAAAAACCATAGCTACTATCTGATCTATTGCCTGACACGTGAGCCTAATCAGTTCCAAGAGGTGAGTATTTCAAGAAATATGGTGTGCTGGCGTGCTGCAGAGATGTTGTTACAGTATGTCATTCTCTATACTGATAGTTCCCACAGCACAAAATGTTTCAAAGATTCTTCAGTCTTAAATACACATAAATCCAATAAATCCTTAGAAAAAAGATGACTAAATAAACTGAGAATTATTTTTTTAGAATAAACAAGAACCTTTTTTGAAGCATTGTAGTAGTTTTCAACAAAAAAGTAAATTCTTTAAATAAGATCAGTGTTGTTGTGTACTGTTTGTACTATTGCAATGCTGAGAAGTGGATGTGCTGGGCAGTATATAAAGATACATCCCGAAGAATTTTGAGTCAAAGAACAATACAGCAGGTAAAAGTAATATCAAAAGGAGTACAAAGAACTGAGGAGACTGTACCAGACAGCTGAATAAGCTGTGATCAGTTTATGGTGGATATTGAGGTTCAAGGTAGTGGAAATGGGGCTCCAATGCATCCTCAGTAGCACTGCTGAGTGCTGTGAGTGATTTGGCAGGAGATGAACACCTCCTCTCTGTGAATATGCTTGCAGCTAACCAGTGCACAGGTTACTTGAGTAAAGAACTTGCCATTAAAGTAAAAATTTACATCTGTACTAACTGTGCAGTAAAACACAGTGCATTCAACACGTGTCTGATAGGGCCACAGTGGGATCTGCTTTTTGCCTGCATGTTTCTTTACGCAAGGACAAAAATGTTACAGATTTGCTGTGCCTGTTCAGCTTGTATTTTTGTGTGCAAGTAGTTGAGTGATACTGTAATAACCAGCCCTATAAAACACTCAGGAAATAATTCATGGAGTTCCTTTAATAGTTCTGTTCAAGATAAGAATAGAAGCTCAGAGAAGGGACATGTTAATTTTGGTTTGGTGCCTTTTGGTTATGAAGGCACCATTTTTGCTTTGAAAGTATTTTTCTTGTATTTTTTCTTTCATATTTTTCTTATTGCAGAGCTGGAACCAGTAGTGGCATAGTTTCCTCTTCTCCACAAATGGTTTGGCATAGCTTCACTTGTCTCTTTATAATAAAAACAACCCAAACACATTGTAGTAATCAATTGGCTATTGTGAGTAGCTTTATGAACACTTCAATCCAGGGCAATTTTTATGGTCTTGATTGTCCTTTAAAATACTGTAATCTATTTGGCATATTTGAGTCATTAGCACTTAACCCCAATCTTGTAGGAGGCCTTTTTGCTTCTAAGTTTTAGGTGTTTTATCACAATTTTAGGCACATTAAAGATATTTTATATTATTTAACATAACATTTTTGGTATCCAATAACCATTAATTCTTTAATTGGTTGCTTGGGGCCATACTAAATGGACCACACACAGTCATTTTACCCTAATATTGTACCATAACTTCCACTTCTGTTGTTTTTGGCTATTAAAGTGCTTATGTCTAGAGCTAATCAATTAGAAACAATTGGATGCTGGGCAAGGTCACAAGTCTATGTCATATCACTTATGTGCAATTGATTAATTTCATCCTGCTTGAGGCAGGTATGGAATAAAAAAATGACCATTTAAAAAGAATGTGGTGGGAATGTGGTATGAATGTGATGCAAAGAAAACTTTAACATGAGAAGTTGTGAAAAAGAGGTAGCTGTTCCTGAGAAGCAATGGAACTTAACTTTGGTTATAGGAGTCCTTTCTGATCCTTTACAGCATGGTAATAAGCAGTGTGGGGTTTAGCTGAGCTCCAAAATTGTCTGCCCTTGCAGATCTGCTGGGTCTCAAATTTGACAAAATTATTTTGTCAATTAGCTGCTATACTAGTAGGTAAATTAGGTTTCCTAGGATAACCCAGGGAATAATTTACCCCTCAGCATTGCTGAGCGGCCCGATTGCTGTGTCTGCTCTGTGACCAAGAGCAGTGACATAAATCACTCAGGAAGAGATCCCTTGTGGGTAAGGCTTGGCCATGTCCTTTTGCAAGTACAGAGCTGACCTTTTCTTGTGTGTGCCAATATAAATGAGATTAATGGAACTGCATTAGTCTAAAGCCAGCGGTAATACAAGCAACCACATAAGTATGTTTTTCTTGAAAACAAACAAGATACTTGTCTATCAAATGGTAGCAGCAACATGGAATAACTCATTGTTTCTAAAGATTTAAATGACTCTATCCAAAGAAGTTACTGTATTCTACAGATTATATGTATTTGGGAATGGTAACTACATCCCTAGCCTTGAATTTATTGCTAAATATTGTTTAAAAGGCTCCTCATTTTTCCTCACATTGTAGCAGGAGAGCTATTAATTCTACAGATTTTAGAAGAAGGTTAAGCTGACAAAGTAGAAGTGTCCAAGCCCAGTTCTGCTGTATTGAAATGATCTCTCGAGTACACATTGCTTCATATTGGTAATTGAAAAGGCAGGATGTTCAGCCTGGTAACCAACTCTTTCTTAACCTTGTGATGATATTTTATTACACCATTCAACTAGATGCTGTTATATTTGTTATGAAATGTATGTAGGACTGTATATCTTTCTATCTTACTAATGGATTACTGGCAGGAAGAAATGATGGCTATCAGATTTGTATGGGCAAATATATATCAAGAATTTTACACATGGATTCATTTTAGATTTATTCTCTGGTATGTTGTTTTCAAATCAGGAATACGCTGATATTTTCTTAGGTTCCTATAGTCCAAAAACTATTTAAACCCTCTCCAAGTTTGTACATTTTGCCTCCAAAGACCATGGGGTTGGTAATGTGTGCAGAGGGAGTAACAGCAAAGACACCATGTCTGGATATTTAAGAAGCCTTAGGTCTTGGTTTCTATGGAAGGGAAAGTTTCATAGGTCATATATTCATTCAATAAACTGTTGGTTGCTTCTGTGATTTATGTTCCTGCAATCCCTGCCTGCATTATGGTCTAACTATCTGTGATATTTTGGAAATGAAGGATATACATACTGAAAACATTATTGTCTTCAAAATGATTCTGCCATAACCAATCTGCCAAAAACTACCAACATAGTAAATGTCTTTAAGACTGAGCTTTGCAAGGCCAAAAATCTGATGTCCATTATATGACATAGTGGACTTGGAGACCATCTTCACTGAAAACCTTTGGATTATTGTTTTACAGTCACTGAATGTATTGCACGCTGATGTCCAGAAAATAGATTATGAACTACATGCCATACAACATTCTTAAGTCTCCAGTAACCTTGCTCAGAAATATCAGGGTGAGATTGGCAAGTCCTGAGTTAAAGCTGAAGCTGGTTTCTGTTTCTGTAGGCAGGTGGCAATTCTGCACCCATCTGGAGTTTTGCCATCAGCCTCAAAAGGCCTCTGGTTTTATTCTTAGTGTGAGGATTGAGTTGCTGCTTCTAAAGACAAATAACACATCTGAGACTCTGTACAAGTATTCTGACTTAAAATATTAATTGCTATTGACAAGGTTGCAACTCAGTGACTGCATTACCAGAAAACTGATGCTTAAGTTTCTGAATGTTCTTTAAATTTATGACTGATAATGATTGCTCAGCCAGTGCTCAAAGAATCTGAACTGCTGTTACCCCTAGTTTACAATCCAATAGTGGAATTGTCTGAAAAGTTGATGCATGTTTCTTTTGACTAGAGGCACAAACTATGTATGAATACTTAGTTTTTAAAATGTGTCATAAAAAATTAAAGTCAGCTATGGGAGAGGACCAAGAGTGCAGATGTCATCAATGAAGGCACCCCTTTACTATCTAAGTTGTTTGTTATGATGATAATTTCTTGTGAAGTTGCACTGAAAGTTGGGCAGAAATTCTCAAAGCAGTTGTGTGTAGAGCTGCATATTTTTGCTTCCAAAACAGATATCCAGGAGTCTGGTACACTTAGAGAAATCTCAAGAATAGGAATAATTTCTCACAACTGCCAATGGCTTCTAATTTCTCTTGAAAGAGTAGTCAAGAAATGAAGGAATGGCTCTAGGATAATCTTTGGTTTAGAAGACACTTGAATGCTTAGTCACTGATAATTACTCATTCAGGTCTGCTTGGTGCAGCTGCATCCTTCATATTCCTTGCTAAATTGGGGCATAAACAACACTGAGGTGGCAGTTTTGCACAGTGCACCAAATTCCATTCCTGCCTTTGCATCACAGGAAATGTACATGATTGATTGTACTGATATTAAAGCTCTAACTCTTCGCCCAGAATTCAAGATTTAACCGTCCAAAGTAATGCATTTTGCTTCAAAAGAACATACGTTTTAAAATCAGAGTCCTTTTTATTTGTTGTTATTTCTGTAACTTGTAGGTTCACACATTTCTCTTTACACTCAGTTTTTGGGCTTGAAGCTATTATTTAAGCATTTCTCCATGCTTGCCTGAATCCCCAGGAGCTCCAATGTAGCTTGCAATCAAGTAGTAAAGTTAATTCAGTGATAGTGGAAGCAAATTCATAATCATGCATCTATAGTTGTTGGCATTGTAAGTCTATGCAAGAAATCTCAGGTATAACTTACATTGTGCAAATGTTGTACTTCAGTCGAATCCGTGTGTTATTACAGTTTTATATAGTTAACAATACTGATAATAATTCTGTGGCTGTGTGAACAGTCCAACACAGTCACACTTGAACAATTCCAGTGTAATTCTTATTAGGCAAAATCTCGGCAAAACAGGGACAATTTGTGCATGGTGAAAGAATGGGTTTGTTTCTGAAGTACAGTTTGATAGTGAGCACCACATTCCAGAAAGGACATTGGATATAGCCATGCAGTTCTGATGTGCTCTATGCACTCACTTTATTGTCAGTGATAGACAATAACTCCTTTAGGTTTTGAAATAATGCACATAACTTCCTTTCCTGTAAGGGGAGAACTTGATATTAGCTGAAGACTATAGACTGTCAAGTGCTCTTGCATTTAAGGGTCAGATTTTCAAAATTCCCTTGCTTCAACTTGTAGGAGGAAGGACAGTCCTATGAACTCCTTTTTGGAGGATGACAGCCATACAAGAGTGCTAAATTAATGCAGATAGAGCAGTATTTTCAGAAGGGTTTGTGGAGTCTTGGTTTTGATGACTTTCAGTAAGACCTGAGACATTAAACACAAACACTGTTAAGTACTCAATTGCATTGGTAAATGCTGAGCTGAATTTTTCAAAACAAGATAAATTTCAATTAACCTAATGGGAGCCAGGCATTAGGTGCCTTTGGCACTTCCAAAAGGTCTGGCTTAGTATTTTTCATCATATTTAGCTGATTAAACCAAAATTTTCATCCTAAAAGTTCTTTTGAAATAATAGGTTTCTGGTGTGTGGATTCTAATACTCAAGTGCATATTTGATAATATTTGAGAAATGCAAGTACAAGTGTCACGTGTTTATAAACGGAGGGCAGCTTTGGAGAACTTGGCCTAATAAATCCCTTCCAGACAGCATATTACATAAAGTGTTTAGCAACAATGTTATTTCTGTTTCTAATTTTGTATTTATTAGATTTAACATCATTATAGAGGGAAAATGAGAACAATGTTTTCAGACTGTTTTGAGAAATGTGGTTTCCAAGAATTGTCAGTTTGTCATGCTTCTGGATGCACTAGAAACTCAGTGACTGCAAGTTAGCTCAACAAAATTGTGAAGCAATATTAAAACTGCATTTATGATTGCAGTTACTAGATTGTTGCTGTATGCTAATGGTCGTCTTTGGTGTCCTGGTGGGAGGTCCCAACTGCTTAATGAGACTGATTTGCAGCATTAAATAAGTGGGATGTTTGTTTATATGTAGAAACATGTATTTCTGAGTTTATGTAATGTTTTTTTTTTTTTCTGTCATCAGGTACTTTGCCAAAAATTGAAGCTGCTTAAAATTTATAGGACACAGTCTCCCGCTGGTGCATGCAAGGAAAACAGGGCAACATTTGCAGTATGTATTTTTTAAAGGACCTATAGGGGCTCACTGCATGGTAAATTCAGGTATAGAGTAGAGTTTTAGTTGCCTGATTTCCTGCCTTTTAGAACCAATGAAGTAAGGTGACATGGACACACCTGCACTGCTACAGAATGTGAAGAGTGAGGGATTGTGTTTCCTCAGTCTCTGGCAATAAGTGTTTCCTGGCATGCACCTTGCTGAAGCTCTGAGAAGATTGCAGGAACTGGCTTTATTCCCAGCTGGCTGATTCAGCAAGAAATTAACTAACTCTAACCCCCCTGTTTTTGTTACAATTTCCCTGCTTATATACATGGCTGTTCCAGGCTATCTATTGGGATGGAGAGATGTGAAGGGACAGGTACTGGTTCTAATTAATTCAGATTTGCCTCTTCTGATGGACATTTTCTTTTTTTTTCTGACTACTGCAGCCTCTTATGGTGTAGCAGTGGTGTGGAAGCAGAAAGCTGAACAAATTCAGTGCTCTCTGTGGATGTATAACAAAAGAAATATGCTAATATATGATTTAGCTTCCTCTCCTGAGAGTCTTCTCTTATTAGATGTTTTCAAGGTCTCATTACTCATTTGGTGTTTTGTTTTCTTGAGTCTTCAAATACTTTTAAACCATTCCCTGGTTGAGTAATATGGATGTTGGCTGAAAAACCCAATAGCAGAGTAGTGTCTTGAGTATTGTCTGCTTGTTAGGCAATATCCTAGCTGTAAACTGCCAGGTAAATGTGGCATATTATGGATTCTTTCAGCTGATCTCATCAGCACTTTTGTTGAAAGCAGGACAGAGAACACATCTATCCCTGGAGAGATGGGCTGTATGCTGTGTAGGGGATTTTGCTATGGCCACTAATTGATAAGACAGCTTGAATAGGCTCTGGTTTTGTCCCCTGATTTTATAACTTTATTTATATGAATATAAGGTGCTTTATGTGACTAACAAATTACATGTTTCTTCTAGACTGGTGATTCTCAGATTAGTCTTTTCATAGAACAGCAGTTAACAGTGCTAATTGAAGGTTAGGAAATGATCTGAAAGGGAGATCATTTGTGTAAGACAAAGCAAAGAGTATAATCCTTGCCCTGTAGGAATTCCTGGTTTGCCAGTGCTGGTGCACTGTATACAGTTCAAATCCTTTATAAATGGGGTGGAAAGGTTAGGCAGAAACCAGCTGGTAACTTCTTTCTTTCAGTGTAAGAACTGAGGGCCTTTAAATAAAACTGCTGGGTGGGAGATTGAAAACAATGAAGTGTGGGTTTCTTCCACGTAATGATAATATTTGGCACTCCTTCCCATACTTTTTGAGTAGAAGGTTACATGGGTGTCAGGGGAGTCAGGATGAATACTGGGAAGATCCACTTCACAGTACTATTCAGGTGAACCCCAGCAGGCTGGGAAGGTGAGTCCAGGAAAGTATTGCAGCATTCTTGCTCTGGACATGCTGTTTTGGGTGTCCACTTATTGGCTGCTGTTGGAAGCTGATAGACTGGATGGTTCCTCGGTCTGAATCTGTTCAGCTGCTCTTAGGTCATTTTGGTGCTCCTTGGGGCAACACTTGAGCATCATTAAACTAGAACCAGTTCTAGCTGTACTGTCACTTACGAGTCATCATTTAAAAATTAACAAATACGTGCTCCAAACTCCAGGAGTATCTGCATGATTGTCCTGGACGTGAGAACTTGCTCTAAACCTAAGTGGGTGCCTACATTCTGAGCCTCTTTGTGTCTACTGGGAATATTTTTTGAATTTTATATTGTTGTTAATTTTTTAAATGCAAACATTTTTAGAATGTTTCTAATATATTTTCAAATGCTAGAATTCTAGAATGATTTTTCATGGATGCAAGGAAATTCAGGCTTAATTGCTGGAATAGCTTCTTGTTTAAAAAAACACTACTATTTTCTTGAGGAAGATAAATAGAGAAACAGCTTCTGATGGCTTAAGTTCCACTTCCAGTATGTGATCAGTCCTTCTGTAAAGCACAAATATTCCAGACATTTTCCCTGCATGAGAGAGCACTTGCCTTCCCCTCAGTGTGAAACTGCACACCCAAACGCTTTTCCCGTTTCCTTTTCCTCCCTCTTGTAGTTAAATTTGGAACACAATAGGTTGGTTAAAACTATAAGGAAAACCTTCAGAATGCTGTCTTAACATATGGGGTTTTACCATGCAGCTGTTTATCTTCTGCTAGGAGGGAACTATAAATGTATTTTTAATGCCAGGAGCTGGGGTTAAAATGCCATTAGTTATCTGGTGGGAATAGATTTGAAAATTAGTAACCAATTAGATCAGTGGGCAAATATATTTTACTTAATGTTGTAAGTCTCATGGGCCTTTCCAATATCCTGTTAGCATCACCTGTTCTTAACACCCAACCTTTTAAAGTTTTTCCCTTATGCAATGTGACAATAAAAGGTAAAATTTTGTTTAACTCATAAATAAAAATTAAAAATTTATTTTTAATTAAAAAACCCCCAACTTGCATGGTTTCTCCAAGGGAAACAGAGTTGTTCTTGGAACACTAAGCTTTTCTTGGAGAAAATTTCTTCCTGTAGATAACCATCTTGAGAAGGGCCTTAGTTGGGATAAAAAAACATGTGGGTTTTTTTTCTGATCTTTTGAACTTGCTTGAATTATGTCCTTAGCAGACATCAATGATGCATTTTTTTCTAATTGCTTATTTTTCTTGCTGAATTTAGACCTCTGTGAGCCATCTGTAATGTGTCACATAGATGCCACTATTTAGAAATGGGAGAAATGTAGGAATTATAAACTTTCTTTTTTACTATTTCAAATGTTACGGACAGTCTTTGAGAATAGTGAGGAAAAGACCTAGTCCACTTCACCTGTACTGCTGTCTCATCATTCCTTGTCTGCCAAAAGCTCACTTTAAATTAGTGATAATATGAGGGTTCTTGTACTCCAAGCACTACAAGATTTCAGTTCTGAAAAAGATCCTTCATAATGTTGCTGTGCCATAAGTGAGACATTCTTTTGTAAAATTCAGGCTTTCTACTTCAACAGTACAGGATTCTGCACTTGAGTAACAAGTGAAGTCTGCAGGCACTTTGCCTGAGACATCAGTAGGAGTTTTTCTGGAGGAAGACCTGCCCATAGGAAGCAAACTGAGGCTGAATTTTATTAGTGCTAACTAGTTGGCAATCATATTTCCTGTTGTGTGTGTGAATCAGTCCATCTCTTCATCCTATAACTGCTAAGAACAGATGGCATTTAAAGTGTTGCCTGCAGCTGATTTCTTGAAAATGGCTGTATTTGTCTCTCTGGAAAAAAAAAAAAAACAACAGAAATAATGAAGGTGATTTTCCTGTTGCTTATAAACTTTGCAAGAGTTGAAGTGATTTCCATTTTTTTACATGTCACTTTTTTATTTTGTGTCACTGAAGACCATTTTATCAGGTGTTATGGTCCATCCCTGTTGGCAGGAGTTCCTCTGAACTGCTGTAGAGGCAAATATCACAACTGGTCCTTAGAGCATGTGCATTGCTTTTCAGGAGAACTGAAGCTGAATGTGGAAACTAATTTTTTAAAAATCAATGCAGCTTTTTTGTCAGAATTATTATCTTCAGAAGATATCTCTGAACCTTTTAAGGGGTTGTAGTCTTCACTGCATGGTGCAGTTCTGAGAGTGAAAAGAGGGAGACAGGAGTACACCACCAGTGAAGAAGGCAGAGCTGATTTCTACATGTAGCAGCATTTTGTCTGTGTGGATGAAAATTGACATCATGGTGTAGGAATGTTGACAGTGTTTTGCATTTTGCTAGCTGCACTTACTGGAAAGCATGTGTTTCAAAGGGAGTTTTCAATTTTTATAAGTCTTTGCTTCCATATTAGCCCAGTCTTATTTTGAATGGAGACTTGAGCTATGAATAAAATTTAACTCATGGAGTAAGATTCCTCTGGCACAAAATGTGAATGAATAATGCAAATGTTAACTAGTAATGTGTAAGTCTGGGTCAGAGTAGTCAAAGCCAACCTTTAGGTTCCACTGTTACCACTCAACATTGTCTTATTCTGTTCAAGAATGCCTTACTCTGAGAGTAAGGATGCTGAGTTTGGATGATCTTCTCTCAAGAAAAGCTGCACTAAGTGTGGAGAAAGCTTAGCTGGCTGCACAAAACCAACCCTTTGGTTGTGGGAAATTTCCACTAATGTGATTTCTTAGTTCCAGATGGGTCTGTGAAAGAAGTGAGCCGAGGAGTGAAGAAAAAAGACTAGCAGCAATGAAAAAATGGCACTAGCCCTTCATCTGGAGGGTAATCATTCAGATAAAATTGGCAAAATTCAATTAGATTATCTTTCAATAATGGGCTGGCCTTTTTCTTTGACCTTCATTATCCAATTAATCTTCCCAGAGTTATATACTATGTAGAAAGTTGGCAACCCAAGTTTCCCATGTCATCAACTCTATCCAGTCTCCTGAGAAAGATTTTTTTTTTTTAAGTGCAACATCCTTGCACCTGCTAGTTCTTCTCCAGCTCTTCCCAAAATCAGACTGCTCTGAACACCTTCATGAATTTACTCCATGTTACCAAAGCAATTTACTGACTTCAATAATGGGACTCCCCAGCTGATAGGAGATGGGTCCAGTTCCCTTAACCTGTTCTTGTAATGAAGGACCCAATTATTTTTTCAGTGTCTGGGATAGATGGAGTTGAAAGAGTTGCACATCTGTTTTCTGAGAAATTACATCTGCATATTTAGGTGAAATCAAAAGCACCGAGTACCTGTCAAAGAGTCTATTCCTTTGCCTTCAGAGAAAAGGTAGCACATTTTTTCATGAGGAGCATTTAACAACCCTAGAAAAATACAACTCTCTGCTTCAGGTGTGCAGTATCTCAATTGACTGCTGAAATTTTAAACTCAGTTCCTATGTGTATGCTATATGGAAGTACATGCATGTATAGCATATGTGATTGCACTAACAAAGTCTCAGGTAAACTGAGGTTATCTTTAGCTGAATTTGAGTCTGAATTAAGTGTTAGAAAGCTGCAGATTCCTGATGGACTCTTCCCTGCATATAAGTTAGTGCTGCTGCATAAAACAATTATTTACCCCAGCATTATTTTTATTTGAGAAATTAGACACAATCAGAGCTTTTTGCACAGCTGAATAAGGATATGGGTTGAGAAAAATGAGGATTGATGCTTCATGTTAAGGGGTGATGCATTTTGCTGGGCTGAATACCTGCTCTGGGACTTGTAGTGAGTGGCCTGATAGGTTTTGTAAAATAGAGGCCTGCTTGCATGATTTTGTGTTGGAATTGACTCTTTCAATAAAGTAGCTTAGAAAAAAAAAATCCTGTTCAGAGCTGCATAATTAACACCAGATAGGTCAGAAGTAATCTGTGGAGCACCTGAGAAGAAATAAAATTTAGATCTTGATTCTAATGGATCTTGCTTTCAGCAACTCATTACTCTGTGCAGGTATTTGTGTTGAAATTTGTCCAGTTCTCTTCATTGATACTTGTTCTGTTCAGCAGTTAAAATGCTGGTGTGGCTCACCTGTGTCTACTGCTCTTGTTGGAGAGCTGCCCTAGCAGTGCAGTCCCTCTGGGCTGTCAGTAGCAGAGGATCTCTGCTGCAGAAGGGATTTTTCCCTCTGGATTTTGTGAGGATTGGTGAGATACTCAGCTCTCCCCAAGGCTCTGGGGCTGCAGAGGGCTCCCAGTGGGGTCAGTCCTGGCTGCTCTGAAGAGCACACAAGAGCTCCTGGTTTTCAGAGGCATGTAAGCTGAATTGCAAGGCTCTCACCTAGCTGATACTTTCCTACATCTTGGTAATGTTTACTCTATATTTTTTATTTTTCAACTGCAAAAAAATTAATGATTAGTCCTAATAGTTAATCAGAACATTTCCACATAACCAGCTGTATTTCAAATATGTCTCAAATGTTCAATTATTAATTGTCATGATACCTACCTATGACTTTTATTGTTTATTTCTAGAATCAGATTTCAAGTAGAGCAAGAACTGTACAAGCTTTATTGTTAGGGGTGAAATTTAAACTTTATTGGGATTAAGTGTTTAATAGTATAATTTATTGCATATGTTGCAAATACAAGCTGCTATGAATAGATCCTCTGTAAAAAAAAGCATTTGATATGCTATGTATGGACTTAAATCCAGTATGTTGTTATCTTTAACTAAAGGAAATTATAAGAAGAGATTTACAGAGGAGGGTTTATTCTATTAAGTTTAATTTCTTTAAAACTTTCCTCAAATGAAGTTGAATTTGATTTCTGTATTTTGACTTTGTTTAAAATGTGCTGTACATAACTTCCTCTGTTCCTTGAATATTATTCTGAAAATAGTACAAATTGGCTGTTTTTCATCTACATGAGAAGAGAAAAATATAATTAGTAGCAATATGTGGTTTATTTATTTAAGTGGGGTGCCCTGATTTTCTATTTGTCCACTCACAGTAGACTTGAGAATTTAAGCACAAGGTTTCCTGTTGCATTACTAGATGTTTTTAAGATTTAATTTCTACAGCTTGTAAAGAACTTTGAGGGAGGCCCTCCCTTTCTTATGTGTCTTTGTCCCCCAGTCTCCCAGGAAGTAGTAGTACAGAACACACTGATTTAGAATAGGTATTGGTTTAGATTCTTATGGCTTTCAGGTAATCTGGAATGACTCTGTGTTTGTAAATGGCAGAAATGAAGAGTTTTTGGACTATTTTGAGATTTATTATTTATCTATTTTGAGAACTTTTGAATTGGAGATTTAATTATTGTCCCACACTTCCTCTTAAAGTGTGTAGCTGCTTCTTTGAGGGTTTTATATAAGTAGGTAATCAATTAAAAAAAACAAACAAACAAACAAAAAAAACCTGTTTTTTTTTAATAGAACAATTTGCAGTCAGTACCTTTGTTATTAAAGCTGGAGCAACACAAACTTTGGGAAATCACTGCTAGCATTATCTTAAGAAAGAAAAATCATACAGGGAAGGGATAAGTCTCATTCAGTCATTTTTGAATGGTTTTCTGCAAGAGGGCAAAAAATTTTAGACCTTGTGCAATGTGTAGGATTTCCTTCAGCCTTTCCACCAGGAACTATAAAAAGGTTGTATAAAGACACAGAATAATTACAGCCTGAGTCAGGCCAGCAAGTTGGCTTTTTTCGCTATAATCACGATAAAAGAACATCTCTCTTGGCCAAAAGAGCTGGGCTCTGAAACAGAGATGTGCTGGACTGATAATTCTAAGTACAGCCAATCTTGCAGAGAAATACACAGGTTAAAATTTATATGTGGATCTTGTTATTTAAAATGGTTGCTATTTAGGCTTCTTATAATAGCATTTTACTCTGTGTAGGGTGCAGAGGAAACCAGGACTGTAAAACGTGCAAATGAAAATAGGAATACTGCCACAGAACTCCAGCACGGCTTAACAGTGAGACTCTTCTTGTTTTCAATTTGCAAAGCAGTGGAGAATGTGAAGAAATGTATCATTATGCAGGATAAGAACAGAGCAACTGAATCAGTAAGATCACAGTATTTCACACCTCTGCAAGTTCACCAGGTTGTGAAGGTTCCAGCTTCAGTAGTTTCTAGTGTCATGGTTGCCTTTAGTCTGAGAAGTTATAGATGCATAGGGCAAAAGGAATCTTCTGCAATTAAATAAAAGGGCAGATGAATTTATTTCCCTCCCTTTGCACAGTCCATTGTTCTTGGATTCTGTCTGTATTTTGAAAAGTCTTAGAATGCTAAAGACAAACATATGAGAATCTGGAACCATGCTAAAGCTTTAGATACTGAGCTGTTAGGGTTGGCCTCCGAGCTCACATTAGCTTGTACTGGCAAACTAAGAGCTGACTGTGGATAAGAAAATTCAGGGGAGGTTATTGCTACAGATCCTTCCAAAAGTGCTCAGGAATAGTTGAAAAATATTCTGTAGGAATAGTGCCCCTCTGTAAATCTTTAAAATTAAACTATTCTGTCAAGAATTCTGTTTAACCTGAAGTGCAAATGGTAGTGGTAAAAGAGTAGCTGCTAGATATACATGAGTAGATGATGTTGCACCACTGGTTAGACAGGGGCATGTATTGGGGACTCCACATTTCCCCTGGCTCTTGCTGACTTTAAAAGTAGTGAGCAGATTATCCCATGTCCTCCAAGAGGCATGACAGTTTTTCAAAAGACAAGGTCAAGGAGAAAAACCAAGATTGTGTATACTCCCTTAGAATTCAGTTGCTTTTGAAAAAGCTTTTCCTTAGTAGTCATCCTACTTCTGAGCAAAATAGTGGTGTTTTCCACTTGGCTGGTGCAGGGGAGCTCAAATGAGTGGCCTTTAAAGGATGTCCATGGCACTTAGAGCTGAATGCTCATTTTGCATGCCAGGTAAATATGTTAAGAGATTTGGTTGTACCAGCAGCAACAATAAGAGTCAGTCCCTCCACAGCCTTTACTGTTCAATCAGGAGGGTTTTTCAGTAGCTTAATTACAGTCTGTGCTTTGTATTCAGTTGTGCATCTCTTAGTTTCAGCTGCTGGTAGTAACTTGGTGCCTGCTGAAAAGTTATCACTTCCTCCAGTTAGCTTCTTCAAACTGCTGGTGAAGAGAAGGAAATGACCATTTATCCTACTATCCATCTGCTATGCCATCATAAACTCCAGAGTGATATTCTGGAGTAAAATTATTCTGTTAAATTTCCTGTAGAAAGACAATCATAATTGGAAAGCAGTGCATGACTTATGACATGTCTCAGTTCATCTGTCCTGGGAACTATCCATTGTACACACACATCTGCTTCTGTACACCCACACAGGATGGGAAGATATTCCTCCACAGGAAGGTCTTCCGTTCCCTCAGAATGCAGGTGGTATGTATTGGCAAATCCTTATTGTGGACGTGGGGGCCAAGTTCCCAGAGCAATGCACACAGAGAGAAGGAATTCACTCAGCTGCTCGAATGAGAATACAAGATGAGTGAGCAGGAATACAATCACAGGGCCCATCTTTCTGTGTTCTTCTGTGATAACTGCTTCACTCACTTCTACTTGCTACTTGTTGCATTTGAAATATTGACCATTAGAAGACTGAAATTACTATATAATAAACCAGTCACAAGGGATACACTTGTTGTTTAACATATTTAAAGAAAATGCAGAGCATTTAATAGGGCATCAAACACTTTTAAATTCCAAAACTCTAGACAATGTCTTGCCTTTGAATTACAGATGTTCCTAAGTGCTGTCCATTTTTATCCTTTATTTGTTCATTGAATGCCATTCTGTAATCACCTGGATCATTTTAAAATTGCTTAAGAAAATTTCTTTGCTGTACATGGAAGACGGGTGATAAAGTTGTAGTGTTGAAACCATCCTGATTAGAGCAGGCACCCTTTTCTGAATTAGCAGTTGCTATTTTCATTTTATGTCTGTCTTGCTCAGCTGTGTCTTTTAACATTTCAGCAATTCTGGTTTGTTCAGAGGATTTATTTCATTCTTTCCAGCAGTAGGGCCTGTGTTTATCTTTTCTCACCTCAGTAAGAGCCCTTTCCCCTTCACCATATCAGTCCTCCAGCATTACTGTACACATGGTAGAGAAGAATAAAAATGAGTCATTAAACTAATGACCATTAGTCTTAACAGTTGTCAGTGAACAGATGCCTGCAGTGCCTGTCATGTGAGCTTTTAATTGCTCTGGGGTTTGCTGCTAAAGCAGAGTAATCTAAGTAGTGGCTTATTAGTGAGCATACACGTGAAATGCTGTCAGTTAATGCTGGTAAATGAGTTGTGACCAGGAAGGGAACAATCTTCAGATTAATGGTATGTCCTCTTACACAGTTGTATTATTTGGTTTTTGTTCTGCTATTGAACCTTTTTCTAGTTAGAATTTAATTTTTAATGCTGCCTGGTGTGTCTGGCTTAGTACAACACAGAGTTAAAACTTTTCTTTGCTGGAAATGCTTTCACTGGCAAGAGAGAAGGATGAAATATACTTGAACCACCACCCTTTCTCCTTTGCAAAAAGAGAGAGGAAGCTGAAAAAGGGATGGAACATAAATATCAAGACTGGCATCACTGGACTGAAAGAATAGTTAAGCTGAGATTTAAATGTAGCTAAATTAGAGTGCTTGGAGAAATGAGTTGCAGTGTTTGAACAGTGGGCCTTAGTCTGGGAAACCATTTCAACAGTAGCACATCAGGTGGGAATGATGATGCTGGAAGTCACTGTCAATAATGTCAAAGTGGCAGACAAATAGTAAGACAAAAGTAATTCCTTAGGGAAAAATGGTTTACTACGAAGTAGCATGCTTTGCCTCATGGTTGGTGTATCAGAATTCCTGAGATCAGTAAAGCACAAAAAGCTTAAAACCTTTAGAGTATTTGCAGAAATGTGTTTGAGACTTAGAAACTGCGTGCTATGAACAGTTTCTTCGGGGAATTTCTTTTTAAAATCATGCTGAAACAGGTGTGCACACGTGGAGGGCGCTTGGCTGAAAGGCATTCACCTCATGTGCCTTATTAATAGCCTTAAACCAACATTCCTACAGCAGAACCATGACCATTTAACTGCTTCCTTATTGTGAAAATGTGCCTGACCAACTCAATGTGCAAGACTGCTCAGTCCATAAACCCTGCAAAGGGACTTAGTGCAATGGAGAAAGAAGGGTAGACAAAGAACTGGGTTAATATCTCTAAAATTATCAGAAGTAGTGGAAAACTAACAGTGGAAAAATCACATTTTCCTCACCATATGTTAAAGGCATTTGTGTGCTGAGCTGTTGGAAATCCTAAGTGAGCCTGGGAGTGAACATCTGGCTGGGGCATTTCTCTACAGTCTGGTTTCTTCCAGGTGAGAGAGGATTCATCAGCTAGAGGTAACAGGGAGGAGAACTACTTTGAATATTTGCAATCTTATTCAGGGTGGTCTGTCTTTGTAAGTAGAATTTTGGGATACATCCCTTCTGCAGCCCCTTTTTAAAGAAATGTTGATAAGATTGTAGCAGGTGCTCTTGGTGCTCTGCTGGGAAAGGTGCATGAAGAGCAGTGTTAGCCCAAGCTCTCCTGTGGCACTTACAGGACTATTCAGTCATTGAGAAGCTTTTTGATGGTAGATATTGATTATCAGAAGCTTTATATCTTCCTGATCTGTCCAAGTTGCTTAGTTGCATGCCCTTTGGCTTCTCCTACTTGAGTTTTGGGCTATTTGATCTTAGATAGGGTTGTGCCAAAGATGTATTTTCCTGCTGGGAAATTATTCCAGTTCTAGAGTTTGCCTGTTTCCAGGTCTATTTCTATTCTAAATGAGAATTTGTGTTCATTTACAGTAGCAGAGCAATTCCATCCATTTCATCTACCTGTTTAGTTCATGATAAACACTGCACTGTTGCTGATGACAACATTGTATAAACAGTATGCAATGAAGAAAAATTACTTATGCTAGGGCAGCCTTTTCTGGGGGCTGAATACTTGCCAATTTGTCCCTGCCACCTGAATCAGAAGCAGATGTAGAGAGATTGAGGGCAGGGAGAAAACTGTCATGAGCAGTGAAAGGCCTGGCAGTGCCCTGCAATATATGATAGAGTCACTGTTCAGGTTTCCTCACATGACAAAAGTCTCTGGTTTTAATTGCACCCATGAACAATTTTAATGCCAAAATCTTCAGCATTTAGCTCTGAAGTGTATAGTGGTTTAAGATTCTTTTTTTTTCCCCCCTAAGTGCCGTGGTTTTAATACCATTCCATCACCCCACACATTTCCCTTCTTTGTGTTTTCATTATGCAACAGGAATTCTCTTAAAAATCTGGATCCGCCACTAGTTCTAGCAGGTGTTTGGCTTCTGAGTGCCAGAGTTTTTTTCTTCACACAGCTTATGGATGAGAATTTCACTGCCCTTAGGCACAATTTCAACTGAAGTATATGAAAAGCGTGTTACTGTGTCAGTTCAAATTATATCACTATTAAAGAAAAAACTCAAAAGGAAATTAAATATAAATAATCATACTAACATAACATAACATTAATAACATTAAGGTTATAATTTAAATTAAAAAGAATTGGGAAAATCTGAGTCAGAAGTCCCAGACTCTCCTGAGAGCAGCCGTTGTAAATGAGGATATTGACAACTTTGAGTCACACAATATGTCTTGATGAATAGTACAATAATACTGGAGTATACAAGAACTAAGTGTATTTTTTTAGTTCTGTATAGTATACTGTGTGGGGGCTAAGTATTGTGTGAAGTCTTGCATTCCCTCAGCCTTATCCTGTTTATCTGATGGTGGCTAACACTCTTTTGCTGTACCCCAGTGTCCTAGGTCCCATTTTTGCTAACATGTAAATATACAAATTGTTACCCCCTGTATTGCCTTCCTTGAGGTGTTGAGAGCTGTATGAAGAAAAGTTATCATATGTAGTGGAAGGTATTTTTCCTTAAATCCTGAATCCTGCTGTCACACCAGTGTGGGCATATCACTGTGGCCAGGTGAAAACAAAGAGGTATTTCTCAAGTTCTGTGCAGAATTATTAACAAAATGGTACCCTGAAGTTTCATCCGCCCAGATTTTTTGCTTTATGTTAGTTTTTAGGAGGATTTTTGTTTAACTGCAACTTTTGGTTACCTGACAGCATTCACACCTTTCCTGTAACCTTTCTTCAGCATTATTAGAGCAGTTATCCAGTCTGGATACTGGGAAAGGCAATGAGGAGGAAGTAATTTATTAGGAAAGGGTGATGTTGGTCTTGCAAGCCAATTGGGTGCTGTTTATATCACTAGGAAAGGATTAGGCTCCTACAGCCTCTTGTTCATATTATGAGGCCTCTATTCATCAATATTTTGTGGTGTTATTGAGTAATTCTAAGGTCCTTGTTAATGCTTGGCCTGACAAAGCTACTATGGTGTCTTGGCCCTTCATGGTGGAGGCTTCTTCCACCCATTAAAGGAATGACCCTGTATCTTTTCTCATTTCATTTGTTCTTTCCTTTGCTCCTTAAGCAATGTGAATCTTCATTCAGTGCATATGTTGATTTGCTGAGCTTTATAATCCAGCTGCTTCTGACAGCAATCCTATGTAGCCTTAAACTATTCTCCTTCCTTGCCTTTTGTAAAGAACTCTGCAGTTCCTCAAAGATTATGCTCCCAGTCTCCTCCAGTTTGTAACTGGACCTGTAACAGGGATCATAGACAAGGAGGGTTGTCAGTTTAACAGGAAAAAAATTCTCCACACATGGTGTTCATGATAAAGGACACCAAGAAAATGTCCTGGATTTGGCTGCATGGAGTTAATTTTCCAGCTGGTAGCTGGTATAGTGCTGTATTATGGATTTAGGAGAAGAATAATGGTGTTTTGGTTGCTGCTGAGCAGTGTTTTCACTAAGTTGAGGACTTCCCATCTTCTTACACTGTCCTGCTAGCCAGGAGGCTGGGGGTGGGCAAGAAATTGGGAGGGGGCACAGCCAGGAAAGGTGAGTGGCCAAGTGGGATGTCCCATGCTGGATAGGAACAAACTGAACAATAAAACTGTGGAAAGTTGGCCAGGGGTGGGTGGCTGATGCTCAGGGACTGGCTGGGTATCAGTTAGCAAATACAAAGCAGCTGCACTGGGCATCCTTTGTTTTGTACATTTTTTAATCATTATTATTATTATTATTTTCCCCTGTTAAACTGTCTTTATCTCAGGCCAAGAGTTTTACCTCTTTCCTGATTCTTTCCCCCATCCTGCTGTGGGGGTGAGTGAAGGAATGTCTGTGTGATGTTTAGCTGCCTGTCAGGTTCAACTGCACCACAAAACTTTAAAATAATATTACAGATTATCCCACCTTCTTTGCTGAGAATGCTCATAGTAATTTTGTAATGTATTTTTTCTGTGGGGATCATGAGAACCTTTAGAAACTGTCAGTGAATAAAAGCTAGAGTTTCATGAGAATATGCTCCAATAATACTGAAAGGACTTTCTTTATGACAAGGATTTTACCAATTATTAGGTTACTAAATAAGGAATAAAAAGTTTTTTGTCTGGAATAATGGAACATATGGTGAAAGAGGTGATAAAAAATATCTTTTTAGGCTTCAGTCACTTATGTCTGTCTTGCAAGATTTTAAAAAGGGGTTTAAGTGAAATAGTGTTTTCTGTCTCATTTTCAGATACACAGAGGAGAATTGATAAAGGGGATTCAGTCTTAAACAAAACAGATTGAAAACATCCCCCAACCATTCCCATGCTCCCAAAGCACAAGCTTTGGGGAATATGCAGGTAGAATCTTCACTCACCAGTGTAGATTGTTTTATCTAGATGCTATAAAATTGCTTTTCTGTTGGATCTAAACATGGCTATGTCCCTTCCCCATTCCCCAAAGCTAAGCTAAAGACTTGGGGAAATAATTGGATATTGCATATTTTGAAAGCAGGATCTGATCCGCAGTCAGTAACTTTCTGACAATAATTAGAAGTGAGCTGCTCTGAGGTTATCTTGTCTGGATGCTGAATTTTCCCCCTTGGCTCTTATTTATACAAAACTAGAGAGAGCTGAGTAAGAAGTGCTGCTCACAGACCTACCAGTTTTATGTTGCAAGGGATGCTGTCCTGCTGCAGCTGGATTTGGGCCCTGGTTCTGTGAGAGGGTCCCTGGGAACTTTGCCACTGATATCACTGGGAGCAGCTTCAGTCTGCTGGTGCTGCTCTTAGAGCAGATTTTAGGAACAAGCAATCAATGCTTTGGAAAGAAGGCAGAGTCTGCCTAAAACAGACTTTAGAAGAAGCTTCACTGGAAGTAGGAAAATTTCAGGGTTCGTATTTCTTTTAGAATTATGAAGCAAAGTTGATATTTAAGCTGGGTTTTGAAAGTAAATGAAGTTTTGGCTAAATACTACTGCAGCCTTTCAGTGAAATGTTTAATCTTTTAGCCAGACAATAACAAGAGAAAACATAAGTAATTGTTGATAAATATCCAAAAGCTTAATCACTAGTATAAATTTTAGAGGGTGCAGAAAAAGATTTCAAAACGTGTTGATCTCAGTCTGCAGCCCAAGCTATGCCAAAGAAAATGTATTTACATTTAATCAAGATAAATGGTGGTAGAAATGTTTTTTTGAACAGATTGAAAGATGGGATCTTAAAAAACTAAATGATCTTCCTTATTCTTCCTGTTTCAGTGTTGGCTTAAGGTTGTACAAATGGAGAGCCTGAAGAGAGGTTTAGGCTGAGCCCTTTTGTTGTGGTGACATGATCTTAAGCACATTCTAGTCACTGGAATGGCTCTGAGTGCTTGAATGGGTGCAGGATGGTTTGAGCAGCAGAGATGATGTAGGCAGTTGCTATCTTGCAGCTGTGAATATGATTATAGTTACAGCTTAGATTCAGTTTTCAGTGATAGACACTTTAAACAATAGCTGAACTGTCAGTTTCTAAGTTGCTTGCTGGCAGTATTTTACCGTGTTGGAAAAACAGTGGCTTATCCAAAATATTTAAGAATTGTCTTTTGCTTATCTTTATATGTATCTTCAACTCAGAGGCACATTTTTCCAAGCTTGTTTTATTTCTTCATGTTCAAGCAGGCCTAGAATGAGAGATGAAAGGAAAAATCATTAGATCTGGGCTTAAATCAGACATGTCTTAAGTCTGCTTTTAACTAATACAGAGCATGGAACATAGAAGAACAATCCTTGAGTCTTTCACTCTATTTCAGTCCCCAGCAGAGCTTTTGATTCCATGTCAGATTGTCTCAGTTGTGACTTCCATGATGAAATCTGACAGCCAAGTTTTCTTTCAGGATTCTTCATTGAAGAAGTGCTTGACTTCAGTTCAGCCAAGTCCTCTTTCATTTTTCTAGGAGAAATGACATTTATACTTTAATTCTGATTTGAAATGCTGGCCTCTTAGTTTAATATTAATAATTAAATAATTGGCCTGATCTGTAGAAATGCTGAGCTGCTGGCAGCTTCTGTGGAAACTCAGTTCCCTTGCAGGGTCTTTAAATGTTTCAGAGTGTCTAACATTAGGAAGCTGTTTCTGTAGATCTTGGCCATGACAAAAGCTAATCTGACTCTTACTAGATATTTATTCATCAGGATTGCTTGCTCTGGAGATAGCTGAAGTTCTGAACTGTTTGTGTGACATTGTTTATCTGGAAATACACTTTTTCATGTTGTGATGAAGCTGGAGTGCTGTGCTCTATCTAACATTTTTGTATTGGAGTCCTTGAAAATCCATTAAACTAAACTGCTACTTAGCTGGTATATTACTTCCCTGGGGCGTAAATCAAATGCTGCAGCAGCTCAGGAGACACATATTTAACTTGAATTAAATGGGAATACACACATTTTGGTATAAGATTGGACTTGCTGTGTATATTAATCTGACAAACATATATTTACAAGTCATTAAGAATGCAGATAGTTTTTCTCATTTTGCTTTCCTCATCTTTTTTTTCCCTGAAACAATGATTTTGGAAATGAATGCTGCCCATTTTCTGCTTCCAACAAGAACTAATAAAAGAGCCACAAAACTATGGAAAGCAAACTGCCTTCACTGCATTTGTCTTTTCTTTACAGAGTTTACTTTGGGCAGGGTAGTGCAGTTGTGCATAACTGTAAAGCTTTTGTTGATTGGACCTTTTATCTTTTGTCTGTGTTTTTTTTAAGAAGTAAGATATTGAGGCAGTTTCAGGAAGAACATGTGATTTGTCATTTTCAGCATTTGAAATAGATAATTTTGAAGCTTTCCTCTGCATTACTTCAGTTTGCACTCATTATGCTCTCAATTTTAGCAAGGACTCAGGCTTAATTAGGGAATGACTGATTTAAGTCTAGGTAATGTTTATATGTATTAAGTGTACATAACAGGAAGAGTTCTTACTTTTCTCTGTCTGTGGTTCTTGGTGCCAAGAAACTCTAAAATCAAAAATTCCTCTGTACCTGAAATATTAATGTTTTATTTGTAATTATGTTCAAGTAATTTCTTTGAGATATTGCACATCTGTTTTCTCATTTTCTTGACCTTCACAGCTCAGATTTAATAGAAAGCTCTCTTTCTAAAGCTGCTGCTGTCTACATATAAATATGGAACAATTACTTTCAAGTCTCCTGGTGGCTGTGATTAAGTAGAATAGTAGCATGCTATTATGAGGTTTGGTTGAGCTTTGTCTTGGCCTTAGTATCAAATTATCTCCAAAAACTGTAGACTAAACCAGATTTTTTAGTTTATCTGAAATTACAATAGCAGTTTAAATCCTTGGATGAAATTTTTACTCTCTCACTTGAAAGGAATGACCAATGATTTATATTTATAATTTTTAGTAATGGAAAACTCTACAGTTGAGCGATTTGATAATTTTACGTAAGGTGGATGGCAATAGTTAACATGAATCCTGGGTATTAAGGGGAAGAAAAAGAGCAGTTAAAGTACTTTGGATTGTGTGGTGGTTTCAGAATGTGACAGTGGGATTCATTTTGGGTCAAACAAACCAGGAGTTGTGCCCAGCAGCACCTCCTGTGCTCAGTCACTGGGAGAGGCTCAGCTGTGTGAGCTCAGACCTTCCCAGCCGTGCTGCTTGCTGATGGCAGCATTGGCTGGAAGCACTCAGTGACCATTCCTCTGACTCTCAATAATAAAATCAAATCCTCAAATCCAGCAACTCAGACAGATGCTTCTAGTCAGTGTTCTGCAGAGCAATGAAACTGGGCAGCAGAAGAAACAATGTGCAGCTCTTGGTGGAAGGAGATCTAAAAACCAGAGCTTGGATACAGGCAGTTCTTTGTGTCTTGTGCAATTGAAAGTAGAAGAGTAATTTGGTCTTTCAGCACTCAGGTGGGGAGTGGTGAGTGAGGAAGCAATCACAGCCTGACATCAAAGCTGTGCTCCAGCATGAGGCTTGAATAAACCCTGTGCCTTTCACACTTCCCCCTTCTGCTGATCAGGATAGTTCTCCTTGATCACATAGGCAGAAAGATATAGCATGGAAGAACTTATTGTTTCAGTTTCTGACTGATAAGTTATATGTCCTAATCAACTAGAAAGATTTTTAAACACTGATCTGTTTCAAATTTTTATATTTATTTTTTGTCAGTAGGTAATATATACTTTCTTGCTATATGATATATTAATGTCAATGAATTTTATGTAGTGATTAGTATTATATCTGCTTTGGCTACATTATCACCTTCTACTGTCTTCATATGCTTAAGATCATAACAGCTGGTTTAAAATACCTGCTTTAAATCTTAAGTGTACTTGTAATTTGACACATTTAATTTAAAGCTATTGAGATTAAACTGGCCATTAAACAGACCTAAAACACTAGCATGAGATGTAATTGTTTTCTGAAACTTGCACTTAAAGTCTTTACTTTAAAACATGAATTTATATCAGATTAGCTAAGTCATTCAGAGATGATCTCAAATACACTATAAACCCACAGACTGTTGAAATTTGAATTATGTTTAAGCCAAAATGCCCATAGAAATATAAAAGCCTCATAAGGAGCATTGGTGGATTCCTCAGTGGGGAATAAAATGGACTAAGTGGAAACATTATATTTTGTGTTCAGTACAATGTATGAATGAAAGTGCATTGAGAACATGCAGCTTATTTGGAGATGCCTGCATCTAGGTGGTAAAAATGTTTTTCTGCTGCTTTGGTGAGTGGATACAAAAGAGTTCTTTGAACAACTGAATATTTAATTTTTTAAAAATTAACTGCTCACTTTGGGTTTTTTATCAGATTTAAGTAATTGATTTCAGCATCAGTTTGCCATGATAGCTGATAGTGTGTTCTTAGTATGGGTTTTTTCTTGTTTTGTTTTGTTTTTAATTAATTGCTTGTCTGTATTCTTTCTTACTTGACTTATACCAGACAGGTAGCAGTACCTATTGCTGCAGCTGACAATCAGTTTCCATTGTAACCTTCTGTGTAACCTTATAAAATATCCACGTTTTACACTGAATTTTTCCGTGCTTGGAAGCCAGATTTTGCTTGCCTGAATCTAGCAAGCATTCCTCTGCTCCTTAAGTGCCTAGCTGCTCATTAGCTTCTCACAAGAAAATGGAATGTGTTAGAAACCCCTTATTTTTCTTATGTTTATCAAATTGCTGTTTCAGCTTCAAATATTGGCATGTTTTATTTTCAAAGTGTAACACTGATTAATGTCCAAAGACTTAATATTTTAAATGTTTAAATTACAAGGGTGAGAAATGCAAACAAGTTTATCGCTATATGTCCTACTGAGAAATTTGTTTATGAGAAATTAGGCAACAGTGTGATATATACAATTAGCTAAGAAGTGTGGTGGGGTGGTTTTGATTAAATAAGCAAATCTCCCCAAAAGATTTATAACAATCTCTAGCACTTAACAGGATTCTTTTCCAAAGTATTCTACAAATATAAACTAAACAATGCATCATGAAGATGGGTCATTAGGTGTTGTAATTGTTTTACACCTGGCAAAACTAAGGTAGAAATGATAAGTACTTTAACCCAGGCCCCTTGAGATTTAGAATTCATATCTCTTACCCATTAGCCCAGTGCTGAAATCATAGGATTACATCACTGCCATATTCCCTCACATCGGATCCATCGATAGCCCAGTGAAACCAGTGGGGAAAGATGCCAGATTATGTCAGCCCCTTTCATGTCTGGGTTAGGCTTCACATGTCAGGGCTTGCATCAGCTGCAGCCAGCTCAGATTCAGCAGGAAGCAGCACTGCAGACCTCTTTTGGTGACCTTATGGGGAAACTGTTGTTACCAAATGTAGATTTGTTCTCCATATTTTTGATTATGCATAAATAAGGTCAGTTGGCTTAAGTGTAAAAGGGAGATCTCTGCTGCAATAAGCTTTATAGAAATGTAATGATAATATGGTGTGAATGTGAATTACTCCTGTGTAGGCCTGATGAAAAAATCCTCTTACAATCTTGTTCAGTCTTGCATGCTGAAATATGACCTTTACCCTAGTCTAGACATGTCCTTTGCAAGCTATTTCTAGTTTATATGAAAACTGCTTGATTTAAACCAAGTATGTTAATCTGATGCTGTCATGACTGATGGGGTTTGCAGTCTGAGATGCTGACAGCTCTCAACAGAGTAAGCAAAAGCCCTGTAAGCTTCTCCAGACCATCCTGCAAATGACATGCCATCTGCTTTTTAGGAGATAAATTGTGAGCTTCAGAAGGTGAACTTACTGCAAGAGAGAAAGTGCAGTAGGTCTTACCTTCCATTTCCATCACAAACTGGTTTAAATTAAGTTGATTGCTTTAGAAATCTCTAGTTAGCTGGCACCTATATTTGGTACAGTTTTAGCCAAGAATCTAGAAACTGGGTGATGGCAGCTGCCAGCTTTTATGTGGAATTGCTGTGTAAATGTCAAAATATACAGTTTAATTACACCCCTATTTATTAAGTTTATTCATTGGTAAATGTCCAGCAGTAACTTGCACATTTCAAGCCTTTTTTTTCTTCCCTGAAAGGTTTCAACCTTTTGGAAGGTAATGTTCATTTCCTTGCCCTGTCCTAACTACACAGCTGGACTCAATATTATGCATTCAAAAGATGATTGCTTATTTTCGCTAGTAAGCAAACCAGTTGTCTTCTCAAGGCAGTGTTAAATGCAGGAGGAATAAGGGCAGAAGAGCCTGTGCAGAACATTTGCTGCATATCTGGGTTGCTTGAGACCTCCAGTGCAGGGAGATGCTGTTGGCCCAGCATGGGCTGGGTGTGTTGAACATGTTTCAGGTGTGTTGTGATGGCTGACCAGGCACAGATCCTCCAAGCTGAAGCTGTTTCTCTAATCAGGGCCCAGGTGCCAGACAGCCCAGCTGGAGGTACCAGCTGTGATTCTGACAGAATTAACTCCTCTGTAGCTTGAAATGAGCCCTTTTTTTTCTTTCCTAGTGTGTTCTCAAGTGCTCCTCCCCAGCTATGAATAGCACTCTGAACTAATATGGAGCACTGCCTGTGTTCACTCCAGTCATTCCCACTCTCTATTTCTTCTTTGCAGTAATATCTTCCTGCAAGATAGAAAAGTAATTCATAGTGTCATGGCTTCACAGGTAACCCTAATGGACTAGATGAGCCCTCAGATACCTTCTAAGCTGAGTTAGTCTTTGTTTCTTCCCGTAAAAATAAATATATTGCATTTAACAAGAAGCCTGTTACCTGCAGTAGCCACTTCTCTAATCAAGTGTATAAGGAAAAAGAACGTGTAATGTTACTTTTTGAATGTTTTTGAGCAGTGATGTTTGATAAGCCAGAGATGGTCTCCTTTGGTTGAGTAGATTATTCTGCAATTGAGGCATCTTGTTTTGGTTTGAACCTCTGTAGGTATTTAGCATGCCTCCATCACAGCAAAATATCCACCCAGAAATACCATGCCTTAAAACACAACTCTTTTTTTTTTTCCCTCAAGAAGTTCATGTCTAGATTTTGTAATTAAATGCATAGGTTGTTTTTTTTTAATTACTTGTGTTTGTAGTAGGTGTAACGAGACCTTTCTGAATTTCTTACAGACAAGAGCAGAGCAGTCCCAAGGTGCATACTTCCTACCTGAGTTTGCACTTTCTCCACAGGGGAGTTTTCTTGAGGATACCACGGGGGAGCAGTTCCTCACTTACCGTTATGATGACCAGGTCAGTGTCCCATGTGTGAAAATTAAAGAGATCAATTGATTCGTGTAACTCTGAGATAAAGGTTACTGTGAGGCAGATTAAGATGGAGGGAGTGTGTTATCTTTTGAAGGCACATCAAATTTATAGCAAGTTTAATGATAACCCACTATACAAATCCAAATTAAAGCACTTAGTTGCATTAATAATAAGTAAAACCACTTTTGGAAAGTATTAATAGGATGTAATGGAGACAAAAGCAGCAATATTTTTGTGATGTGTTAATAGATGTTTATGGTTACATCTGCAAAATGTGTAGAATTGGAAGTAATTGCCTTTCCTGGGAATTGTTTGATTTAATTTGTTTTATTTAATGGAAAATTCAGTGTTAAGCAGATTTTGCATTTTCCAGCTTGTGAAAAGTCAGAATATTGTATTAGTTCATGAAGTTTTTCTAAGAGAAGGTTGGGAGAATTATAAAGAAACAAATGGGAATAATAGATGGAACAGTGTTTAGAAAGAAACAAATTATTTTTCTTTAAGTGAAGAATTTTTAATGCTTTCTCCAGACCCATAGAAACATTATGTTAAACATGGAATATAGATATAAATGTAAAGAAAGCAACATGAAAGAAATGCTGTTAATCTTGGCAAAAGATCTGAAGTAAACCTAGGAAATGTGTGGCGTGCTGTGGAAATTTACTCATAACACAATGTGTTCCAGGAGTCAGTTGAATTTCACATCAAAACTGTCTGAATTACATTCATAGACACTTACAGTACATTTCTTAATGTAAGAGGAGGGAGTTTGTTAGAAACACTCCCTGTAGAAATGAGAGAAGAGCCAAACTTCCCATGCATCCCAAGGTATGGTTCTGTCAGTGATGGGCAGATTTATTTTGAGAGATGGGCTCCTTGCAGGAGCTACTTGAAGAAGACAGTTTGCTCATCACTATCCTAACAGAGAGAACTGAGGTGAGTTTATTTAAGCTTTAAACTGAAATTTTTTTTAGATACACAAACGGAAGCAGAAAAGCTACAATAAAAAAAAAGCATGCTGAGCCACTGTGAAGTGTTTGAATTTAGTTTAAATGTTTACAATAATTCATACTTTTGCTTCCCTAGAGGGTCTTGATTATCAACAGAAAAGTTTCTTGGATAAGACCTTCCTTGGACTAAACACCTGGGAAAGCAATAACTTATAGGACAGTAAAATGCAGCTGCAACTCAGGCTGCATTTAATGACAGCAGTTGAAAAACACTATAAAGGTTATACACTTTGATCAGAATAGTTTCCATTTAATGGAGCACGTTTTCGAGAAGATGATAAATGAAATATAACAGAGGCTTAGTCTGAGTCTTTGACTAGACTGTTTGGACTATGTGAATAATATAGCTGATTAAAAAACAAACAAAATGAATCCCTTGAAAATGCCTCAAATACCAGCATAGCTCTATACAGAAGCCAGTTCAAAGCCCAATTCCATTTGATGGAAAGAATTCCATTTGCTGGAAAGTTTTCCATTCATTCTATTGAGATCTGAATTGGATCTAGGATATGGCCAGCTTCTGTTCTTTCATAAATGTGATTTAGTTTTGAAGCCTGCTCTTCCCAGACACTTAGCAGTATGAAATTTAGTTTGAATTCCTGGAACTGAAAGTGGTGCTGAAACATCAAAATGTTGAAAGTAAAAGCAACTGTATTAGCAGTAGTTTCTTTTGAAAGAAAATTCAGTCCCTAAGCATTATTTATTACAATTTATAAATTGATTGAATGCAGATGGGAACTGATCTATATCAGTTTTACCTTCCTGCAAGTAAACAAGGATTTCTTTGGTGAATAAAAAGATTTTCTTTGATTTTCTGGGAAATTAATCATAGCTTTGTAATAATATACAGTTATAATTATACTTTTGCTGAAATGTTAATACAAAACTCAATTGTATCATGGTCAAATTGAGTAAGAAAACTAGATCTCTTTGCTTGATTCTGTGCTTCATTCAGTTCTTTATTATGACATTTACTGGTATGAATGGATGGAAGTCTTAAAACCAGAGGGCGAAAATCCTTCAGTGGGTAATCTCTTGAATTTTTATAAGCTGGAAGGGATATGTTTGATGCATGATAAATGTTATAGGAATACACAGGTGAATAAAAAGAGAGAAATATATATATATATTGAAAGCCCATTTTAACCTATTCCACACAGAAATAGAATCAGTACTGGAAGGTTACCACAGAAATAAAGAATACAGCAGCATCTTCTCACACATCTTAATTCCTTAATTTAATTTTAACAATTCATTTTCTATCTTGTCCTGCTGTGAAGGGCTGCTGACCTTTGGGAAATACATTCCTTCCTTCTCCCTGATGTTGAGAATTGTCCTCTGGGCATCCCTACAGAGTCCTGGTGTTCTTGTACATCCCAAGTTACACCTGAAAATTGAAATAACCTTGTGCCCTTGACTCCAGTAAAACAAGAGATCAGTCTGATCTGGTCTGCTGTGGAGGTGATCCCTCCTCCTGTGTCCATGGAAGGGAACAGAAGAGATAATAAAAGGGGAGAGAGGTACCTGAGACTGGTATGGAGGAGGAGAAGAGGGTGGCTCACAACCTCTGTTATTTTGGTTAACCACTTTTGAGACACTTGCAGGAAAGCCATCTATCCCTATCTTCCCAAGTGTGCCCTTTTCCCCCTGGTACTGTTCCTTTTCTCCAGGTCAGTAAAATTTTCAGTGAGAGATGGATAATATTTTTATATAGCAGCATCATCATTGTCATGATCCAAGATTAGTTTCCCTACATCCTCCAAACACAGGAATGTTTCAAAGGGGTTTTCTTTGGCTGTTGTGTGTGATATTTTTTAAGCAGGGAGCCAGTTTAATCAGAATCATTCATTCCTTTGTTAGTAAGTAATCTCAGTAAAATAGAACTAGCTGTTACTTAAATATTCAAAAGTATTTGCTATCTGAAATGACAAGCTTACAGTTTGAAATGAAAGATGAGTAAATATTAATAGGAACACACTGTACTCTGCTTTAGCCCAGCAGAATTACACATGGATTCATGTTGTACATGCAAGATAGTACATTTTGTTCTGGTTTAATCTGGCAGGACTGTGCTCTCATTTTTGTACAGGACTGCACTAACCTCTTTGCATATTTTGTTGCTCTATGTGTATTTAAGAATTACATGCAGATGAAATTCTTTGGCTAGATATTTTCAAAATTCAGTGAATGTCTTTTTTACCACTTCTATGACTATAGAGGAAAAAACCTTTAAAGATCTGATTAAATACTGACACTGATTCACTGGGGTGACATCTGCATAGAGTGGAGCATTTTAGTTTTGACACATTTATTGATGTATCTTCAGGGTGAAACAGTGATTCAAAGCAAATACTTCTCAGGGATCCCAAAGGACAGAAATGTAGAAATGTTTAAACTGGACATTTTCTAAAGGCTTCTGTGTTGCTCACCAAGTGATGTCTTGTATCAGTGCATTGCATCCTGCATTTCTGAAATTCTACTGAGTCAATGCAATTTAAACCTAATTTGGTACCAAATAGATATTGATGCATTGCCAAAGACTTCTACTGCTGTTAGAAATTTGAGATTAAAAAAATATGCCCCCCCTTACCATTCATGAAAATAATTAAATAACTGAAGAAATGTATGAAAATAAATGAAATTATGAAATGAGTATACAGTTAATAGCCCTTTCTCCAACTTTGAGATACATGTTGAACCTTGCCATAAGGAATAGTTTCCTAGTATTCTTTCTGATTTCTTTTGGCTTTTCACCTTTTAATCTACTACAAGGAATTTTTTTCATTTCCAAAATACTAGTAGTACTGGAAAGCTTTCTTGCAGAAATAAAATGTTCTTGTTTTCTGACACATAAGGTATTGCTTCCAAGTATTAAAACCGTTCCATATGACGGACCACCAAGAAGGACAGCAGTGAAAACTTGGTTGGGCTGAATGTGTTTGAAGTACATTTCCACTTTGATTGGCTGGATGACTGAGAGTTCTCTTGGGGGTGTGGGTAAAAAAAGGGAAGGAAAAAAGAAAGTAAGTTTATCTTTAAAGAGAGAAAATGTTTGCTTGACCAGTTAGCTTTCTAGTTGACCTTGCTTCTTCTAAATTTTATGATGTTTACCAGTTTAAACTCACAACAAGGATAGCCTGATTCTGGAATGAGATATATGGCTCTAAGTAGTCCAATCTTGGAAAAGAAATATACTGTTTCTGAACAAATAATAATGAAAATCTGCACTATCAGACTTGTGAGTGATTAGCAATGTGAGGCAAGGTAGAAACTGGTCAGTTTTCAACTAGATATGCAAGTTGTAATACCCAGGCTGCAGCTGTTACAGTTCATTTATTAACTAGATTTTTCTTTGGGTTTGCTAGAAAAGTGCCTTGTTATAAAGTGAATGCCAAAATTGGGAAAATATATATTCTCATTAAAGCCTTGTCTTCCACAAATAGAAGTAGTCTGTCTTGGCTTCTGCTTTTTCACAGGGAAAAGGAGCATGACATTTAAAATATTAATTTGGAAAAATGCAGTGGAACCCAGGATCTGAATTACTTCAAAAATTAATATTGAAGTAAACTGATGGAAGCTATTACTCCACCTTTTTATTTGTTGTCCAGCAGCAATACATGTTTGTGTTTGTTCTTTAAGTCCTTCATATTACACCAAAGAAACTCTTGTGTGGACAGAAGTTGTTTTATGGGTCCCACTGGGCTGACAGCTGTTTCCCCACAATTTCCTTAATCTCTGTCCTCATTCCACCTGCTGCTGCTTGCCATCGCCCCTGCTCTGCCTCTGGAACGGTACCCGAGTAGAGCCTGGCTTTGAGCATCAGCGGCTTGCTGGCTTCTGCTCCCACTCTGAGCCTTTTTACTCCTTTGCCGGGCAGTTTGCATCTAAATCACCAGAGAAACGGAGCCATGCGTTTTCAGGCTTGGAGATGAGTCATGTAAGGGACATTACTGCAAATTAACACATCAGCGAAGACAAGCTCTAATCCCGGGAAGGAAGGAAGATTTGTAGTTAGTGGCTCACTTGCTACCCATGCACATAAAGCTTCAGTACTCTGGATTTGAGAAGGAGCCTGAAACCAGGGTTTTCCTCTGACAAGTCCTTTTTGTTGATAGCCTAAAAAAGCATTCAGAACTATTAAAAAGACTTAACATCTTGAATCTCAGTGTCTAGCTCTTCATTTAGAGATTCTTTTTTTGAGTAAACAAACTGTTTTCAAGTGGCCACAAACTATTTCAGGAATTCTTCTCTAATGAAAACATTCCACTATGGAACACTTGGTGGTTTCATTCGTGTATTTGGAGAATGAACTGATAAACTTAATTTTATCCAAGCACCAGAATTGCAACCACTAATATGTGGCTGTGGGAATTTCAGCACTGTGTTAGAAATACTCCTTTTCTGCTATGAAGAGGACTGGCCTTGCAGTCCTCACTTAGCCAGTCTGCTGATATTAGGATAACATTGATTGCACTGACTTGAATCCTGCAAGTCTTTCCATTCTCTTAGCTAGGACATCTTGTGTAAGTAACAAATTACTAGGTCAGGTTTGTGGTACTTCATACTAATCCTACAGATGTCCATAACAAGTTTTAAATCAGTTTTAAAAGGAGTTTACAGCCATGTGTTTGTTAGGCTGTGTGAAGATAAAAGGCATCATTTGATGTTTCTCCAAAAATTTAACTGAAGGTGTTGTTAGGTATTGGCTAATATGTTTATCTCTATTTTTTTATATATATATATATACACCTTTATTTTTTTGTTCACAGGTTTAATTTTGATCTCTGTTTTTAAGGGTATGTTTTTTGGTTGAGTTTTTTTTTTTTTTGGTTAAAGAAGTTAGCTCCATAATCAAGTGAAATGTGTTTCTGATTTGGAGTGGAAAGGAGGCAAGGATTAAGAGAAAATGAAAACCACTTACAATTTCAGGCAAAACTACTCTTAGAGAGACTGGTACTGCATAAGTCAGGCATGATCCTATTCAAACAATACTTTTATTTAGGCTAATTGCTGGCTGGAAGTGTGTGAGCAGCATATGCACAAGTAATTATATCATTACTTGTGTGTGATAGGTTGCTTAGTGAACTGCAAAGTGTTTTAAAATACTTTTGTTTATTGGCGAACTGAATGGGGAACTGGCACTTCTTAAAAAGCACCAACTACAACTTAATTTCAGGGTTTTGTTTTTCAGAGAAAATAGTGGAACTGCTGTTTGCAGTCCATGTTTCTTTGTGCACTAAGAATTAGACTTCCTTGTTTTCTATTACAGCCTCAGTCCCAGCCCTGCCAAAGGTCTCTGTGTGTAAATCATACTTACAGAAGCCAGTAGGTCTTCACCTTGTGCAGTATAACAGCCTTCACAGGGAATCTGTAATAGCACAGTTTCTGCAAAAAACACATTTTATATCATTTCAATTTGGATCAAATACATTCCAAGAGGCTGTAATCCTATTCCACCAAATTCTGTGGTGAAACTCGCTGGCCTGGGTCTGCACTCCTCCCGTAGCTGTGATGATACCTCAGCAGCTGGCAGAGCATTCCCAGGCAGCAGCAGTGACCCCTCATTTGCAGGGTCATTCCCCAGAATGATTTCTCAAGGAAGAAAGGAGAATGGACCAAAACTTAAAAGTTGTTTCTCTTATTCTTGCTTCCCTGGGTGCTGGACAGATATTGAGGCTGCTCTGGTGGATGATAAAAGGCTAGGCTGGGGGTACTGATTTTCTTCTTTTTTTCTTAGACATACTTTTGGGGTCACAAATTGATGTTTATTCAGTTTGAGGTTGAGCTACATAGAAAAACCCACTTTAATACTAAGCACCTTGCTTTTCTGGTGTCTCTACCATGCAGATATTTCATAAAAGACTGAATTTTTCTTACTCACATTCAGTGTTTCATGTTCTAATGTTTACAATTCTAAGTTTTCCCAAACACATTTTTCTGTTTCTAGCAATAGATTAAAAGTATTTTTAGAAGTTTTTTTTTACCTTTAATTCTCCAAGGAGCAGACAGAAGGATGTGTACTTAGGCAAATATTCTATTGTAAAGTCTTTAACTCAATTCTGCTACACTGGACTAGTAACAGGACACCTGATGATTTAACATTATACAGACTAGGCTCTCATTTGACATTCTTTAGAGGAGCCCAATGGTTAAATCATGAGAGATTGATACAATGCAATGTGAATTTCCCACTGACCTCCTCATGCCCCTGGTGAACCTCCAGAAGTTGGTACATGTTCTTATCCAAGAATTTTGACATTGATAAAGGCTTAGGTTCAGCCTTCTAAATTAAGACTGAAAGGTCTGGAGGTAACAGAAGTAATCCCATGCTTACACAGTAGTGCTGCTATCATCTATCAATAAGAGTTCATTGAGATACAGTAGAGAAGTGCTTCTAAATCAAAAAGATGTATTTCAAGTACTGTGGGAAATGCAGTGCTTGGAACTGGAAAGTCATTCTTCAGATATACATGGATGAGAGGATGTTTTAGGCTGATAAAACCTGATGGTGCATTAATCACTTTGCTTATGCAGCACAAACATTTTGAAACTATGTTTTTTCTCTGCTCTTAAACAAAGAGCAGATTGTATGTAATTTTTTGATAATTCAGCTAAATTTATTTAACTTCTTGAGCTGTTTAAGCTCCTGTTAAATTTTGCACAAATGTCAAGATAAAATTGTATTGCTGAATTTTTCATGAAGGATGAATGTGATTAATATGGATTTTTTTTCCTTGTGTGTCATTTCTGCCACAGATAACATTTAAAGTCCTATGAGAGTTTATAGCAGCTTCTTCCTTTTGACATGGAAAGCCTTAGTAAAAAAATGAAAGAAATTTCAGTTTATACTGTACCTAGAATAATGATTAGGAAAATGCTTGCTTGATAAAATGATTCATCCCATGTTAAGGTGTTTCTGATAGAATTACATTATTTTGCAAGGCAATGGGTAATTTAAAAATAGGATTTATATTGCTGAGCATGTGGATAATATCCCTGATATCCTTAACAGTCATCCTTTCAGGGCTGTCCAGCATGGGAAAAGTATTTATAGGAGAGACTGAATGTCACAATGACCCTTTTAGTAGAGATGTACTTGAACCTAAATTTCTTTGAGTTTTTATGCCACTAATGTAGAAGATGAAGTGAAAAATCTTCTTTTAAAAGTCTACATATTTTGGCTTTGTTTCTAGAAATAGTTAAAAAGGTTCTTGATGTCATTAATACTTGCATAATGAACCAGGCTTGAGAGAACTGAAAAACAATCTCTTTACCAATTCCAACAGTTATTTTGCTCTTGACTGTTTCAAAATAACTGTCAGCATTGCCAGTTAAACCTACCTTATTTCTACTATTAGACTTGAAATGCTATTTTCTTACATGGAAGAAAATAACCTACATTAATTATCAATTTTGGCAATTACAGGAAAAATGGTAAATGTAGGTTCATTGAGATGATCACCTCTGACAACTGTATTTTTTATTTTCAGAGCTTGGAGTATGTTGCAGGTTGTGGTACTGTAGGATCTGAGGCAATTTAATTTCCCTAATATGAAGCACCCTGGTGCTGTGTGTGCCAGGTGTAGGTGTAGCTTCCCACCAGCGCTTCTGCTGAGCCTTGGCTTGGAGGCTTAGGGGTACAGAGAGTGTCCATGACTTTCAGAAACAGAACTGGGGGAGTTTGTATTTAAGCAAAAAGTATATGGAATTTGTTCCTCATTTTTTCATGTTACGGAAGCTCTGATCTTTTTCTTCATTCTTCTTCTGTTTTATATAAAGCAGTTGCTTGTGTTATTGTTTGGACCATAAGCTATTGGTATTTACTAATCCTTTTAAACCTTTTCCTTCAAGAAAGCACTGAAACTTTGGGTGCTACTTCCAGCAGGCAGGATGTCCTGTGAATGTCAATGGGGTTTTTGCACATCTGAAACTGTTTACAGAGATAAATGCTTGCAGGGGATTTGGGGCAATAGCTGAAGGTGCTCAGTGCTTGGCTGAGTGTTTAGCATGGTCTTTGGTAAAGAGTAATGCTGTATTTGAACATGAGCCTTAGGTACTGTAATGCATTTGACACAAATTGTAGGTCCCACATTTTGTGGAATGATTGGCAAACAAAATATTCCCTTTTTAATCTGTGTTCCCCCCCCCCCCCCCGCCCCTTTCTTATGTGCAAGCAACTGTTATGCCTATTCTTTGTCTGGAATAAAAGGCAGTCAGATCTCTGAGAACTAGAAACAATCTGGACTTTTTTTAATACTCTTAAGACTATAAAACCTGACCTCTTTCCAGTAGAGCCTATGTAATCTAGCTTTATAAAATTATCTCATTGGTACTAAATTTTTTGTTTGTTTGTGTTATAATGCCATAAGATATTTTTTGTGCTTTGATGGTATAAGCCTTTATTAATTTAACATTTTTACGTTGCATAAGAGAAAAAGGACTTTAAAAATGGCACCAAACCCTTTAACTGATTTACAGGTTCATGAAGCAGACTAGGGTATTTGCACATGGGTGAGAAAAATTAGTACTAATAGGCTGCTGTATGATGTGGGATGTTTTTGTAATTTTTAAAATAGCCCGTGGGAGATGGTTGCAATTGTAAATACAAGATATGTTCTCCTTTACCTGATTATTTAGGCTTTGGTCCAAAAATCATAGTAATTTCAATAGACTTTGGATCAGCCCTTCATTTTTTCCTGCAAAAAGAGATTTGCCATTGATTTCAGGCAGATTGCATTCAGGCACCCCAAAGAAATACTGTAGATTGTTTGATCAGGGAACTACTGGGAAAGGGGGTGAACATTGCAAAGCAGCAGCAGCATTGCAGCCTCAGTTCTCTGCAAACAGACAAGTTCACTGGTGTGTGTTTGTTTGTTTCTTTCAAATCTGGTGTCCGAATGATGTGTGAAGACTTGTACAGTGAACTTTGTTTATTTTCTCCAGCTTCTGAATTTGGTGAGGATCACAGAATTTTCTGTGACTTTTACAGGTAAAACTATTTACACACCACGAATGCTGAAATGAATGCTGTGTTCAAAATATTAGATCTGTTTCAGTAATTATGTTGTACTCAAATCACCTAAAAATGCTGACAAAATGTAGTTTACTACTTCATTCTCATACAAAATCTTTGCTAAAAATACACATATTTGCTGATATGAGTAGGGTCTAGGTCAGTGATCTTCCTTTGGCTAAGTAATATGATTGTATAAGGTATAAATCTGAAGAAACAAGCTGTGGTTTTTCAGGCAGCTCACATAATGTCTCATAACATCAACACAACATATGGCAAAATACCTTTTTTTATTGTTTATATAAAAAGGACTTGGAATGCATCACCTTTACTTGAAAGAAATGTTTGAATGTTTTCGAACATTGGCTTGAAAGATTTTTGATATTACTAATAGATGACATAAAATATGTTCAAATATCAGACTATAAACCATGAAATTTTACCACCTTTGAGTGCTGGCTCCAGTGGTAACTATTCAGGGCAATATTGCATTCTAATGTATGAATCAGAATTACATCCTAAGTCTCTTATTAAAATACTAGGGCTAAGTTTTAAACTTGTCCTGCCCTTTTTATTCCATTTGAAAAAGATTTTGTTCTTTTTTTTTTTTTCTGCAGGTATTTTTATACTTTACAGTGAACTT
Organism: Peucedramus taeniatus; assembly: GCA_013400575.1. Classification (NCBI taxonomy): domain Eukaryota; kingdom Metazoa; phylum Chordata; class Aves; order Passeriformes; family Fringillidae; genus Peucedramus; species Peucedramus taeniatus. The sequence goes on from WBNO01014723.1 coordinate 160,073, forward strand.
GCCAGTTAATGTTCATTCTTCTCCTGCTTCTTCAATATTGAGGCTATAGGATAGTCTGTTTTTCTCATACTTTCAGCTCTGCATTCTAATAATTGTGAGGCAAGGAAAAGGAGGGTGAAAATATTTCTTAAGAAAAGTCCTTTTTCAATGCAGTTAGGTGACTTTAAATGAAGAAATTTTGCCCCAGAATTAATTTTAAAAGGGATGTCTTTAGAGAAAAAAGAGATTGTCATCCTTGTAAGGTATAATTATAATGGAAATCATCTCCTGTACTTTGCTGACCAAGGTCTTGCATACTGAGAGGAGGCTCTGTGGGCAGCACCACAAGGGCTTTGAGAATTAGTTCTGCATATGTTTGTTAATATTCTGGTGTGTGTGGACAGAAGATTTGGAACCCTGTCTAGAACAGATAAAATAGATTACCTATTGCACAGACTTTGGAGTCTACAGCCCAGGCACTTCTGCACATGCATAACTCAATTCTTGTGAGGACTCCCATGTACGTCAGAGCTGCCCCGTAAGTGAAGGGGCACACGTTCCAAAGTGTCAGCAGGATCAGGACCTCCTTTCCAGCCCTGATCTTTGAAATTCCATGCTTAAACTCCTGTGAGGACCCCAAAGAGAGACAGCCTCTCTTGGGAAGATCTGAACATCTCCTGCTCATATTGCAGTGAGTGGAAGTTGAAATAATTTGTTGTAATATGATGGGGCCAACAGGTCTTCCCCTTTCATAGCTCAGATGTGTACTGATTTAATAACTCCCATTACTCCACCCTTGTCATAAAGCTTACCATGAATTGCAATCAATCTAGTTTACATTTTAACCATTATTTTTCTTAAATGAGGGACTCAAAACCATTTTTGCAGATTGACGACATCAGAAGATTTTCCAACTTAATGAAAAAATCCAAATGACCACATAATAATTTCAAAGAACAGACTGATGGAGGCTGGCCTGTTGTCAGAAAAATAGTGTAAAAATTAACTCTTCTACATTGTGATTTAATTTAAAATTAACTTATGGTTCTTTGACACCATTCATATTTCATAGAATAGGTGCAGGGTGCAAGTTTTCTGTATTTCCTACCACGAAGAAAAAAAAGAAAAAAACATTAACTCTGACATCTGTTTTTAGCACTTTCCTTCATATTTTTGGATGAATGCCTGGCAAAAGCTGGAAAGCGACTAAGAGATCAACCAAAGATGGCCTAAGGGCCTGTTCCCAGCTGGTACGACATCTGGAATGTTATATATAGTGGATAAATTCAGAGTTGTAGTTTAATAAGATTGGTATTCAAGCATTCGGCCTACAGCAAAGGAAAGGACAGTGAAGCTGACAGCATGTATGGTGCATAATATGTTAAGGTGTCTGAAATATAATTTGCTGGGTTTTCACTTTCATTTTGGCAGATCCCTTATGCTTACATATAAACTTTCATCCAGTATTGTTTCGAACCCTTAAAAAATAAAAGGTGAAGTCATATTGGTATTATATCCAGAGTCTTATCTTTTCACTAAGCTTAGAGTATGTCTGGGTTTCTTTCTTTCTTCTTAGGAAAAAAGTGCTAAAGACAGATTTTTATGAGCTGACTAGGAATAACTTAAGCTGCTACCTTTGCAAATTTCAAGTATAGGCAGTCTTTTACAGTGAAGATTTTACAGAATAATAAACTATTCAGGAATCTGGACTTGTGCTCTATGGAACCATATTTGCAAGATTTATGTCTCAGAAGGCCTGGGGTTTTTTCCTATTTAGTGTTTAGTTAATCTTTGGTCATCTAATCTCCAAACTGTAATTGAATGTGTTGCTAGACAGGCCCAACAAAGTTGCAGGCAGGGATCAGGACAGAGCCACCTGCTTAGAACAGCCCTGAGCATGGTAAAAAGTCTGAAAATGAGCTGAAGGCAAGTTCTGGTTGCAGCCCTGTAACTACACCAGTCCCATAGAAGCCTTGCAAGTCCCTCTGCCTTTGGGTTGCTTTTGTGTCCCAAAGTAAGGTTAAACCTTAGAGGGCAGCCCAGCCCAGGAGAGGACAGGGGCTGTGTGCCCTGTCCTGCAGTTCAGGTGGCTGGGACAGGCCATGGTGGGAGGCTCCAGCTAGGAGACACTTTGCTGAAACTTCTCTGTGTGGGGCTCTACTGCTCTGCACATGTTCCCTTCTGTTCTGGGACACTGGGTTTCTCTCTCTGATCTGCTTCTTTCCTGTGGGAGGCTGGAGCAGGGGGAGTCTGAGAAGCTGCACTTCTGGCTGGGAGTGACAGCGTGGGCAAGGGAGCGTGCAGTGGAGGAGGACGTTGGGTGTGAATTGTGACTGGGCTGTAATTGATGGAGAGGGGTGTAATCAAGGGTCTCATTCCTCCATTTATTTTAGAAAGGACTTGGTAATTCCTCAGCACATTGTGGTCATTTCTGTATTATTTATTGTTATACAAGATCTTGTAGGTGAAGACAAGCAACTCGAATATGAATTGGCAGAAGGCCAACAATCCAGGAGAAGATGGACCTAGAGAGGGAGGAGAGATGACTTTTGCAGCTGCACTTTGGTAGCAGTTTGGATTTGGAGGTGGAAAGGCCAGATCTGAAATGACTGCAGCTGACAAGGAGGGAGCTGATTTGTCTGCAGGGTGGTGTCACTCATTGGTGTTATTGGTTATAGGATATTAACACTTAACTCAAAGCCCTTCAGACTGAGTTTCTTGAATGCTGCTTTGCCTTCGTCTGATTTGACCTTAGCTCTTCTCTGACTCTTCTGCCCAGCCTGTGCCACGTGTTTTGCAGGCAAGTCCCCAAGCACTCCAGCAGCCTCATGAGTCTCCTCTGTCACAGACAGCTGAGTTCCTACTAGAATGATTTTCACTTTTTCCAGACTATAAGTAATGCATATTTAGAACAACAAAGTGTCCACCTAAAGCTAACATTATGTTAAGGTGAAACATGATGTTAGCACCACAGTCACGGGTGATTTTCACAGTAACATGTTGCCCAGTCTCTCACTGCTGTGAATTTACAACTGGAGTATGATGGAGACAACCAAGCAAAAATATAATTGGATTTAAAAAGGGAGAGGGGGGTCTAACTGACAAATCTTTACATCTAAGACAGCTAGCTCTCTGCATTAAACTATTGCTTATTTGGAGTCTGATCCTGTGCTTGTGCTGCAGACCGAAATTGCTCTGTCCCTGTTATCTGTATAGCTGGAGATTGTGAATTCAGTTAAACCATATGGAGTATTTACTCTTTCCAGTGTACTGTTGTCTTTGGGAGTTGGTTATTTTAAAAGAAGAGAAATGTGATGCTGTCACAAGTCTGTATTTGGAGCCTCAGGAGCTCCATTCCTGAGCTTAATTTTTTGGAGTACCAGTTGTGGAGAAATACATTCCATGCTGGTCACGCACACATATTTGAGTTGTTTAACACAGTGGCAGTCAGAAATGGTATCACCAATGTTTAACTAGTTTTTGCATGTTAATTTGCGCTTTAATAAATATTTATTAAAGTTATATATGAAATTATAGTGGATTCAGGGACATCCCTAACCTGTATTACTTGCTGTAGTATTTGTGTGCTGCTCATTTGGAGTTTTTTTCCTTGTTACAGTAATTTTTCTTAGCAATTCTTACAGTTGTTAAAATATTTGTTTGAAATAAAATTCCTTCCATTAACCCGGCATTTCATGGATGACATGCATAGATGAAGAAAATTTCCAGCCATTTTTTGCCAGTGAGCTGGAATGCAAATGCATCCATATACTGTTCAAGTTGGCTTGGCAATAGCTCTGTAACTTAATAGGTTTATATGCTTACACTAGGATGGTTCCTGCTGTTTTAAGTATTGTCCAGAGGATGTAATTTCTTAAATGAAAATTGCTTGAAGCCATTCATTTTTTGTATGAAAAGTGAAGGTATCAATTACTTTCTCTTATTCCCTGTACAGAATAGGAAATGTTAATAAAACTCAGCTTCTGAACCTCCTGATTGGTAAATTTTTGACAACCATGTTGAAAGATCATTGTGGATCAAGAAAATGTTTATTTCACTCTTTAAAGGTTACACACAGGACATAAAAAATGGGTGAGCAGTAAAAAGGAGAAGGTACTGAGAATACATATAATTTATTAAAATTTAATTCCAGTTTTCATTAAGCATGGTATTATGGAGATCTACCCACTCCCTCCTTTTGTCCAAATCTGTTGTTTTGTTTGGCCTTATGTTTTCTGTCAAAATACTGAAAGCAAAAGCGTTGGGATGTCACTGTGGAAATTGTTTTGGTGACTTCGATGAGTCTCATTTAAGCCATGAAGCAGTTTTCTCTTTCTTAACATAAAGGTGTGGTGTTTCATAGCTCACAATTTGAAGGCTGTTGCATTGCAACTTTGATTGTGCAGTGTTTACAGGATTGTGCCCTTAGGAGAAGCAGAGGGTTGAGTTGACTCAATTCTGCCTGTGAGACTGGGTGCTGAAGAGTGGGGCACTGCTGATTTCCAGCTCAGTTAGATTCTGTTTTACACATTAAACTTTTTGAAGGATCTTCTTGGTGCCATGAAAGTTTTATATCAGGTATAAGCTGCGTACATTAAATCTTCTGCCCCCGTGTATTGTATGTTTGAATTTCATGTTTCCTTTGGGCCTTGGGTTTTATCCAGAGGATGTCCAGGCTTGTTTTTATCTTTCTGAGGTGCAGTTAAGCACCAGGTTTCAGGCAGGAGAGTGGCAGCTCATAGCCATGAGACATTAAAGCTTAGCTGTGTGTCAGTTGAATCTGACTTTTTGTGAAGAGTGATTAAAAGTGTTCAAATATTTTTGCTGAGTTGAACTTGCTGGAGCATGGGCAATAGCTTTTTCTCCTGGAAAAAGCCTTTTTGTTCTTACTTTGGAGACAAATTTTGAACAGATTTTCTGAGGTGGAGGAGGTCCTTGATAACATTGCAGGGAGACAGCATGAGGCATTCATTCAGAATTACCAGACAGGTATGTCCTGTGCCTGAGTTGTTCTCTCTACTTTACCTGGCAGTATTTTGGCCTGAAGTCATAACTAAGATAAAAGGTAGCATGGAAGCAAAACAGTTTTGTTTGTCTTAGATGTATTGCCAGTAAGTTGCTCCCATATAATTCTGACTAGTTATAGGAGTGATTTTGGTATTCTGCATTTCTGCCAAGCAGAGAATCATATGAAAATAAACAATTTTTACTATTCTTAATGCTTTTATATAACTTTATAGTTGTTAATGCTTCTGTTTTTTTTTAACTGGAAATACTTATACTTTTGTATCATTTATTAACTAACTCAGAAACTTACTGATGTGCACCTTCAGAAGAAAAAGGGATGATCGACTTGGCACAAGTAGCAGAACTCCTCTGCTTAGAAATCTTCACTTTGTAGATAAGGTCATTTGAGGATACTCTGTGGTTGCTCACATTTGAGCAGAAGTCAGTATTAAGGGTGAATTGAGATAAGAGTTTGCCAGCCCTAAAATGGATGGCTTAAAAATTGGCCAGCTATTATGACTACGTTTATCTGTGGCCTGAGGAAGGAGTAGGTTTGAGACATCCTCTGTGTGTTTTCCCATAAATGCCCAGGACTTTCAGAGGTGGTGGCTCTGAATGAGCGAATTAGATAGTGCCTCTTTGCTGTTTGGCTCTGGGTGACTTCTCTGGCTCTCAGTATCTCACTGCTGAGATCCTTTTTGAGTCTGGACTCTTACTAAGGCTTAAATTTCCCTCATGCATTCAGCATGACCCATCTCATGCGTTGATGCAGAGCTTTGAGGGTTGGATCCTATGCTATGTGATAAATGCTAAGCTTTCCAAATTTAGACCCAGACAATTGTAAACTGTACTCTGCATGCTTTAGCCTTGCAGGACTTCAGGGGAGGGGGGCATTTGTTAATCCCTATCTCCTCTGTGTAATTAGATAGTGCCTTTGTAAAGTGCTGTGGGATCCTGGGCTGGGTGAAGCATCACAAAGTTAAAGATCTCTTTTATCACATAATATGTAAACCATTCTCTGAACGCTGCCCTTTGAAGACTTCTAGAGGTGTATGCCCCATTAAACAAAAATAAAGACAATGGAACTGGTTTCTGTAATTTTTTTGTTTTGGCATTAAGATTTTTAGTGGGTTATATCATGAGAGTAAAAGCATCAGTGTATATTGTTTAGTATAAATCTGGAAGTGCTGTGGTTTCTAAATGGTAGGGAAATGGACTTGGGAGGTCTTTAACTTTTCTGAAACTGATATTTTAAAAGCTTCAAATGTATTTGTTGGAAATTTTAAAGAAATATATCAGATTGGTACTAGATATCAGAAACAGATGAGACATTAAACACACCCCCTTCTGCCAAGGTATGGTTTGATAACCAAAGAGTTCAGGTAAATTTGAAAGTAATCGATGTCAATCTACTTGGGTGCTAAGTTCATTTCAGGCTTGAGTTAGGAGTCCTTGATGGAAGCCCAGAGGCAATGTATGTGTGCATGTGTGTTTTTAGGAATTTGCAGCAGTTTCAATGACAAATATTTTTGGCTGCTTTTTGAAATGACCTTTTTTAAGGCACATCTAGAAATGTAACCCATTTGACAGATTTGTGGGTAGCTTTTTATAGCTACCTTCCTTTCTTGCCAGGTTATCAGTTCATGGCAAAATTAAAAGGGGGTATCTTTTGTTGCTACTATGTTTTCATAAGTAGCAGGCCTTTATTGCAGACGTGGGATTATTGGATAAGCTTTTGGGCTTTTTTAATGCAGCGTTATGAAGAGGAGAATATGTAATTGTTCACGATTCCTTTTTAAACAACACATTTCTCTTATCTCTGTAATTTATTTTTAAAACTATCACCTGGAGATAGTCTGGCTTCACTGGAAAATAAGAATTTACTTCAAGGCAATAGTTGTTCATATATTTGTTCAAAGCCACTCACTAATGGGCTTCAGTTTGATTTATAAACCAGCTCTCTTATCGTACAAACTTTAATAGTTAGCTTTTGTTCATGGAGAACTGAGTGAGTGAAGTCAGTTTTCACTGAGACAACACTACTGAAATAACAAAATGAACAAGCTATGACTGAAGAGAGCCTTAAATATAAATGTTGTGATTGTGACAGGGCTAATGTTTGAATTTATACAGGAATTTAGATAAGCAATATGATGTAATGCTTTCAGAATTTAAAAGAAAATAATTTTCTTTTTAGACCAAAGGATTCTGAGTAATTGGTTTGAATATGTGAATAAGAACATACAAAGTTTGTGTGAAAGAGCTGTAGAACCCCAATGTGGCAGTTTTAAATTATTGGGGAAGTAGTATGGGCTCAGGAATTCCATAGTTAAAGAATTTTGCAGCCTTTGGGTCTTGGATGATCATTGTGCATTTCTGGATGTTATTTTCCTGCTTGGTTTTCACTTGCCAGTGGGATTGGAGTGGTTTTCAGGTGCACACATTCCTGTGCATGGGTATAGAGTGTGTGGAAGGTTCCAGGCTAACAGTTTCCTTCCTGGCATTTGAGTTCTAAAGTCCATGGTCAAAGGTTTGTAGAGGGAGATTGCAGTAGGCATCAGCTCTGATCCAGCAGCTGAGATCAGCTGCAGTGCTGCTGTGGGCTGTACTGAATTTGTTAAAGACCTGGGGGTTTCAGTGGAGAGCTCTCCATTGCTTTTGTGCTTTGAAAAGCGGCTTAAATTTAGGGATAATCTCTATATCAACTGGCTTGAGTAGGATTCACTGGGTGATCCCATCAGCTTGAGTAGATGCATAAAATTTGCATATGTATGTGGCATATATGGGTATCAAACCCACACAAATAACATCTAAGATAGTTGCTATTTTTATGCCTGCATAAGGAACAACTGAACAATTAAATCCTTGGTAGTGACCTTTGGAAAATTACCTTTGGTTGATTGTGAAAGTACTTTAAATTGCAACGTTGATACAATAATAGTAAGTGTTGTCAAATTGGTCCTGGTATTTCCAAAGATAGCAAAGTATTTCTGCAAATTTCAAATTCATTCATAATTCCTCTGTATAGCATAGCATGTTACCAAAGACTTAGGACTGAAAGGAAGGCATGTATCTTTGAATGCTGGGGACTCTGTTTTTGGAATAATTAAAATTGTATGCAGTTACCCCTACTTGGTCCAAGAAGAGGCCGAGTCCTTGCTTCTTGCTAACACAATGCTTTTATCTACATTTCTTCTTAAGTAGGTGCTGAAATAAAGATTAATACAAGCAGGATGGAAATGTACTGTATGTGGCACCTCTTCCTGTAGGACAGGAACAGTGCTCCAGCAGGACTAGGGACTGATACCAGGGTTCTCAGCCTAAAGGTTGGGTGCTTCTGAGAGAACAAAAATAGCCATTGAAATTAGTGGCAGCTCATATTCAAGGGTGTAGGATACAAATCTATATTTTTTGATTCAGAAGGGTGATAGGGTTTCCTGTAATATGAGAAGAAAGACAAAACTGTTTCTCTTCCAAAGTCCATTGACTATGGAGCTTGGAGAACTGTGGCTCTAGTACACCTATAAAAATACATTGCAGGGAAATGAATCAAGATGTAATCTTTAAAAAATGAGTAGGTTTTGTGGTACCTATCAAAGGGACAGTGGACCAGACTGACAGGGAAAAAATCCAAACCATGTATTGCACCTAACTGCTGAAAAATGTGGGATGGGATGACTCAGTGATAAGGATTAGAGTTTTCTATTCCAGAATTATTGGTTCAAAGTGAGTAGAGATACTGTACTTGCCTGAAAGAGCTGGAGGAGAATGAGATAAGGATTTAACATCCTTAGATGCTAAAAAGAATCAATACTAAATGATTTATGTCACCTTAGAGTTTGTAGACTTCTAAGTTAAAAGAAATATACATAAATAAGTATTCTGTTTGAAACTTGAATTTGCCAAGATTCTTTAGGATCCTTTTCTCTTTTTATGTTTTCCTTGTTTGTGGTGAAGGCTGAAGTAACATAATTGACTTCAGTTTATGGCATCAAAATTTCCTCATCTTATCTTTCCCTTTGGAGAAGATTTTATAGTTTGTGTCTTTGACTCACAGACATATAAAAATGTAGTAACACTTTGGGTTCACTTCACAGAGCACATGCACTACTAGGCACACCCTTACTCTGACATATCTATATCAGATTCCCACTCTGGCTGCTGATTCCCACTAGGCACAGGGATAATAGAGCAGTGCACCCACAGTGGGTACATGTAACAACAGAGCAGAAACAAGGCAGAAGAGCTTCTCACATCAGGTGATTCTGTGCATAGTGCACAGAAAATTCTTGAGTATTTTTACTGTGTGGGGTGAGGGCCTTTCACTGCTATTCTGTCCTGGCTTACTGGAGTATCTCTGTTAGGAGGCCTGGCACTAGGCAGGGCTGAATGCCTTCTCCAAATTCAGAGATGAAATGCACTCATGTTTCACTCCTGCTTTATTTTTATATATGATGTTATATGGCTTCATAGGAGAAAACAAAGCCGGAACCATCCCTGAAAACCTTTTTTTTTTTAAGTAAGCTTCATCCATGACATCATAATTCACTTCCTGGGGGGGTGGGGGGAATTAAAAAAAAAAGACTACCCTCAAAATTCCTTTCCTCATGTGTGAGCAGTGATGTAACGAGAGCATAGGGTTTTAAAAATAATTTATCATGCAGTAATTGTCATCATTCCCATGCTTCATTTTTCTCCATAAGATTAGGAAGCAATGGCATTCTTTATGCTTAATGGCACAAACAATTATAGTACTGACTTGGCACTGGTTTGCTGCTTTGGCTGGCTCTGATGCTGCTGGTTTTTAAATTGGCTGCAAAGCAGCCCGTGGGACCGATGTATAATCAGTTGTCTGTTGGCGCGTGGTTCTGGACAGCGTTTTTCCTTTGACTCATCTCTGATTGCAGGGAATTTGCTATTGGCTGGAGCATTTTGGACAGTATGGCTGTATGCAAGTTCCTTATGAGCTATATGCAAAGTCCCTTTTATGGCAAAAGCAAATAGTTTCACATATAACAGGAAAATATGCACCATCCCAATTTACTTTTTCATTGCTCCTTGGGCTTTCTTTCTGAATTTAATATTATAAACTCTTTCTAATGTTCCAAGTCCCAAATCTGTGACTGGGTTTTGCCAAATAGTGCTTATACTGTGCTTAGACATTATGCTGCAGAAGTTGAGGCTGAACCAAACTGAGCATCCTTGCAGTATTCTTCTGTGGCTGAAATGACTTCAACCTCTGTAAGTGTTTCTTGGGGAACATAGTAAGAGCCCAAGCAAGGAAATAGGAGGAGACAGGCCAGATCATTAATATTGTAGTGCTTTCCTTTGTAGTGTATTTATGGTTCCCCTTAGGCAGAGACCTTTGGGAGTTGGAGAGTCCATCAGTTTTGGAGATCATGTTGACTTGAAAATGGAGATAGTTGCTGAAGGATTTATAGAAAAATTCAGTGTTCCTGTTTGACCATCTCTGAATGTCAGTGCTGCTCCCTGAAGTGGGCATGGCTTTATAAACTTCTGCTATACCAACATTTATGCCCTTTATACCCCATTTATGCACCCACACAGTTGTGTGTGTGAGATTCCAAGACACATCTGGCATCTGTGCAAAGCATAGTGCAAATAATTATACGTAGTAATAGTTAAAGCACAGTGAAAAATGCTGTTTATTTCTGTGCTGGAGGTATGGAGGGCTTACCTGTATGATGTAGGGAGGAAATGTGAGAATATTGCACAGTGGCTTGAAGAGCAGCATTTATGTGCATAGTATTTTCTGAGGGAAAGCTCAAAAATTTTTTGCAGAATTGGAAAAGAAAAAAATGAAGTAAAGAGGCTAGTAGAGGCACAAAGCTATCTGTACAGTCAGCATTCATAATGTCTTTTCACTTGTCATTTTGTTCTTGTGCACTTTGATTCCTCTGCCTTGATATCTGCTGCCCAAACATGTGTGAAACTGTCTGACTTCATCTGAGAGGCCAAACCTGTGCACACCTATGATGTACCAGGAAAAAAACTACCTCCTCTTCTGTTTCTGTGATCAACTTCAGTCCAGTTTTTAAAACCTTTAAAGAGCTGTTAATGTGGGAAAGATGGCATTTTAGTTGTACTCACTAACTTATCAGCTTCTCCAAATATATACCCACTTTTCCCTTTCTGAATTTTTGTTTGCCCTGATAACAGTGCTCTGCATTGACGCTGGGCTTACCAATGAGGCTGGTTGCATTTTTTTCTCTTGCTGTCTGACTTCTGCTATATTTAAAAATTCCTTTTCACCAGTCTTAGGTGTTGATTTCTGTCAACTTAATTTTAATGAGTCTTGTGTCATTGTATTTTGTCATTTTTTGAAACTTGTACAGGTTTTTGTAGTGAATGTTTACCACAGATACAATTAATCCCAAGCAAGCAAAAACCTTTCAAATTTGAAGGATTATGTACTATTAATTGTTTTCCAAGTTAATAGCACTACATATTATTTTATGTTTGGAATAGCCTGATTGGTATTACAGAGCAAAAGTGGTTGAATTAATGGTATATTGCAGTGTGTTTAGGCAACCACACAATGGCTGAGGATTTGTGGGGTTTGCTGCATCCAGAACTGTTTAGGCTCTTTGCACAGGGATGACTGTATTGAGCCATAATGATTCCAAAGCTGCAATTACTGCAAAATGAAAACATAGCCCTTTAAAGTTATTTGGGTGGATACTTGTGGTAGATGCTCTGTGGACTGAGCTGTTACTACAGCCTGGAAGTTGTAACATGCACCAGTGTTTAAACCATGCTGTGTATTAACCAGCTTATTGTATCCATTTTCTCCCAAGTGGAAGAGAAGCCAAGAAAACTTTCATTAAAGAAATGATCCTGCTAATTTAAGGTGGAATGAACTAGTGTGAAGTAATAATTTGGCTTTGGTTTGCTGTACAGTAGCTCCTCCTGGAATGACCTGCTGTCAGGCTGTGCAGGAGCTGGAGCTGCTGGTGGACATGTGAGAAGCAATTTTTTTAACTGAGTGGCAATGACAGAAGAATCAGTGTTGCTAATGCATGCTTATTATTTTAACTCTCCAAGTGCCTTCCAGCACATGGACTGTTTCTGGTGCTGTCACTCTGCCCATTAGAGCATCAGCTCTTTAATAGTCTGAGCAGAAATCATTCTGCCTGCTTGGTGCCAGAGGAGATCCTGTTCAATGCTGCTCTTATCACTCTCTGGCACGGTGGAACAATTCTTCATCCCAGTCAGGGATGCTTAAGATTTGAATAAGGTCAGGAAATTCTTGAAAGGGAAATGCAGGAAACCTTAATTTTTGCTTTTGAGACCAGAGATCAGATTTCAGGTTTTCTCTTCTAAAACAAATGTGCCTGAAGCATGTTGTTGTAGTTGCTTTCATGTTAGTAAATGATGGTATTTTCAGAAGACCACAAAATACTGAAGATACTGGAGGGGGGAGCCCTAGTTCACGTAAGATTTATTCCCAGTTAAGTGCCTCTTCCTGCTAGCTGCTCCTAGTTCTGTCCCCAGGCTGGGGCACAAAGTGCATGTGAGCAGAATAGCTGTGCACCACATCTTTTCTGCAAACACCTCCTGTAACCCACTGGTAGCTGCTGAAATAGCTGGAGTAAAAGCTGCATCACTGCTGTGCTCAGGAAACCCTTGTTCCTTCTAGTGACCCCCATATTGATCTTATTGTAAAATTGAGCCTATATTTCTGTTTTTCCTTTCATCTGAACTGTTTTCATCTTCTATTGATGAAATGGGCTATAGCTGAAACTGTATTTCTGTCTGGAATGCTGTTTAATTAGAATAAATGATCCAGTGTGTACGTAAGGTTATTTTTCTTTAATAAATCTTTTCTCCATGTGTATATTCAATGACAAAACTAATTAGGAATGACAAACATGTAATTCAGTAGGTTAGAGGGAAAGATTTGTAATGCCTCTTGTACTGCTTTTCATAGCCAAATTGTGGACACTGTGGGTTCTTTGTTTGCTCTGTCACCTTGAAGTTCAGCTTACCAAATTTAGCTCGGCATTCTTGTGTTTTTGTAATTTCTGCTGTTGGCCATCTCAGGGTTCTTATTTCAATTACATTTTTATCTCACTGGTTCTTTTTTATTAAGTTACCCTCCTTATAAAAGTTAATTTTAATTAACTCTAGTAATAAAGAAGTTATGGAAGCTGTAACTGCGATATGGTAACATAAATTTTCACTAGAATGTGCATTAAAAGAAGAATGGAAAGTTTATTTCTTTTGCTATTTAATTAAAAGTTAAGAATCAGATGTCCAAGCTGACGGGAAAAAATATAACATGCTTAATAGAGTTGAAATGAAATATTCTGTACTCTCTTCATAGTTTTTTGGTTGATGTGTTTCTTTATGTTGGTGGTTTTTTTGTTTTCTTCAAGTTATATAACTTTCCCCATCAGATTTTTCATTCTTTTCTGTGTGAAGTGATGCATCACACCTGCTTCTGATGGCCAGGGACAGCTGTTTCTTTTTTTTTTTTCCTTTTAAGAAACAAATGTTGTTGTCATTGGAGTCAGTTGTGAAACTTGTAGGGACTTTCTGGTATAGGTTTTAGGTTTTGGGAGTCTCAACCTGGCCATGCTGTAATTTTCCTGGGTCCTTGGTTATTCCTGTGAGTTGTAACACTCACTGCCTTGCTGTGACGTACTCTGACCCAGACACTCCTGTCTCTTCTGTACAGAGTAAAGAGCTGTTCTTGCTTACTATTTTAAACATCTGTGTTCTTTTCCATCTTCTCACCACTCACAATGGAAGACAGTTCAGCTTTTTATATAATACCCCTGATTTCCTTCTCTGTTCCCCCATGTCAGGCACAGTTAATGATGAGAATGACCCTGGAGGTGTCACTGCTGACCCACATTTTCCAGCAGACAGGTATGGTGCAGTGCTGAATGAGCAGGAGGAACCTGGTGCTGTAAGAGATGCTCTTTCTGCTCTGAAAGCAGCATTAGGCCAGAAGAGTTGTTTGTCCTTGTGCCAGGACTGATAGTCTTCCCTCTCCTGGAGTTTCTTCAAGCCTTTCTTCCCTGTGCCAAGAGCACCTTTGCAAGCACAGTTCTTACAGTGAGACCAAGATACCTTTCATGTTTGTGTCTAAGTTGGACCTACCTTAAAATCTCCTGCAGGTAATAAATCAGTTCAGCTACCCCAGTAAATTTCTCTGGAGAGAAGCCAAAGGAAGGAATCAACATGGTTTATAAACTTTCAAAATACATAGTAAGTACTTTTTCCCTTAACTTGGTGATTTACTTCTATTCATTGTTAATAAGTTAATGTGAAGAAACATTGGGTTTGGTGCCAAAAATCATCAGGAACATAACCCAGAGCAATTTTTAAGGGCACAGCTTTTAAACAAGCTTCTGGAAGAAGCATTATTTGACAGTACAAAAGTGAAATAACCCAGTTTGTTATTTTAATCTCGTATCTCCACTTCTGGTGTTCTGTCTTGTGGATGATTTGCATTCAGCTGAGGCTTTGGCTGATGGGTTACCATAAATGGCTCAAAAACAGATTGTTCCACTTACATACAGCAATTTTTGTGTGTAATTAGAATAAAGACAGGCAACTTTCTGAAATACCTCTTTTCACCTGATTAAACTTGGAGTCATTGTTCCTGAAATAAAACATTTGGCTTTTTAGAAGTCCATGGGCTTTTTTTGTCCATGAAAGATAGGAGACACTGTGCTTTGAAAAATGCATTTCTTGAATGCGAATACTTTAAAAAATAGATGAACTCTTGTAGGTGGTAATTTGAAATTAGCTGGTTTTGTATATTTATTAACTGTACATTAATTAATTGGTTTTGTATATTTTGTATATTTTTAAAATATTCAATCCCAAAATATCCTTTGAAGAGCAGTGATGGTCTTTGTAAAACAGAAAAAAAAATTGATTTTGCTCTTGCTTACTTTGAAAGTTAAATGCAGGAAACCTTTACTTCTGAACTTGAGACCAGAGATCAGTTGGTCTCTGGTTGGACAAGGGAGAGACTTTGTAGGCAATTGTACAACTGATTTTGCATTGAAAACTGAAGACTGTTCTTGCACAATTTATCCTGTGAGTGAAGAAAGATTAGTAGCAACCTTGGTAATTGACTCAGTTCAGCTGAAGTTTTAGAAGACTAAGCTAATATATTCTGGGTGTATGCAGAGCAAGAAAGCAAATAGCTTTTTGGAGAAGTTTATTTACTCTTTTCAAATGAAAAGAATAGGCAGCAAAGTAACTCAACAGCATAGTCCCTGATGTGTGGCTCACAGCACAAGCACAGCAAGGATTATTAGAGGCTTTCCTCACTGAGCCTTTCCCAGGCTAAGTGTCACTAGGGTATTGCAGCCCCTACCTCACACATGGAGAAAACACTTGTTGTTTTCACCATCTTGCCAGACAGTCGTGGTGCTTTATTCTTCACCAGTTTGCCCCGAGATGTGCTGCTTGCCAAGGCCTCCAGGCGGGTTAAGCGCCGTGGTCTGAGAGGCTGCAAATCTCTCTCACCTCATTACCATTGCAGGGAAGATGTGGATGATGGAGAGCAGACCTAGCTATCCTTTGAGTGTGTTGTTTGAGAAATTTCCTTTTTTGGGCTAGGATAGGGCCTTCTCCTGACCCAGCATCATGAGTTAGTTAAGACTGAAAACCAGAACAAACAGGACTTGTGAAAGGGTTTCTACTATCTGCTTGATTTCCTACCATTCTGGTGAGGCCTCACAGCAAAGTTAGTGACAACTGCTCCTGTGCCAACCCTCATTTATGAGTAAACTGGTGCTGTATCACTGTATAAACTCTTAGAAGAGTCTTCACAGCCCAACAGCTCTGCCCTGGGGCTGTGTGAGCTTGCTCGTGATGGCTGCAGGGTAGCCGTCCATGATTGGAGTGCTGAAAAAGGAATGGCAGAATAATTCGTTTTCAGAAAATGCAAATTAATCCAAAGTAAATCAAGTTCATGGAACAGAAATCTAGGTAGCAGGTAACTGATAGAAATTTCCTGTGGGATTCCTGTCTCTGTGGGAGGTTGCTGTACATTATAGAAATAGAAATTTTTTTTCTTTTCAAAAAAGCACATAAAAAAGAAGGTTAAAAACAGTTTAAACAAAATAAGAAACATCTGTCTTCCTCCTCACCCTTTTTTGTGTAGGTTATTAGCCATTTCCCTACTAAAACAGATTGTCATATTTTACTCTTTTTTAGTGTGTGTGTGGGGGTTTAATATGGAAAAGCACTAGCCAACTGTAAGCTGTTATTGCATTTTGATTTTTGTGTGTGATAGCATTTGGAGAGAAAAAATGAAGACAAGAAGCTTACTCTTTAAAGTTTATAACCAAACTCTGAATCTCCAACTGGGTTACTTATGACAGCTTTCTTCAGACTTCTTCTCCAGCTATATTCTTATTGGCCATTTCAGCTGCAGTTAAATATTTCCCTTTAGCTGATGGTCATCTTGGAACAGGCAGAGGATGTTGCTGGAACATGTCTGAAGGCAAAAGAGAAGAGCAACGAGCAACATTCTACCCTGGGCAACTCTCCAAAGGAAGCATTACACACTTGGCTTTCATGCCCTGATATGTGAGACCTTGTGATTTGACTACTTGAAGTGGTAAAACTCCAAGTATGATTTGAAGTACAGTTGGTTTTGCATTGTGCAGCATTGTCTGTGTTAGCTGTAAAGGGTATGTTGCAGTGATGTTATTTGGTGTCTAATTAGCATTTTCTCTCAAAGGTTGTTAACTGGACTATCTCCAGCTGTCTCTTTGCTTAGGTGAGTGTTACATCCACATCAACTTCTGAGACACAAACCTGCCTTGCGTGGGGTCAGGATTAGTCGCACATAATCTCACTTATTGTTTGGGAAACTGAGTCAGGAAGTTACTTATCCAATCACTTGTAGCTGCTCTTCATCAGGCATCAGAGTAGGTGCCTGGACCCCGGATCTTCAGTCCTAAACCCTTGTCCATGCTGCACGTGTGCTGTCACCTAAAGGCAGCTTCCCTTCACCGGGATATTTGAGCTTTACTATGCTTCGATGCCCTCTGCTGCTCCATTAAAATACTGCTGTCTCCTTGCTGTCCGAGGAACGTGGGTCATTTTGTTCTACACCACTTTTTTCCTATAAATTAATTGGCCTGGTCGTTCCCCTGGTGAGAAGTTGCTTTAGAGTAAGGGAAAGAGACTGGACTGAAAATTATTTTATTTGAAAATCTTTTTTTACTTCTGAAATTCTGGTATGGTTCAGACTAAGGTAATGGGGTTTTCTTGTTTTATGGCAAAGGTAGATTTTATATATATATATATATATGTACATACAAGTAGTTTTTATTGCTGTTTTCTTAAGTTCCTGCCTATACAACATATAGGATCTGATATTCAAAATTGGAGAGATTTCAGATTCCTGGAATCAGGGGCTATAAATTTTGATTTGGGAGCTTGAAATCATCTATGAATTGCATTGTAGATGCTTATTCTTCTCCTGTGGTTTTTTTGGTTTTGATTTTTTTGATATTCCACTCCTTTTCTCTGAAATTTTTTGCTTTATACCAGTTAGTTTGGTAGATCCATCCTCTGCTTACTCCTGTTCTCTAGAAAGAAGCCTTAAGGCTGTAAGCCATTAACCTACACATTTTGCTGGGTTGGGGGCCTGTTGTTGCTGTATGGTTCCAGCTGCAGTGATCTTTGTGCTAAAAATCTGTGGTTAAGATTCCTTCCTGCAGTTTGTTTCTTCAGTGGTTCTCTCTAGCTGTCAGGAACACCCATAATAAAATGTTACCTTAGACTTGGTTTTCCATGTTTTTAAGATAGTCACAGAAGTTGAAAGGAAAATACTATTAAGTGATGTTTGTGACCTTATGTATATTCAATTAATCCAATTTACCTTTGCCTCAAACCAAGCAGTTGTTCTTTGTGCTTTGTGTGAGAATTGTGTGCCCAGTGTCTCATTTGAATTTGTCCAATTTCAGCTTCCAATGGCTGGTTTGTTATACTTTTCTACAATGCATAGATATAAATAAACTTCTAGTACCTGTGATTTGCTCATGGGAAAACATTTGCAATACTATAATCCTGTTCTCTCTGTTCATGAAGGTCATAGGTAGGGCATTGTTTTGGCCCTCAGGCCATTTTTATTATTACTTTTTGGACCTTCAGCTTTTTGAAAATTTATAAAAATATAACAACAAAAGTTGTGGAGGGCTTTTAAAATTCAGTTTTTAAAAATCACCATTTGTAAGTGCAGTTGTAATTATTCTTATTCTTATTGACTACTGAGTGCTCACCTTAGCTGTTTTTATTTATTAATTAGTAATTATACCTACTTCATAATTCCCTTTGTTGATTCCTTAATGAGAGTTACTTGAAATCTGCCACTCTTTTGTCATATGAATTATCGATTATGTAAATCTTGATTTTAAAACTATGCCTACCAGATCAAATGCTCTGCAAAAGTTAAACAGTTTTATAATTACCATTAAGCCTCCCAGCCACACCTGATATCAGAGTGTGGCATCAGATTTATTTGACAGGATTACTTCTCTGTTGGTGTGCACAGAAAAGTTTTCTTGGTTCTCTGCTTGTGCTCTTCTGTTTGTGAGAAGCTCCCGATTTCCCTTATCTGTATGGAGCCATTACCTTGGCACAGAAAGTGAAGGCAATTTATAATTCTGTTTTTAAGATAGGCTGTCAGCAAATCCTGTCCTGACCACTCTTGAGAGTATCTTATACAAAAAAATAATTGTTCCTAGATTGGTGATTGATGTAGCAGAACTGATAAAAGTTACATTGTTTAAAAGTGTTTATAAATCACCCTGTCCATATGTTCATTTCCTGTAATCTGTCATTATGGTTTCAAACATAATTGTGAGAGACACAAAACTGGCTTCGTAGCACTCAGGAATGAGTTTTGCTTCCATTTGGTCTACGTTGAAAGGTGGCTCAAAGCAAAAATTATAATCCTGGAATACCATGTACATTACAACAGGATATCTTTGCTCTGTGGTTTTGAATTACTGGAGGGCGTAGTCAGTCTTTAGAGTTTTTCCCCTAGCATTGCTGGGATTTATGCAAAGTAACTGGGCCAGTTAAAGGGATTGCTTGGCAGAGAGGACCATGGTTTTTTAAATACAATTCCTTTTCTCACTTGGGAGGTTAACATTATGACAAGCTGGGTTTACAGTCAGTGTTGAGTGGGGATTTTGGCTCTGTCTGACACAGATGGACTACTAGAGCACTGTGTGGTATGATCACAGCACAGAGCTCTCTGCTCTGTTCCTGAAGATGCTTCCCAGTTTCTCAGCTAGGCCCAGAAGCTGAATGAGGGAGCAGTCATTGCAGCAAGAGTGAAATCTGAAACACTCTCTTCATGCAGTTTTTTGCATTGCAAGGGATGGAAAAATGGTTTTGGAGAAGCAGTCTAACTTTTACTATCTGTTAGTTCTTTGTCAAAATCAGCCAGGAGTATGATGGAGGCAGAGGTTTAATCTGTTACAAAGTGCCCCTACTCCAGAGTCTTGCTAAAACAGGAGAATAGGTAGAGCATAAATATTTTGTAAACTCTTTTTGTCCCTTGGGTACCCAACCATGGCTGGTGATGAGGTTACTGGCCTTCAAACTGTGCACATTTTCTTCCAGTTAAAGATTATTCCTTTAAAGAGGCAAAAAAAAAAATGCACACAATATTGTCCTCTAAAGCTGCCACACATTCCTCCAGAAGTATTATTAACTGTCTACACATCCTATCCAATTTTCCTTAATCACGAGTCTTGTTAAGGAATCTGTCCTTTGCCAGGCTCCATCAAACTATAGGAGCCTCCTATTCTGCATAGAGGACAATTACAACATTTGAATTAAGTATGGAAAAACCAGGAAAGTATTTTTTTTTCTGCCTTTTTTTTTTTAATACTTCTCTGTTATCTGGGTAAATTTTCAGCTCTCTCACTTTGTATAAGGGTTTGTACTGACAGACTGAGGTCTTTTACTGACATCTGTGTCAGTTAAGTAAAACACTTTCTTATTGCAAACTTGTTTGGAAGGAGCAGATTTGAATGAGTTCATAAATGCAAAAAAATGTGTCATATAAGAGACACATGCAAATTGTCTGCACTGGGAGATTTGATTTTATGAACTTAAGAACTAAGGAATAGCTTGGGTTCTGAATTAGGATTTGGGGATATAATAAAAATTGTTAGCTATTCAATTGAAAAGTATCCCTTAAGTCCAGCTCAGGATGTGTTTCTTTCTCTTCATTTGAAAAAATTGGAAAGAAAGAGCATATTTGAGTTGTGTTGCTCAGTAAAGCAGGAAGAGGAAATTCTATTGCTGGTGTTAAAGAGGTCAGAATATATGATCAGCCCATCTTTCTTCTCAAGCAGCAAATCAGTGCTTTATTCCTATTTTCCAACAGAGAATTTATTAGCTGCTTCAGGTGTTATGCTCATGCATTGTATCAAAATTGGTGTGATGGTACATTTTAGTGCTCTTTTATTTGTCAGTCCCTTTATTGGCATTTTATAGTTATAATTTTAGAAGAGATTTCCTTTAAAAACATGATCAGTTTTACTGTTAACTGAGGAACTTTCTCTTACTTGGGAAAACTGTTGGTAGTGTCTGAACAGTTACATGCCAGCAAAATTGGATTTTTGCATTTTCCCAATGCATCTCTGACTTAGATTTGTATTCACTTTGTATGTGTGCAGACACTCTTGAGATCTGCTTTTAATTACTGGATAGGATTTACAAATCAGAAATGCAAACACAAGCACACAGCTTTTTAATCATATGTAAGTCACCTTTCAAAAACTGTCAAGGAATCATATTTTTAGAAGCCTATTATTTGTATAGACACAAGTAATGCAATAGCTCAGTCTTTGAGATTATGAACATGGTTATGATGAGAATATTCTTGGCATAAGTCAGGAGTATTATATAATAAGGAAACAATGTCTTTTTATACTTTTCTTCCAAAACATTCCCTAGTGAGAACTAGGCGAAAAAACCCCATAGGATTGCCTATGAATAGATCCCCTTGCAACATGATAACTTCAGCCAAATTACACAAAGTAGATTTAAAATCCTTCTCATGTTTTCATAGTTATGTTTTAAAACCCTCTATTGGCATCTAATATGAATTCTGATTGTGTAACTGCAAGACCCAGACAAACAATGTATAGATGGTATTAAACTGTCCCTCTAGCAGTATGGATGCCTAAAAGGCAGGAGACCCAGTTGTCAAAAGCAATAAACTATTTGAGTGAGGTAAAATAAAAGCAGTGGGATTAATCTGGATTTACCTGGTGCCCCAGAATGTACAGAAAAGCAGTGCTGAGGCTGAGGAAAATGTCTTTGGCTCAGTAATGCTACAGGTTTATGATTTGTACGCCATGAATGTAAAGCCTAGCTTAAGGTCAGGTCCTCTGTAAGGCAGCCTGCAGGATGGTCAGTGACCTGCTGTAACAAAAGGTGTTAGATGGGCAGGGGAGGGACTGGCCCCTGCAACAGTTCAGATTCAGAAAATAGATGAGTGGTAGGTGATTACCCCTCTTCACTCTCTTTGCTTCCCCTGGGACTTTTGTAGCTCTCCAGTATCACACAGAGTACAGCCCAATATCTTCCACATGGCCCTGTGCAAATGCTGAGAGCTGAGGTGAAGCAAAGTGAAGATGAATGTGGATATAGCAGCTGTTGTCTGTGTTTATGATGTTTCCTAGTGTTTCATGAGTAGGTTCTAAAGAAAGCTGTTAATCCATGGTGGCCAAGAGAATGAGAAAATATATTGGTACAATAGGTGGTATTTATAGTGCAGATGAGGATTTGGGAGTTCAGTTAATGATCTAAATTGGGCAGGAACTGTTCATCAGCAAACTTAAAAACCCCAAAAGAGAAGTAGTTTTTGGGTGTGCAATGTATCTGTTTCCAGACACACCATATGGGAATAGGTATGTATAGCCAGCCTCCAGAAGACAGAATTGATTCATCCAGGCTGCTTTTATATTAAATAAGAAACACAAAGTTGACTTGTGATAAAAGAATAGAGCAAAACAGTAGTTAGATTATTTAAGGATGCTGCTTAAAGTGGGAAATATATTGTGAGAGAACGTGTTTTGGAAGAAGCCTCCCTCTGGCCGGCCTAAAGCAGGACACACATCTTGGAAAGAACAAACAGCTGAGTGATGGACCTTCTCTCTGAGCCAAATATGAGACATTGCAAGGCCTATGGGTTAAAACAGTGGAGGCCTTTTGTTACTTTTGTGCTCTGAATCCTGATTGCTTCTTCAGAGTAGCTGTACCTTGGCTCTTTTGCCCCACCACAGTATCTGGTACTGATCAAAGGGAGAATGGCTCTGTAAGACACCCTGGTCTATACTTTGCTTCCAGGCAGGATCAAATCCAAGTGAACTCTTCCTGGTGGATATTTGTCCAGCTTGTTTTTAAATCTGTTTGTTGACCAGCCAAACCCAGCATTTCCCTATTGTTGTAGTTAGCTTCCCTTACTGTTTGTTGTTCTTATCTAGCTGCTGCCGTGGCTTTGAACATACAAAGGGGAAAGGAGAATGAGATCACAAGCCAAATTTATACTTTTACCATTAGCTATTTGTCATCTCTACAAAGGCTAAGAAGCTTGTTCTTTATTTTTCAGCCCATGAGCTGCTACTCAGATAATTTTTAATAGAGTTGAATGATGTGCATGGAAAAATGATGGAATTTATAGATGTAGTGCATCAGTGAGGAAGAACACGGGTGCTTATCTGCCTTTGTGTTCAGCAAGATAAATGTGATAAACTAATTATGTTGTGGTCTTTGAGTTGACTGATAAATGGTGAACAAGATCTTTCCTTGAAAAAAAAAGGGCTCTTTTGAGGATCTATTTTAAGAAGAGAAATAAGTAATGCCATAAAATGTGGAACATTCAAAAGAGCTTGAAATTTGACAGTGGATAAACTTGAATAAAATCTGTTAACTGTGTGTTGTGGACTGCACAGCTCATTGATCTCCTAGCTCTCTGGAAAGCTTCACTTAATTAATTTAGCTTTATATATTTCAGTGGAAAAATGTGTGCAACCAAGCAGGAAGTTGTTTCAGGCCTTCAGAATCAATTTGTATATGGAATATGGGAAAAGACATAAAAGATATCTCTCTCCTTCATGCCAAAAAAATGAACTTTGCTATGCTAAAGATGTTGGAAAAAACACCATTTAAAATCTATGTGTGTGTGTGTAAAAATGTGTTCTTAAGTGGATCTTTTTTAAGGGTATTTGAAGAAGTATAATTCTAGAGTCTAAACAAATACTTTATAGCCAGGGGAGACTGGTAAAAGAAATGAAGCTGAGAAAACTATGTAGGAGATTTTTCCCCTCTTCTTTGATCTTTATCTGCCCATATGTGTAAGAAATCACATCCATGTCTAGTTTGGCTGTATCTGACATGGAATTCAGGGGTTCTTGTAGGTCCTATACAAAACCCAACAATGTGAGTGAGATGCTTTCCTTCAAATTCAATGGCTTTTATATAAAACTTTATTCTCTAAGTGCCCTCTCTAAATGATAGTTTGATTATCTTTCATTTACCAGAGTATATAGCAGAATTAAAAAGAAAAAGGGAATTTTTTGGTTAATTTATTTACACAAATTTTCCCTAAGTCCAAATGCTAATAATAATAGAACCCACAAAATCCCCCCAAACTCCTCCCTTCTCCAAACCCTTCAAATACAAGCAACCAGGGAATTTTATAAATAGATATTCTTACCTTTACTACAAAAAATTCATACGGAAGTCCTATCTTGGAATAAGCTATTCATTAGTTGGCTTGGCAGAAGGAACATAATCCAAATGAATGAGCTGCCAAGAGTATTTTTAGTGGTTTTATATGTTGCCCATTCAAATCTTGGAAAATTTCTTCAGAAAATTGGACAAACTGACCACTCATTTTTATGGGCTTTCACAAGATCTAAAAGTGAAAAACAACTATTGTATTTAGCATCTGTTAATGGAGGTTTCAGGCTACAGAATTTGAGAAGGTACTGCTGGGAAGCTAATACAATAACCATAAAATATTGGACTGATAATAGGAAACACTGGCACTGAACAGATATGGAAAGAGTCATGCTAATATTCCATATCCAGGCCTGCTGCCCTGTGCCGAGTGCTAAAGACACTGTGGTGAAACACACACAGTAGTAGAGATCTGGAACAAAATCAGAGTCAACTCAAGATAGATGAAATTGTCTTTTTCTCCCATGAATGCTATTCATTGGATAATTCTGTCTTTGGAGAATTAAAAGCCAGGAACTTGGACACAGAAGAGAAAGCAAGTTGTGCTAACATTTTTCCAAATGGGGAAATATATGTCTTTACCCCACATGTGTAATTAAACCCTCATCTTCCTTTATTTGAAGTCAGTGGCTTTTTCTTCTCCTCTCGCTTCTTTGGGAATTGGATCTAGACCTGTGCTGCCATTGTAACTGTTCCCTAGACAGGTTTTTTTCTCCCCAAGCTGGAAGCTAGACAATCAATAACAGGAAAGCTATTTACCAGATATCAAATGAGTTTCAGTGGATTATATTTTATTTGACTTAAAGTGGAAAGGAATGACAAGAGAATATTACATTTTTAATCCCACATAAAATACATTTCTGGGAAACTGTTCTCTGCACGTGGACCTTTCTTTTTCAGCAAGTCTTTTTTTAACCTGTACATAAGTTATATCCAAAAGCTGCCCTCAGAACTTCTGAATATTGAGGTCTTCTGCAAGATGAGATTTAGGCAGAAGGTTTTAATGTTTGGGGTTTTTTTTCGGTTGGTTGGATTTTTGGATTTTTTTTAATTAGCTAAAAAAACCCCAAACCTTTCCTGACAAATGTTTTTTGGTGCTTGTGAGGCAATGTAGCTGCAGGAAGCTTGAGATATCAGAATTGGTACAAGCTTTTGACTATGAATAACCAGAGATCAAACAAAATTACACCTCTGGTAGAGCAGAAGCAGCTTAAGGACCCATTTGACTGGTGCTGGTGCCCACTAAGGAAGGCTCCCAACATCTTCAAGACAGGCTGCCCTTGTGTAAAGCAACCCCTTCCAAACAATGAATGAAACTGTTCTTCAAGGGCAGGAAATCAGCTGGAGCCAGTGGAGCTGAGCAAACTTAAAAATTAAATTTGCCTCTAAGTTAAGATGAATAACAAAAAGAAATAAATATAAGAATAATATAAATAATTAAAATAAAAATAAAATGTTCATATTATTTATTATATAAAAATTAAAATAAAATATAAAGAATAATAAAAAGAAACACTGTGCCATTATGCAATTACTTATGCCATTGCTTATTGCACCCAAAGATCAGCTCATGGTTAAAGGGGCAAGGACTGCTTTTTCTGAGAAGAAAATTCATCAGGCTGAATTTGATTTATGACACAGTGAAGAGGCACCATGATCAGGCTGACAAGTTTTAGAGTTACTTTGGGCAGAATTTCAGTCAGACTGCTTTTCAGTTATAGCCTTAGTAAATCTTCTCCTTCAATGTATTAATTAAAATGGCTCTTCAAAAAGTGATATCTACCTTAAAAATCAGGGGTAATAAATACATTAAATAAAATAATTCCTTTGAAATTAAAAAGTAGGAATTCGTCTCCATTTATAGAAATAGAAATTAGGACTCGTATAATTGCTGTCATCTAACAATATGGATTTAATATTTTTTCTTTTGACATTTGTTCTGTTGCCTGCTGTATCTGCTTATGGTCTGTGATCTGCTTTGCATTATGTTTATAGAAATATTACCATTAAAAGTGCTACATGCAGTATTAAATAGCAGGGTGAGGCAGGAGACATGAGTAGAATCACTTGTTCACCAATGAGCAGTTTGCATGCCTTGTCTCAGTGATGGGGTATAAATACCTATAATCAAATTATTGGTCTGGCACTATGGATAATCCTGGTATGAAACTGAGGCAGGCAGGAGTGCAATATCCCAATATCCAGGGTTATGAATATTGCAGATTATGGATAGACAAAATGCACAAGAAAGACTTTCCCTATAGTGGCTGCTCTTGCTAGAGTTTATTCTTCTGTCAGTATTTCCCCTCTAAACTCCTTTTATTCCTAGGCTTGGCAGTTAGCCATGAAATTTTGCTTCTAGCAGGAACTTGGCAGACAGTGTCTCAAGTTAGGAAAATTATTTTAAACAAATTTTTAAAATGTATGTATTTGGGCTCTTTTAAAAGTTAGAGGTGCAGTAATTTTTTTTTTTTTTTTGAGAAAAAGGATTGGTTTCAGTGGGTTTTTTCATTGTAAATTCTCTAAACATTTTCCTAAAAACCAAAAGAAATGTTGTAATCAAATAGTGAAAACATGACTTGTCTTTCAAAAGCATGTGTATGAAAGTACTGTATGTAAGTGTCAATGACTTGTGTATTTTTAAATGATGGTTTTTAGGGTATTGCTTTAAATCAAATACCTTATGTCTCACTGTGATGGACTGAAGCTTGTTTATGATGTTATAAACTGTCAGGGAAATAGCATGCACCAGAAGTAATTTTAAATGCTCACACTCCCTCTCGATTTACTTTTCTATAACCTGCCTGTAAGTTTTGTACACAAGAGTCTTGGAAAATCAGCCCTTCAACAAGTTCAGCACAATACAATAATTAATAAGGTTGTGTGAGCAAGTGGTGCTGTTATGTCAATCTGTTGTAGGGTGGGAGTGCACTCGGGTTGTGTGAGCATTCATGGGAGCAGAACAGCCTTTCCCATACTTCAGTTTGCTGTGGTAATTTGGGCAAAAGCCACCTGGACCACCACAAATCAGCAGGAGAGATTTCCATGGTGATTGTGGTTCTTACAGCTCACCTGTAGGCTGAGAAACAAGTCCCCCTCATGCTGTCCCTTGTCACTTTTCTCCTACAGTAAACTGTAAGTTTGCTGCCTTACTGATTTTAATCTAGAGGTTCAGTCATTGACAGCATTCCTGCCATAGCTCTCCTTAGCCTGGAATGACTTGCTCAAATACTGTCAAGTGGGTCTCCATCAAATGAACACATCAAGAAGGACATGAGGAGTCCTAAACCAGCACAGGAATTTTATCAAAAGGAGATGGGTCTATGATGGCTGCCTGACCCTCAGGAGAAATGCATAGGATTTCTTTGTTTGTACTGCTTTATTACATGGAAAGCATTATTTAAAAGCATTGAAAATATATAATCACAGAAGTAGGATTGCAATTTCATATGGCACCAGAATATGGAAGAAAAATAAGTCTCAACAGGAAAGATTTTTCATATTTGACAGTGGCACAAATGTGCCCCTGTGTGATTTTTGAAAGCTGATGGTCTTCTCCTTTCATGGACATAAAGCCCACATTTTTATCCATGTTACTCTTGCTTTTCCACTGCATGTGCTGAAGTGAGACCAGTTTTAAAAATTGCATGGTAAAGCATTTAAAAGAACCTTCATTTGGATGTTTGCAAATTCATTTAATAAGTTAATTCAAAAAAATAATGCCAGATATACTTCCCAGAAATTGGAATCTCTTTTTCTATTATGCACCTGAGGCATTCTGCATGTTGGACTCTGGCTGACCTGTCACACTCTTTGTGCTGGATGGGGAACATGTGGTGTTCCCTGTGAAGGTGGAAAAACCCACTGTTATCCAGGTGCAAATTTTGAATATGCATTCAGTAAAGCTCTCGTGCATTATTACTATTTTATGAACTCCAAGAAATACATGGACTGGTGTTAATGCAAATGTATAAGTAGGCCCAGAGATAATTAACATATCAAAATGTCTTGAAGATTGTCTTCCCCTTCACTCTTTGTACCTACTGTAGATACCCATATCTGAAAGGGCAGTGTTTACAGTTGCAAAACGGGAGGTGGAAGAGCTCTATCAGGTGCATGAAATTCTGCCTTTGGGCACTGAGATAAAATTCTCAGCTGTGCTGCTCTCACAAAACACTTCATCCTTCTTCCTGAGGTCAGATTTTCATCTGTAAAATGGACATAATGCACAACCTTCAAAAGCTCTCGTTATGTCTGTGCCAGGTTTTCTTTGCACAACTCCATGCAGGGGCTGAGTCTTTAAATACCATATTGTGGAGAATGTTTTCTAATTGATGATAATTTTTTTTTCCATTCTATGATATAACTTTTAGGTTCTTCACTAGGAATGTTAATATAATCAATGATTTTTAAAAAAATAATATAATGTTTCTAACAAACTTTATAAAGCATTCAATTCCTTCTTTTTTTTGGCCATTTTAAAGTTCTATCTTTTTCCCTCTTCCAAGCTCAGGCAAGTGGTTGCCTCAGGCTGGCTACTGAGTAAGTGGTCAGAGTGTGCTACAATTTATATTGGTTTATTGGTTATGTTTCCTTTCAGAACCTCTGTGTGTTCTCCAGGGTCTGTGACTTTTGAGCTGTTTGCCAGCTACATCTGCAAATCTTCAAGTTCTAATTCTCCAGACCCCTTAGAAATGGAGGGAATTGGAGTGATGCTGAACATTTCTCAGTGTAGTTTCCATTTCAGATGAGTGAGATTCAGAGGAATGGATATGTATTGAGAATTCAGATTTATATATTTCTATCTATGTAGTCACATGTACTTTTTAATCTTGGAAGACAATTAAATACTGGAAACTGAATACTGAAAAGGGACAAGTTTTTCATCATGCTGATCCTGGGCAGCTGTCCTGGATGGTTGGACCTAAAAGCTGATTGGAGACTTGGTCTGCCTCCCTGACTATCACCAAGGGTAGTGAATAGCCTTCCTCCCTGTTCTCAGGAGAGTATCTTCTCTCTGTTCTAATGCTGGTGACTGTGGGACAGTATTTACCACTGCAGAGAAGCAGATACAGGGCTTATATGGCTCTGGTTGGGCAAGCAAGAATGTAAACCTGGGCAACTAAGTCTAGATTTTCAGGTGCATTGCCAATGATGTGATGCACCAGTATTTGCAGGATGTGCTTATCAGGATTTTAAAAATGGTTTTCCCTCTTTTCTAGAGGTTTTTCTGTCAAAGGGGTAATTTATGGAATATCACCCAAGAAAATAAACCACTTTGCTGCTTTTCAGAGAGGCCAGAGGCAAGTGCTTCTCTTGTCAAAGTCAGCGGTGGAATGAAAAGGTACCCTTGGTCTCTGGTGTAGGTCATCAAATCTGTCAGCAGTGAGTGAAATAGAATTTGTGTGGAGTTCAGTGTAAACCCATCTGAACAATGTAATTAACTCAGAAATTGAAATATAGCAACTTAATTATACTTTGAGTACTTCAATACTGATTCCTTTTAGCAGGAACATGTAGGTGCTGTCCTTAGCAGTTAGATGCAGAAAGAGCTGTAGGTGTCATGTACTCTAATGCAGTTGCTTTCTGCTTGGGCTAGTTAGGGAGGGATCCACGATTTTTTCTCCGTGCCCACAAATTCCATGTTCCCTCTGTTACTGCTCACAAAGAAGGAAGAAGGGGATACAGACTCTTTTTAGTGCCAAAAGCCTCAACTAGCTCATAGGTGCCAAACAGCCAAGCAACATTTCATCCCTTCCTGGATGCCAAAAGCCTTAAGTATCCCTGCTCCACCTGCCAAAACCTCCAACTCTGTCCTGACAACTCCTGCAGAGCAGGCCTGTGCTGTCAATATGAAATTTTGCAACACTCTGACAACGGAAAAAATCTGGATGCAGTATAACACTGAAAAACATGCTGAGATTTGCCTTCAGTTTAGTATGAAAATGAATTATGCTGTAAATATTTCCTGTGTGTGACACTTGTGCATGCTTTCTTCTCCAAAATTTTAATTTATTCAAAACTTCTGTAGAATGAAAATATGTTGCAGAATTCAACACTGAGAGGTCTAAAGTCCATCTGAGCCCCCAGATGTATTTTTTCATGTAGCTCAAAAAGTCCATCATTTGCCTTTTGGCCAATTCCTTGCTGGTGATTCACCTTGTTACTGAGCTTTACCAGCTTGTGTTTCTGAAATGTTCTTGCTATTATGGGGCACAAGTTCCATTTTTCAGTGAGTTTGCAGTGCTGAGCCCAAGTGTAAGGAATAGGTAATGTAACAATTTAAATGTTAACAATTTAAAAATGAAATAATTCTAAACATCTGCTTAAAATAGCTGCATTTACTCCCAGGTGTTTTTTATCAGTCTAAAATAATGATGCATTGTTTTTTCTCCAGGATTTTAAAATTCCAGATAGGTTCTTTTTAACATACAGAGTAATACATAATTTACTTTGGTACATAGAAGTAAGAGATTTATTAAACTCAATGACATATACAGTGCACAATTAGGTTATATTTAATACACTCAGCAATAGTAGAGTTATACCAGGAAATGTCTTGAAATCTGTTTTAAGGAAACAAGAGGAGTTTTTAAGCTAAAACCAGGTAATGCAAGATCTTTTTTTAATAATTCTTATTTGTCTGGAAATATGTTTTGACTAATCTATTTAGTTGCTGCCACAAGTGAAATAGTTTTTCCTAGATCTGTAATCTGCATTCTACACCTCACTTAGAATACAAAATAGAGGTGTAAATCATTTTTGTATGTGACCTTAGCAGTGAAAGAGATTTCTAGTGTAACTTGTTTCAAAGCTCTAGACATAACAGCCAGAGTTGAAAGTGAAGGACACAGTTCTGAGGCTGAGTAGCACATCCAGTGATTATCTGCAGGTAAATACTTGCTCTTTCCTGCTCACAGATACAGTCATCAGTGCAATTTGATACCTCTTCCACCAAGTGTAGTGTCTGGAAACAAGAATCTGGGAAATGCATCACAGAGCTACTCAGGCAGGATATGTTCCCTTCAGTGCCATAATTCCTCATGCTACCTCTGTTTGGAGCTGTTGGAGGTATGAGGACAAGCAAATGGCACAGTGCATGCTGCACATGAAGATTAGTGAAGAGTAAAAAAACCTTGTGCTTTGGAAGACTCTGAAAGTCAGGACAGTGTTAATACTATTTATGGGTTGTGAGAGTGGGAAGAAGCAGTGAAAAGGAAATGCTTCATCTCTTTTCAAAACACCATCAAGGATGAAATTCACTCCTGGGAGAAGGGCCAGCACTGAGCTTTGGGTATTGCTTAATTTAGGCCTTCAGTGGTACAGAAGTGTTGTTTATACTCTTCAACAGGTTCCTTCCCTTGGATGAGTTTAATCTGAAGAACCTAAATTCTGTATTTAATTATAAGAAATGCATTATTAAATAGCAATATGCTATTACTGTGCCAGTGTAACTCCTTTTGGTGATTTTCTTTTAGAATTTGGCAAGCCTTAGTGAGTTAATATAAACCAGTTTAGTAAGCAGCTGTGAGAAAAACAAAAGCACAGCCACCCAGAGAGCTGCAGTGACATTGGCATAATAGCAGGTGTGTTGGTAAATATCCCTCCATATCCAGGTGAAATGACAGACTTATTTTCTGAGCCACATCACTTTAACCTGTTTGAATAGAGCATTTCTGTGTATCCATCCAGCCCCAGGGGGATCTGTGTACCATTGCCACATCTGCTGCCCAGGGGTTGTGCTGAATCTCTTCTAGAACCTGACAGAGCTGGGCTCCTTGCCCTGGGGAGGTGCTATGGGGCTGTCACAGGGCAGGATTTGTGTTGATGTGTGCATGGCACAGGGGCTGTCACCTGGGGACTCTGGCAGAAGAATCTGTGTGCCAGGTCTCTGCTTTTCTTTCACTGCACATGCTGCTGCCCTAACTCTAGTGTCAAATATTATGGCCTTGCCTTGTGTTTGTGTTTAAAGAAAAATTGTATGCTAAAAACTCTGTAAAACAAACATTTAAGGTATCGGGGCATTTCTGTTGAGAAGCTAAATCTTTGTTACACTGAATGCTAAACATTTACATATCCAAGCCTTATGTAATAGTTGTCTGAATAATAATAAAACTGCATAAACTGACCTTCGTTCTCTGGCACCACTTCTCCTTTGAAGTCTGCATGACCAAATTCAAGACAATTATGTCATCCTTCATAACAGCCAAACAAAAGTTTGGCCAAATAATCTTTTTTTCTCCATCTGACAGCACTGTGTTTGATTTTTGTAATGTGTGTCAATGTAGCTGTTGTTATTTACTGGGTGCTACAAGTGACAGTAAAAATCCCCTTGTTTTGGAGTAATGATCCAGCCCTGTTAACATCTGGGTTTCATTTATTTTACCTCAGTGCCCACTTCTGCTATACTGGGTTACTTTGAGTAGTAGGTTGCATGGGGAGTATGGCCTAAAAACACACGCACACCAATAATCTGCAGAACACAGTGGTACAGTATGTGCCCGTAGGTGACAGAAGCAAAAACAGCCCTGGACAGAAGAAGAGAAACTGGCACTAACACTTTCCCCTCTGCTCAAATCCACCAGTGCCACACTCCAGTAAAATTCTCTGTGGACAGCACTGTCTCTGTCAGTTCAGGGTTGTCAGCACAGAGCTCAGATTGCACATATCTGGGCCTCAGACCTTGAGAAAGCCTTGACAGACTGTCATCTCAGTCTTTGAGGCTCTGTCTATGTCACCAACTGCTTCAAAACTCTAGTTTATTTTCCCTTGATTAAACCCCCTGATTTAAGTAATCATTGTCCAGGTCCATGTTTAGTGTTGTGACTTTTTTGCTTTCAGAATGAGTTAGGTTGGGATGAAATATTTTGAGTGTACCTTTATCATATACACTGAATTTCTGCAGAAACTTTGTATAGGTTCCTAGCTGTTGCTCTGACTGCAATGTTTGCATCTAACCCTGTGTTCACACTGGTACAGCTCTTCCAGTGACGAGTTTTCCCATCCAGCTCCACGTAAAGAGCAGCAAACAATCTAGGTTGTGTTTATAGCTGGTTTAAGTTATTTTATCTGGATTCACTGCAGCACTTGTGGCTTCATCATGTAACATCATGGGTGTACATGTGCAGTCCATGCACACATTTATGTTTGGGCTGGTACATAACTACTTCCACAATGAATATGCAAAATATCTGTGTTGCACTTTGTCTGTTGCAATATTAAGGCACCAAAGGAAAAACTATTCTAATATGGCTCAA
This sequence comes from Peucedramus taeniatus, assembly GCA_013400575.1. Classification (NCBI taxonomy): domain Eukaryota; kingdom Metazoa; phylum Chordata; class Aves; order Passeriformes; family Fringillidae; genus Peucedramus; species Peucedramus taeniatus. The sequence goes on from WBNO01014723.1 coordinate 193,087, forward strand.
TGTTTCACTGCTGAACCATATCAGAGTTATGACTGAAGACAATAAAGACATGAAAAACTGAAGTCAAGCAAGCTGGGAATGCAGTCCTGATGTACAATAATATCCTTCTGTGTCCAACTGCAATTAGCTCTCAATTTAATTCCTAAATGAGTTTCCAAGGCTTTGTTGGTGTAAATCATGATGTTTGGTGATCTTTTCTTTATTTTACTTCAATTTAGTACCATGGTGAAGACAAATGTAATGTGTAGAGTTTATGAAACCAGACAGCTAGTAAATCAATATTATTTTGGTAGTAAATTACTAAGTCAGTGCAAGCTGCTTTTAACTCTTTCCCATGGGACAAATAGCTTGAACTAGCTGGAGCTTAAATCAACACTGTGGGCACTGAATTAGTCAATGATTCTAAAGAAGGCTTTGTTGGCATAAAGTTCTGCTTTGATCGTCATAGTATTTACAGCTTTTTAATTAGATACAGTTCAGAACAATGGCTTTTATCAAAGCAGTTTGGGAAGTGAACAACTGGACTTTGTTTAGAGCTTTAGATGACATTCTGTCTGTTAATATCATGTGGCTGGTTTTAATACAATGATGAAGTTAGGATTATTTTAGGCATTGTCACTGCTTTGTAAAAAGAAACTAGCTATTCTAAAAAAGAGTGGCATGTGTTGCTTTTTTAATATCACAAGTTTAGTCAGTTCCAAACATGCTAAAACCCAATCATTTGCTTCGGGCTTGCAGAGAAAAAACTAATTTTGCACCCATAAATTTGAGAGTAGTGAGTCCCTTGTTCATCTTGATTTATTTTCATGTGCCAAGTGGCTTGTTGGGAAGTGCTGAGCTTTTTTTGTCAAGACTAAAGGCAGTTGGTTCCATTTTCAGTGTCAGACATTTCAGACTTGGCTTCTGATATAAAGTAAACCCAACATCAGTGTGAAAATTCCTCAGGGATCTTGGCAGAGCTGGGCTCTATCGTTTTTGGAATGGTAGATTGGCCTAAGAGTGCTTTTAAAGCTTTACGGTAAGCAATTGTAAAATTTGTAAATTTATAAGAGCAAGAAAGTTAAGAAGCCACTGATGTTTTTAGACCATCTTCTGCAATTCAGTGTTCAAATAGAGATGTTTATCCTCTAATAAGCAATTAGCTTTTTTTTTTTTTTTTGAGAAGTTGAGCACTGAAGTCAATGAAAATAAAAAAAATTATCTGGAAATAGTTGTTTTCTTAAAGCTTGAATTAAATTTTCGTGTTCTCTCAGTGGTGATTCTTTTGGGACAGGGTAAATATTGGTCAATATTCTCTGCCACCTGAGAAAAATTACTCACTACCTCACTTTTATGCACAATCTTTCATAACGATGCCAAAAGCCATTACTTTATGTTAGTGGTATTTTTATGTGCAAACTATCACCATGGTGGTTTGAGAAACTAGTGTTTTAATCTTAAGCTGGGTGTAATATAGGTTTCTAAAAATCTTAGTTTCATTGTAACAGGCCCATCATGTGTTTGAACATGATGCCTGGTCTGTGTACTTGAGACTGATTAGTTCCTACACAGCAAGTTGGGCATAGAGGAGTTGGGAACAACAGCGTGTTTGGGCATAGCAGTGCTTTGACAGGAGGCAACTCATCATCTACACTGGATCTTCAAAGGCTCTGCTTTCCCCCCATATAATTATTATGCATTAAAATAGTAAATTTGAAATATGGTAAACAAGCAGCAAAGTAACATAATTGGTACTATTAATGCCAAGCAATAAAACACACTGAACAATTTTTTTTTCCCTCCTTTCTGTCTTTTTTCTTTTCCTTTAGAACTCCAGAACCACCCGCTCAGACGAAGATAAGGATGATTCCTGGGATGCCTGGGGGGCCTGGAGTGATTGCTCACGGACCTGTGGAGGGGGAGCCTCCTACTCTCTGAGGAGATGCTTAAATGGCAGGTAAGCCACATGCTGGTGTGTGGGGGTTCTTCTGCAGCTCTGGCACATTTCCAATCCTCTTCTGGTAGCTTCTGTTTCTGAGACCAAGTGCTGTGTAAGATAGATCAAGTGTTACAAAATACTGCTTTTAATACATGTCTGTAATAGACAAATAACAAATGAACTTTAATGTGTTATGAAATACAATTGTGGAATAGCAGGAATTATTTATTTGATATGGTCAAATAGAGAGGGGATTCCCTTTCACTGTAATACAGACCAAATGGTGAGTTACCTGTGTACAAATTAGCCTGCACTTGGCCATGACTTGACATAATGTTCAAGTGCCTGCTGCTCATATGGATGTATCAAATGCTGCTTTCTGCTAGGGAAGGACAGGACAAGAGGCCGAGGTCTCAAATTGCACTAGGGGAGAGTCAGGTTAGATTTTAGGAGGAATTTCTTCACAGAAAGGTGATTAGGCACTGGAATGGGCCCTCCAGGAAGGCAGTGCAGTCACTGTCCCTGGTGGTACTTAAGGGAGGACTGAACCTGGCACTCAGTGCCATGGTCTAAAGTGATGCAGTGGTGTTGGGTCACAGGTTGGACTCAATGATCTCAGAGATCTTTTCCAACCAAATTGATTCTCTGGCTCTTCCCTGCCAGTCCTTCCTATGCAGTGGTCCTGGTAGCTATATGTTTTCATGTGTAAGTCTTCGTGTGACTTGAAGAGAAGAACACGTGCAGTGAAAGCCTTTTACCTCAGTGGTAAAAATGGGCCAATGTAGGACTTGGTACAATCCTTGGAGTAAGAGTAATGCCCTAGGCCTGTATTCAGGCAATAAGAGATCCCAACCAGCTTTGAGGCATCTGTGCTGGCATCCATAATTGCCTGTTTTACTTGAATTATTCTTAAACATTTTTAAAACTGATGATTGTGTTTACATTTTTATTTAGTTGAATGCAGTATCAGCCAGCCAGTGACTTTTTCTTAAAGAAGGCTTGGAGTGTGATCTGCTACTTAAAGGCAAACTGTATTAAATACAGACCTAAAGATGATTGATTAAAGCACTGCCTGTTTCTTTTAGGGGAAAATGCACAAAGATCTTGGAGAAAAGTAATAGTTCCAGCAAGAAGCCTTGATACTCTACCAATGTGTTAGGGACTGTGAAACAAGCTCAATAAATTGTAGCTGTATAAATTCCACTGTGGTTTTATTAATATTTTTAATGTGTTCCCCTGTGAAAAACATGTGTTTTCCATACCTTGACAAATGCATAGTTTAAAAGGTTTTTTCTATGTTTGATTTTTAATACTGTCTGGGAAACACACAATTGTGTAACAAAGTTTTCACATTTTTGTATATCGTAAACATTTTTAATTTGCATGTTGTGATGCAGTAAGTCTTGCAAAAGATTGGAAATTTGAGACTTGAAATACCTTGAGCTTTGTCAGTTGTACCTTCAGCTGAGCTGAATTCTTTCTTCAGGCATCAATCTTTTGTCCTTTTCAAATGCTATTTTTCAGTCCCTCCCTGACATTATTTAAAAAAAAAAATTGTTATCAATTTTCATGCAAGAAGAAAATTTAATCTAAGAGATGTAAATTGTCAGTTATATGTTCATGCATTTTTTAATGTAAGGCACATCTTTTTGGTATGAAGGAATTATTCCAAAATACTGTTCCTGATTTTAGAGAAATCACTAATTATAATTTCTTGTCCTGTCATTTGAAATATGTTTTAGGCTCTCTCAAAGGCTTGATATTGCCATTTTTAACATAGAAGAATATCTATTGAGATTTTATTGAGAACTTTGGCAGAGTGTATCTTCAAAAGAAGTGTGAAACCCAACCTCCCCAGATTTATGAGACCACAATAAATCACCATGACTCTATTACATGCCTTTTATTTCAGCTACTACAACAGACTGAGGATCTGAATTGTCTGGATGTCAGGATTCTCATGCATTGGGCACATTAGCATGCAGTCCATGAGAATTCTGTTTAATTTAAAATTATGAATCAGATATTCTGATCTTCTCTAGATCAGATCCTGTTTATTAGAAATATCTTGGTTGCAACCACCATAGATCAGGCTTAGAGAGGCCTTTTTCACAAAATAAATGTGCTTTTTATAAGGTTTGCAGTAAATTGGGCTTACAGGGAAAGTCACACGTTCTTTGCTGAAGAGAGACAGCAGTGTAAAGCTGAATACCCAGATCCCCTTTGTATTTAAACCTTGTATTTTGAGTCAAGATTATGGTAGGGCAGTAGCAATAAAAGTCTAATTTTCGAGAGAATAACTAGCTGTAAAACAGGCAAGGTTGTGTTTTGCTGTTATACAGTGTAACCAATTTTACTTTTTTTTTTTTTAATTTTTTTTTATTTTTTTTTTTTTTTAGGAACTGTGAAGGTCGGAATATTCGATACAAAACCTGCAGTAGTAATGTGAGTCTGGCCTTTAATCCTGTTTTACTCATTCAAAAATGTGTTACAGTTTAAGAAATGCTGCTTCGTATTTAAAACCTTATGGTGCATAATTTTCTTTCCATCATTATTACCATTTTTAAACATTTCAGTCTGTATGACACCATGAGGTCTCAAATTTAGACTTCCCAAATGGACATTTTCTTTTGAAATTATAGTGCCAATTGTGATTCAGAATGTTTTATATCACTTATTAGGAGAGTTACACATTTTGGAAGATTAAGAGATCAATTCTCATCTTAAACTAGCAAGTGGTTTTCCTGGGGGTGCTGTCTAGTAGATGAAGCATTGAACTGAGCTCTGGATCATTTGTGATCATTAGTGATATGGTGACTCTCTTCATGTGAACAAAGAGGGGCCTGGTCCCTTTCAGATCTTAAATAGGATAATTACTCCTTATATTCTCTCTATTTGCCTAAACCCAGATCTTTATATGTCTGTATGCAAGAACATGCACATTTAGGTGCACTGGCACAGACAATGTCCATGAGTGAGTATGAAGCTGGAGGTTTGACCATACAGTTGCTGTTGCTGTGAAGCAATCCCATTTCATTTTTACATACACATTTTATGAAAACCATTCACATACAGCAAACCTCATGACTCGTGTTCCACTAATTTGGAGTTGTGCTTTTTGCTGTTTAAACAACTGCTGTCCTTCAGCCCAGGTCTGGGCTGTCCAAGGTGAGCAGCTCAGGCAGGACTTTGTGGTACCTCAGCTCTACACAGCGTGAGTGCAAGCACAGTCATGCAGGGTGGTTTATGGTCTGCACTCATCCCCTTGCTTGGTTTGCCTTACAGCACAGTGTGACAGTCATTTGTCCTATTCCAGAAAAGACAGCAGGCAGAGAAGTAATTAATAGTAATACTAAAAGGTGAGGCCTGAATTTTCTTTGGGTTGAATTGTGCTCAAAGGTGTTTCAGCTCAAGAGATACTCAGTCATTACCAATCCCATAATTTTTGCCAGCAGCAGGCAGCTGTGGAGTGTGACATATTCTCCTTGAGATGCCTGACACTGGAAGTTGCCCAGTAAATATTGAATCAGTGCATCTCCTAGGAGAGCTGACCATTGCTGCTTTTCAGTTTGCCACACCTACAGTGTCTGCTGTGCCAGTTGGCTCCTGCCCTCCTTGAGAACAAGGCTTGCTCACACCTTGAGCTGCTCTACACTCCACTGCTCAGTGTTGGATGGATTTCCCACCACAGCAGCTCACAGCCCAAGTTCCTGCTGGCAGAAGCAAGTGGAAGTGACAAATGAATCAGTCCCAGTGCATGCAGAAATCAGGCTCTGGAGACAAACCCTGTCCCTTGTCCTTTCAGAAGAAAAGGCCCAGCAGCTTGGTGCACGAGCTCATAAATAAAAATACTACCTGCAGAAATACCCTGATGTTTAAAAGCTGTGTGATAACTTGGTAACTTGCAGCCAGTCAGGATGTAAGCAATGAACAAACTGCTCCACTGCTTATCTAAATGTCTGTTTGTATGCACTGTACACAGTAACACCCCTCTGAGTGCTGGATCCCCTGCACTGCAGCTTTCTGCAGGAGCACAGAGAGGTCATCCCAGTGCACCCTCTTCATCCAGCACCAGGCCTGAGCAACTGCCCAGTGCATGGAGAAGAGAGGGTGGTGGAGTCAATCTGGGCATGTTTCCTGCTGTCATGCTCAGGTCTATATGCTTTTAGGATATCTGTTGTATTTTAGTGTAGCTGTGGATGCTGTTCATTGTAAGATTTATGCAGTAGAAATCTAATGGAAATTATGGTACTTTATGCTTCATCACAGAGAAAATACAGATGATTCTCATAACCTCTCTGAACTCCCAGAGAATTTATCTGAATTCAGTGATCTGAAGTCACTGGAGCCTGTTTTTTAACTTTAGGACTTATTTTAAAGTGATAAGTGGCAGGCGCCTTGTATGGGAATCTGTTTGAATTTATGATGATTCAAATGTTAATTTCCAGACAGGAAACGGCCTTTACAGTTCTGCTTTTGGGGCATGTCTGAAAGGGATCAGGTTCCCATTTCACTTCAGATACAGTCAGAATTTCTCAGGAATGGTTTTTCCTAGATTATGGGTTAGATAATGAAGAACTCCTGAGAAAAATATATTTAATGAGATTTCCACTGTTAATACAGTTGATCTCTGAAATTGGCATCCCTGAATTCAAACCCCATGTTAGATCTGAGTTAAACTTGAAACAGGACCTTACACCTAATGTAAATCGGAGACTACTAGCCAGTTTAGTTTTAAATGATATAATTTTCCCAAAAGCATTATTTCTAATCAAGGCTTCTCACTTTAGGAGTGAAATTGTAGTTTGAAAATTAAGAGTTTATACTAGCTTCTTTCCATATTAATAGGTATTACTGGTAACCACCTGAGACATTTGGTATAAATACACAGTGTAAAGCTGTCTGCAAATGTAATTTTGCTACATGATACATTACACCACTAACATCTATATTGGGGAGTACAAATGAAGCACAACTTAATATGTGTGTCATTCTAATGAAAAGAACAAGAATCATTTTACCAGAAAATTGGTTTCGTGTGGATTTGTAATGGAATAGTAGTAAGTTCATTGAACTCTAGCATAGTTCTAGAATAATATTAGTGATATTTCAACCTAAAATTAATTCAAGGTCTTAACAACAAAATAATTGCTAAGATTAAGGCATATGTATAGCCTGCTTATCTTTCCATCATAACTGAGATGCCAGGTGCATGATTTCCTAAAACTGCATGTGTGCTTTCAGCCTTCCATATAGAGATTTTAGAGAAATAAACTATCCATTGTATGTTGTTCAATGAGATTTTCAGTCTTTCTTGCACCCCTTTTTTAAAATTTCAGGTTTTGTATATAGTGTTACATTCTAATGCTATGATGTGCACTATGTGGAAGTGTTTAAGTTAATCCTTTAGGGTCCTATTCACAGAACAAGTTATTTGGGCCATTTCCCCATAAATTTCACATTCTTGTGTGCCAAAAAGTCGCTTATATTTTTGCCAGAGGGATTCTTCTACAGTCAGAAAAAACACTGTTTTGTAAAAGATAGCCCCATGTTTAATTCCATTGTAAACTTTTATTATATGCAGATAATGCTCACACTTGTTCAACACATTTATCTATAACTGTCCCAGCATCCACTTAACCAGCTAATTTATCCCATTCAGAAAATCTTGGCTGTACTGTGTCTACTTTAGACTATAATATTTCACCTTGAGTTACACAGTTTCTCTCTAATTTATTCATTTATTTAGTTTATAATGCTGATGCACCATAAGGCTCCCTTGGCTGGGGTGGTTTCCAGCTCAGGTATCTTGATTCTACTTAGAAGAGGCCTGAAAATTGTATAGGAAAAACACAGAACCTGAAGCTAATTTCAAAAAGAAAACAAAACAATGACTTCATCAGTTTTGGCTGGGTTTCAACAAAATGAGATTCAAAGAATAAAACTAGACAAAGGGCTAGACTTTCTTTGGTGTCATCATTTTTACTGGGAATTTTCTTGCCTTCTCTTTTGTGCTTTTTTCAGTAGAGTAATTGTTGGCAAGAGTCACAGGGTCTGATGCAACCTTCATATTTTGTACATGAACATTGCCTACAAAGATACAGATTTCCCAGGTCAACTTTGTTTTCAAAGGCTGAGAGTGCTCATTGCCAAAATTCAAAGATACATTTCATAAGAAACCAGCCCTTGGATGCAGTAGTTTTTAATTGTCTGTCACCAAAAAAACAACAAAAAAAGGGAATATAATATGTGTGTGTGTGTGTGTGTTTTTAATCTTCATGGTAGTCATGTCTAAAGCATCTTTTTCAGATCTGTCTAATATGTTCATAATTCATGTCATAAATACATTTCATTCCACTGCAAGGTCTGGGTGTGATTATTTTTGCCAACATTTCCATGTATTAGACCTCATAGATATGTCTTCAGCTCCTTATGCAGTGTATGAACCTACAAATGGCCTGGCCATGGTTCAGTGGATTGAGTGTGATAGAAAAGCTATTGCTGAAATTAAGGAATTGGAGAAATCCTGAAATGAGTAGCAAAAAAATTTAACAAGTAAGGAAAAATGTGAAATATTGAGAGGAAAGAGAATGGTGGAATGAAGTGATGTCTGAACTAGATTAAAACCAGAGACACACAAACAGGATGAGGGCTGGGTGCCCCATATCATTGTCTGATATTGTGATCCTGCCCACTTCCTGAACATGGTTCACCCTTGCCTACCATTCACATCTTTGCCCTGCCTTTTCTTTTCTATTTTTTAAACTCCCTTTCACTTTTCCAACCCACTCTAATGGAATTAAACTGATGTTTACAAGCCCTCTTGTTGTCTTGATTGCATTCATTCTGTGCTTAGCTGTGTTTCTTTTTAAACTCCTTTCTTTACACAAATATTTATTGTTCCCTGAAAGACTGGGATCTGGACTTGGTTGCCGTCCAAACTCTGATATAATGCAAATGATAATAATTTCAGCTCTATGATTCCCCTCTGTGATGCTCCTTTTATGCTCCTGCTTTTGAACAGAGCTCAAACATAAAGCAGGTGGAGCTGGCATGTGAATCGAGCTGCCAGAATCACTTTGGGTTCTTTGAAGATGCCAAAAGAGAATAGGGAGATGAGAATTCACTTGCTCTGAAGCAGCCAGGAGGCGAGTGGAAGGAAGGAGCTGCATTGTGTTGAATCAATGAGAAACATACAGTAACCATGGGTTTGACATCCTGACTTTGTGGTGTTTGTGTCTTGGCATCGCATCAACACCCAGTGATAATGGACTGTAACAGCAGCCTGTCAGACCTCAGCTGAAGGCCATCACTCTGCCTGCTTTACAGATTACTCTTTAATGCTTTGTGATGAAAATGTAGCTGTGCATGGCTGAGTGACACTGCTCCCAAATACTGCTTCTAACTTTACCTGAATCTAAGGTCCACTTTTTATTTTTTGATCCTTAGTTGCTCCTCTGTTTGCATTGGTGGGAGGGAACCATATGGTATCCATATGAACTCTGAAGTCCTCTCTGCTTTTTAGACTTGCTATTGTGGAAAATGAGAGGTGACAGATAAGTCAGAGCCAAAATTCTGCTCTCATTTACACCAGTGCAAACTTGGTGAATTTCTGGGGAGTGACACTGCAGTAAATATGTGTGGCTTCTCACAGTATTTACTTGATGTTCATAGAAGCTCTCACTGGAGGGATTTTGTAGAGGTAAAATACTCCCTGTTTCTTATTCCATCATTGTATAGTTTCCAAAAAAATGGATTAAACTAGCATTATCCCATATTAAAACTAATACAAAATGTGTTAGTATCATTCTAAACTATTGTCACTATAAGGTGTAGCATTAGACAGAGCTGAAACATTTAGCTGGGAAAGTTCAGTAACTTGCTCAGTGCTCAGCTGCAAAAACTCCATGTGTTGGTCAGTAGATAGAATACTGATTTTTAGAAGGTTTTTTATGTAGATTACAACCAATTCAGAGACAGTTCTAGGCTACTGTTTGCCATGTGGAAAAAAACCCCAGAACTGATTGCAATATTGTTGGGGGCATTGGACTGAAATTCAAAACTTTCTCCTGTATATTTTACTCTCCAGTCCTGTATAGTGCACTTGCTATTTTGTCAGCTTTATTCAGGGAAGGTTCAGCTCACTGATAAGTTGAAGCAGTGCTTGGGATCAGTATTGTTAACTAATACTTACTAATAAGTTCCATGAGTTCGCCTGACACATCACAATCTTTCAGTCTTCCATCCAATGAAAACAAAACTTTACTAAAATCAGCCTCACATCTGGCTTATATGTGCAGTTGGAATTCTTGGAAGAATATCCTTTCAGTCTGGCACATGGACTCTTTGACACTGGACATACTTTCAAATGAAGTCTGCAGTGAGGAATTGTTTGACACAGTAACTCCTTTGCCAGTACTTTACCAAAGTTATTTTCAAATCAATCAGTATTCATCTCCATTCCTGTCACTATGGTTTAATATTAACATCATTGTTTGGGTGCAATGCTTTTTGTAGAAAAAAATATTTTAGAAGGTTTTATTTCAAGCAGTTCTCATACTTGGTCTTTCTGCTGTGTATGCTGAGGTGCTGTGTGGGAGAAGGTAGGGAACTGTCTCATTAGAACTGGAAATACAGGATCAATTGTTATCAATTTGAAGTTTATTTTATTCCAATAAAATAAGACTTACTGCTTCCATGAGGTGGAGGTGCTTTGTAATTAGACTAAAGGACTAAGCACTGAAAGTTCTGGTGTTTCCTCCTAAATCTTGTGCTTTTTTCAAGCAGTACTGAACAATTAATTAGAATAATTTTATTCTTTTTATTTTTATGTATCATTAATACCTCTTTCATTATTCTGACGTATGAATTGATGAATGAGTGTAAAGGCCTCAGAAATCCTTTAGTGGGAAAAGCTACTGAAAAGGGAAGTATCAGACATCACCTTGAAGTTACTTAAAATATAGAAATTCCTTTAGAAGCTAATTCTTACTATGGAACCAGACTTTAACTGTACTGCCTGGTGTTGTAAAAATTAGCATTTTTAATTATCCTCTCATATCGGTTATGTTTTTATTGCTGGAATATGCATGTACTTGTACTCCAAGCAATTGATTAAGCAGCATAAATTCTTTTAATATACACAATAAAACTTTGTAGTGTGGTGTATTTGTCAAAGCAGATCAGTTCTTGAACCAAGCCTGCCTGAAGAACTTGTGTGTTGTTCATCAGATAACTTTACTGCAAATGCAAAGTATTCCCTAGTTTTAAAAAAATATTTTTTGGTTTGTTTTCAGGACTGCCCTTCAGATGTTGGTGACTTTAGAGCACAACAGTGTTCTGCCTACAATGATGTCAAATATCAGGGACACTTTTACGAGTGGGTCCCTGTGTATAACGATCCCACTGCACCTTGTGCCCTGAAATGTCAAGCTCTGGGAAAGAACTTGGTAGTGGAGCTTGCCCCAAAAGTGCTAGATGGTACTCGTTGCAACACTGAATCCTTGGATATGTGCATCAGTGGAATTTGCCAGGTATGTTCATGGTGTGACTCTAAATGGGGCCTTTCTTGAGAGGCCCTCTGCCCTTCAGTGGGTGCTTTGGGATGTTTTTTTATTCTATTTATCAGTTTAGGTGTATCTGCAAGTGCTGTTGAATGGATTGTAGATAAATTCCCTTCTCAGGAAGATAGACAACTTCCTGACTGCCTTAGCCATGGATATTTATCTATATAGATAAAAGGTCAATAAAATTCATTCACTCTTCTATTTATGCATGTAAAATTTAATTAAACTGGTTATTGTAGCTATAGCTTTCCAAAATTTCGTATATCTGTGAGGACGTGATGAAATTGCAGAGCCCTCCATTTCATTTTATTCATTTTCTGAGTCTCATATAATCTCTGTTAAGAAGAAAATGTGACATTTTATGGGATCCAGCCCATAATGGCAGGTGTGAGTATGTAGGTCTGTCTTGTTGTGTGGATGAGTGACTACATGTTGTGGCTGCATTAACTGATTGTTTGAGTCTTTAAATGACAATACACATTTCTAGATGTATTTATTATTTATTAGTTATGCTATTGACTTTATACAGTTAGTGTAAAAGCAGAGTTACAATATTTGAGGCTTGCTAGCCTTGCCCATGTCTCATAAGAAAGCAATATTGCAAACTTGTTTTATGAACAGAGCAGTTTATAGAGAATGGACATGTTATTGCAATTAGTTTTCTTTCTCTGCAAGTGGTTGTTGCTCTGTTAAATGTCTGAAATGTGTGTGACTCAAAAATGCAGGATATGGCCCAGTGAGAAAAATAGCTCTATTATAGAGGAAAATTGGACACATTTGGCAGAAGACTGGTGCATGGATTATAGCAACATTAATATATGATCTGGACCTTGCAGTGGGTTTTATGTGACTTCTGTGCATGCTGCAGTTCCGATGCCAGTCGTGTCAACACATGGTGCATCTGCTGCCTCTGGAACAGAAGAATTCCTCACAGAGAGACTTCATTTGTCAATGGTACTTCACTGTGGGATCCAGCAGTGTTTGTTCCCCTCTACTGGAAATAGGATATACCTCCAGATACTCTGGGAACACTTGCCAAATAATGTATTTCTTGTGCCATGTTCTTATGATGCTTCCTATCCCAATAAAAAGGCTTTTGCCCAGGAGGGTTGCCCACCTTTTCTAGGAGCTGCATTTCCAGCAGCCTTTGTGTCCATTGCAGCCTGAGTGTCAGGCTGGATCTAAGGCAGCTTTGGGCTTTTCAAGGCCTTGTGCTCAGGGTGCTGTGGCGGTGCCAGTGTCTCCCATAGTGTCTTCAAACACTTTCTTCCATCTTTCACACATTGCATAAAATTCTCTTTGCCCAGAGTAGATTCAATTTTGTGAAGAACAGTTGAGAGCTATATTTAAAAGGGCTGCTTTCAATGTTTCTTCTTAGCATTTTGTAGTATTCATGTGTATATATGATATAAAATGCTTGGAAATGTAAATAATCGATTTTTTAGAAGAAATGAAGTGGTGGAGAAGAAATTAATCATTCCAGAAGCAGGAACTGGAACTCTTATGCTGTTGATGAGAATAAATTTCTTTTCTCTTTCTCCCATTTTTATTTTTTTAAATTATTTCTTCCAGTTTCACAAAAATAGTTTTCAGTGTGAAGTAACATCTTCAGGAAAAAAGCCTGGAACAAACATGTTTAGAATGTTTCCTGTGCTGTAACTTATTCAATTTTTTGAATTTATTCCTGATACTAATAAACAGTTAACTGTTTTAAATTTATTTTCTTGAAGTCACTGGCTATTCCTGAGGTATTTTTGCACAAATTGAAAATTTTTGCCTTTTAAAATATATATTTGATAATTTAGTGTTGGATAATTTTATTGAGGTAAAAAATTGAAGTAGAATTCAGTTCAGTAAATTTTATGAAGATTTATTTAAGTAACCTTTTCTTCTTTTGGGGGAAGAGTGAGAGTTTCTTACTTGTGAAAGGGGCTGTGGGAGGTGGGGTCTTCCTCAGAAACCACCACAGAGCTTTGTGCTACTCCTATTTGAGCAGGAAAAGAAAACAAATTGATGCCTAATCTTTCCCAGAAAAAACATGGTTATTTAGTTAACTGCTCTTAAGAGAAAAAGCACAGTTGTCATCCTTGACAATTGTTGCTGTAAGATCTGTCTGGTGGGTTCTGACATGTAATTGGCACAACCAGCAAATGACTTGGCAAGTGTTTTTACAGCTAAATCATCTAAATGAGCACATCACACTGCTGATGTGGGGATCTTCTTCTGTGCCTGGGAGCACCACAGACTTTCTGTAAAGGAGACTGGTGCTGGTTTTGCTCATTTGTTGTCTCAAAGTTGACTCAACTTCCCCTCCTGCCCAACAAGATTTCACTTTCATCTATGTTCTGGTTCCTGCTAAGCTGGGCTGCATCATTAATTCTGCCTCTTGTTCAAGCTCTCACCTTGGCAGCATTTGAATTTACAAAGATGGTGAATTCTTGTTCTCCAGCTTCAGTTCTGATCCTTTGCACTTCCCTTATCAAACAAATCAAGCAAAATAAGCTCTATCAAATAAAATTGTGAGATGACAAAGCTGCACTCTGAACAGGAGGTGTGAGGCTTTACAGGAGGTGAAATCTAAAGATGGTGGAGCAGGGGAAAGTTTATTGGGAAAATTAGTGAGATATTTTTGGGTTGCTTGAGGCTTAACTCAGTCAAACCATTTGATCATGTTTTAGTTTGCTACTGCCCTGCTTCTGTTATCAACCCAAATATCTGGGGCTGTTGTGTTAAATGGGGACAGGTCAAAACTTCACTGCCAGGGTTTTCACACTTCTGATATTTTTTCTAGTCTCTGCATAACTCCCAAAACATTTTTTCATATAATGTGTTCCTGCTGTGCCCATCTGGCTGTGGGTGGAGACATTTAAAAACATCTGCATGTCAGACACATATGTGGGCAACATTTACCCAGTTACTCTGCCTGCTTTGGGGCCCTGCCTCTTCTTGAGTTTTGTTTTTAATTTGTGCAGACCTGCTTTTTTTCTACCAGAATGCAGAATGGGGTGTTACTTGTGCCAGCACCTGAAATGGTTACAGGGATAATTTTCCTAATATGGAGTAATGTGTTTGGACAACAAATACCCACATCACCCAAAAATCTGGAGTCCTGAGGAGCAGCCTGAGTAGTTCTGTCCTAGGCTGTCACAATTAGGTCAAGGATGATGTAAATCCTGCAGTGAACTTTCCATTTAGTGTCAGCAAGTTGTTTGTGTTCCAAAAAAGGCAGACACTACACTGTGCCTTGTAGCATATGGCATAAATTTAGCTGCCATCAGAACACATCCCACATGTCAAGGGGAGCACCATCCACTTCTGCCATGCTAGCTCTCTTCTGTCACATGTCATCATATGGAGAGAAGGTATCACTCACCACCAAAGCATTCTTGTGCTGGATGTAAATATCTGTCAGAGTTTTCATTGAAAACAGTTTATGCTCTTGGAAGACTCTTGCACTTCTTCTTTTTTTTTTTTTTAATAGGCTTTGTTTGTGTTTTAAACTTAAAATTATATCAGGTTATTAATTTCTTTGAATCTTGACTCCCTTTATACTGAGAGTTGCTTTCTCAAACTGCTTGTTTTGTGTACTTTCTCTTTTGGCTCCTGCAGATACTTCTTTTTGCCTGTAAATATGTTTAAGGACTGCCCAAGATGCACAGAAGGTTTGCTGTGCAGAGACTTAGAAAGGAAGGTTTCCTTTCCATCCTGTGTTACTGTAGACATGTTTCCAACACATGTTAGTCCGAGTAGTTAATTCTTGAATAGCTGTTAAAAAAGCAACCTTTTTTCCAAAATTAATACTTACTCTTGATCTTTTTTTTTAATATTTAAAAATTACAAAAAAGGTCTGTATTGCCTTTTTTGTTCTTTTTAGCCTTTGAGTGATTCATAGGAAGAATTGATTTTGAGGTAGCTCTGTGTCAAGCCAGCTGTTATACTAAACCTGGCATTCTTTCCTGGGTACCAGTAATTTGCAAATGCACAGAGTAAAGTGCATTTTGGAGCATGAAGGAACCCCTGTGTAGATGCCTGTACTCTGTGTACAGGTTACTGCACCAGAGCTGGCAGGCTGGACCCTGCCCAGAAAGACTGGCAGTTACTCAGAGAGATCCAGCAAAACTTTCTGGCTCTCAGAGCTACATAAGAAAAACTTCATGTGACTGCACACGTGTGACAGGGGTCATAAAACTGGGAGTGGGGAGCTCCAGCTGCAGCTCAGCTGGGAGATGTTGGTGGCTCTCCAGAACTCCCACTGGAGGATGAGGCTGAGCTAAGCAGGGGCTGCCACATCCTAGGTGACCCATCAGTGTCACCCTCCCTGGCCTCAGGGGAGTGGTTTCTCATCTATGGAAGCTCTTGGGACTGCCCAGGCCAGCAGATCATGGAGCCACCCTTCAAGGGCTGCACTTCCCCCTCTGAATGTCACTGCCCACCTTGTGGTAGTGGTTCCCTTGTGATAACATTGTTGGCAACTCAGTGGTGAGCTTTTATAAATAAATAATAATTACAGGATACTCTCAGACGCTGCAGGTAATAATGAGATACTCTCAGACACTGAAAAGTCTTTTGGGATCACTTGTTTTTATTTTGTAGTTTCCCACTTCTGCTTAGAAACTGGTGTTTCTTTTCAGGTCTTATCTTATTCTCTTTCCTACTGTTTCTTTGGGAGAATGCTTTCCATAGGGATTTCTTACTGTGGAAGTTTATTCTTTCTTGTCAGATGAGTAGTGGGTTTTTCTGATCTCCAGTGTCTTATCTATATTTCTTTGGTCATAAGTGATTCACTGTCAAGTTTTGTTTTGTTTTAGTGAGCTGAGTGCAAATGTGACTTTACTTCCCAGCCTAGCAAAGACCTAAATCATGTGAGCAGTGATAGCAGAAAAACTCATGATTTGGGTGTCATCTTGAAGTGGAGCCTTAGTAACCTTCAAATCCCCCCAGGGCTTCTTCACCAAGCAAGGCAGATTTGGCTGAACCCAGTCAGAAAAGGAGCAAAGTAATTTGATTTCATATACTGATTTCTTTTTTGAAAGCATTCTCACAAACAAGAAGCTCACTGGGAGTTTGTGTCCTATCCTCTGGCTGTGTGTATGTGTGTTTTTTTAAATGGAGACCATGTGGGAAAGGGTACTTGCTCCTACTGGGTGGTCCTATAAGCTCTCAGCTTCTCTAGCATGTGACAGATCCTGTAGTAAGAGTTAAAGGTTTTGGAAGCACTTTGTTTTATTTGATGGAAGTGGATTTACAGAGTTGTGGAACACTCTTTAGCCTCTTGCCTTCAGATATAAAATGTCAGCAGAAATATGTGGAAAGTCTTTTTAGGAGCCCTTTAGTATGCAGTGAATTTTATGCACTGTATTTTTTTTATTTTCTGGGGGGGGTGGGGGGGTTTATTGCTTTACATTCTTTTCCTCTGTATGGATGGCTCGGGAATTTGAACATCATGGAGCGTCTCCTTGTGCCCATCATCATGAAATATTTTAGACCTCTGTTCTGGGGTTTACATTTTGACACACTTTGCCTGATTTCTTACCTATGAGGAACTGAAAATCCTCAATCAGAGCAAGTTTTCCTCCTCCCAGCATGGCTGCTGCCCATTCACCTTGGCAGCTGTGATTGCAGCTCCGTGGGCTGGGAGGAGATGGACTGGGAAGTTCACTGTTGTCCTGAGCCTGGAGGGGCTTTATTCTGTTAATTAGCACATGCTGAAGCCTGTGTCAGCTTGTCTGGGCTGCTACTGTCCTGGGCTGGTTCAATTCAAGATATGAGAACCCGTGCCACAATCAGGCCTTTGTTAGCTCAGACATAACTGAAGAGTTGTGAGACAGGACCATGTGAGAAGAAAATCATGACTCAGACCAAGATAAATCCTCAGTGAGGATAAACTAGGGTTTGAAAGCGTTGCTTGAAAGCTAAGATTCCACACTACTTCTAAAGCAAATTAAAAAAAAAAAGAAAGTAACTTGCTTAATTGGAGGGATGTTCTGGTATCTCTCCCTCTGCTTGTCAGAATCAATTACTTGTGGATGATGAGCATGGGAAAGAGACAGTGGGAGCATTTTTCTTTGTGTTCTCTCTGGGGACGTATTTTATCTGTGTAGGAATAAAGTGCAAGCTGAAGCTATCACAAAGTGAAGGATGTGAGCAGAGATTGCAAAGTCTGTGGATAGATGGGCTTTGAATGACAGCAAGGTTTTACAGCAGGGCAAAGAGACGTGGAAAATATTGACCAAGGGAGAGCAGGATTTTCACATGACAGTTTTTAAATTCATTTTTATTACAATGAATTCCCATAGCCATATTTAAAATTAGTTATTTGTTGTGTGGATACAGTCAGTCTTGACATCTGCCTGTGCTGGATTCTGTGCTAAGACAAGTAGAGCAGGGGAAAATGCAGCAAATAGCTGACATTGATGCAATGAGATCTCTGTACTGTCATAGCACATGCAACTGTGCAATGAAGCACAGCCTTAATTTCTCTGAGTTTTGGATTTTGTGAGTGTCTGTGTTTTTGGAAATAGAAATCCCTTTTCCCTGAGCAAGACCCAGAGGATTTTAGTTATCCCTACTGAGTGATTCTAATAAACTGCAGTAGACTTTGTCTTTTTGAACATGTAAGGGTTTCTCACTGTTTTTTTCCTTTACTAGTAAATGCTGAAATAAAACATGTCCTTTCTTAGTCAAGTCACAAAACTTGGAAAAGGCATTTTTGTCAGAAGTAATTTGGAGGTTATCTTGTATTTTGGGCAATGCTGATAACCTTTAGAAGTGTGTAGATGTTCTTATTCCATTTTTATCTTAGTCCTCATCTCTTGTAAGCCTGAAATAAATAATTTGGTTTATAGAAGTCCAAATGCTGCTATGGTGGCTGGGCAGTCAGATCACTTCATTGGATATGCTTGGTGTAATAGTTTATTTTCATACTATATTTTGCAAATCTTGACAGATTTTAAAGGCAGTGGAAGGCACTTGCACCTGGGACACAAAGCCTTTGCCACCCTTCAGATCTGCTGCTGGCCAGTTTTAAAATAAAAACCACCGTACAAGATGTACTGAGATAATTGCAGACTGTTCAGCCCTTAAGGGGAAGGATCTCCTGGGCAGTAACTCTGTCACACTCTTGTGAGGAGTACAATTATCATCTCCAGTTGTGCACTCTGCAGTGCAGTTCATTGCTCAGCATAAGTACAGCACTTCTTTGACATTTTAAGCACATTGGGCACTTCCCCATATATACTGGGTTTTCTGCTTCAGCTGAATTTCACTAAATGCCATCTGTATGTTTGAGTTGAAATTCTACTTGCAGGGTGTTCCTGGGGTACACATTTTGTGCATCCTTTGAAACAGCCAGGCCACTGGAAGCACATGAATAGAAATGTACCCAGAGTAGCCTTCAGCTGGGTTTTCCTGACACCTGGGGGCTTTGCTCAGCAGCTGTAGAAGGATGGTAATTATGTCATATTGAGATACAGTTGAATTGATTTTCTGTTTTAATTTTATTAAACCAAATCACATTAATAAAGGGCATTACTCCCTGACACTGAGCTGCCAGTCCCTCAAGTAAACATAGAACACTGCAAAACTGAAACTTGTCTAATAATTTTCATGGAATCACTGATAAATGAGAGTCTGTATCAAAGTAGGCAAAGTCAAAGTAGGAAATTATTTAGTATTTAACAAATACATTTTTTAATATTTAAATGGCATGTCTGCTAAAGAGCTTAGTCCAAGACATGGTAGATAGAAAAATAATGGCACTAGTGCAGCTTCAGTTTTAATGTTTCATAGAATTTATGTATCTGTCACAAATAAAAATACCAGTGATTTATTCTTTTGTGGCTGCTTCTATTAGGAGTACTCAGAATATTTGTTTTTTCTGGCTATACCTGGATCTTTGGCTTCAGAGGACCCTAGATGGGGGAAAGCTCACTTTGAAAGAGAAATATTATTTATAATTATCTATATTGCTGGATATGATTTCATGCTTTTGATAGTAGTATTGAAACTTAACACTTACATGATGCTTGTTTTATAGAAATGTCTGGTTTTACTCATCTCTGAAATAAGTATTTTTTTTTTATAAAGTGTAGGTTTATCCTCAGCTTATTTATTTGAAGTATATAATCTTGAGTCATTGGCTTTCCAGAAAACTTTCTGAATAATTGAAATGTAATATTTTTATAACTGACAACTCACTGCTGTAGAGTTCTACAAAAAAGTGGTGCTGTGCCTCTTTTGGGAGTGCCTGCAGCTGGAGGTGAGTGACCAGCTGAGGTAATGCCACAGTTCAGGGGGACTAAAGCAATGGTCTCACAAGCAAAGGCTGAAATTTTAAAACTTGATTCTGTATTGGACTCTGCAGTGGCAATTCTAGTCCATGTTTATATTTATTAAGAGAAGTATCTGAAAGGAGGGAGAGAGGGTGTGGGTGGGATTTGCCTTGTTTTTCACTATGATGCTTTTTTACCATATTGGAATTTCAGTTAAAATTCTGTTACCTTGCAGTCCTGTCAATTTTCTTATCATACTTAATTATAAACATCTTAACAAAGGAAACTCCTTGAATTTACAGATTTTTCTTGGACCTTCACAAATCAAAATTAACATGCTACATTAATTAATTTAAGTCCAGTTCCTCAGCTGAAACACTACTAATTGAATATGACCTAAAGAAACAGCTTTACATGAGCTTCTGAGTGATTTTTGGATTCATATTTGCAAAAATATTTTTAATGTTCCATAGCCACTTTTAACATATCAGCAGTAATTTCATTCTTCTCTTTCATCTATATTACTGTATTTTATACCCTGACCTTTTGCTCTTCCTTTGCCTTTCTGAACCTACATGAACTATTCTAAGCATGCTCCAAAGTATTTAACACCCTTGAGGATTGTCTTTCACAACAGCACTGCCATGCTAAGGTTTCTTGAAGCAGATGAGTGGTTTTGTTCACTGCTTAAACAGATGCTTTCTATCTGAGCTGCTTGTGAAAAAAGAATCTATAATTCTGTAAACTATATAATTCTATTTCATTTTTTTTTCCTTTGTAAGAACAGACAAATAACATATTCAGGTTCTGTCCAAAAATAGTAATGGATTTGAGATCTGTTTCTGAAAATAATCCTGCCATATCCAAATTCATTGCTACCCCACCATGGACAATTTTATAAATTCACAAACTTCTCATTTCCTCAATACTCTTTTAATATTAAATTTCTACTTGCTGTTTGTTTTGTTACATATTGGTGAATATTCTCCCTGCTGTCTGAGGAGCTTAATTACAACCTGTATTGTTTTTTGGGATGATGATATTTATGATTATAAATTTCTTAAATTCACTGGGTCCCAATCCTTCCATTGCACAGTTTGTGTTATCACTTGTTTCATTTATTCAGCCTATGTTAAAATCACCTAATATTATTTCTGACTATGTCCTGAAAACCTGCAGATGTTTTCCCAGTCTGCCTGTAATATTTACAGCTGATCCCTTTGCTCTGTAAACAGCAAGCAATGTGGGGTAAATTAATCCCACAAAATGCCTTAATTGTGAAAATCATCAGCCCTTTTGGCTGAGGTGGTGTGTGAGCAGAGGAAGGCTGTTGCTATTTATCATTTTCTTGTTGCAGCTTTATTTGCAAATAACCAGATTTACTGTCTTCAAAACGTTTCATCAAACACTTTTTTTCTCTCCAGTAGTTATTAAATTCATAAATTTTGTGTCACAATGCCACGTGTTTTTGAAACCCAGTTTCCAAGGCTATACCTTACAGCTTCCTCTTCTGGTGAGCTCTGTGGCTGTTCAGTTCACATGATAAACACCTGATCAAGGGTTTACAAACAGATAAAAAGGCTGGCTCTAGACTGAGGTTTGAAATATGTCCCATCCCAGTGTTCATTCATTAAGATTCCTTCTTGAATTAGCTCTAAATTTGTGGCTTGTCACTTAAAAACCTGTGAAATTTTTGAGTCCTTCATGGTAAACAAAATCTGGGATTCTATGCTCACTTCAAGTCAAAATTGTGATTATAATTTGAGTTGTTTTCTAAATTGTGTTCCCAGATATCATTACTTGATATTCATTAATTTGCTGATGCAAACATAATCTGGGAAGGAAATCTGCAGAGGGTGGATGCATCTAGCTGAACACACCACCTTTGCTGTCAGGGGAGCTGTAAACCTTTTCCCACATCCAAGTCCCTTGCATCTAGCACTCCTGTTTTATTTCTGTGGCATTTGTGTATTATTAAAAAATAAGCAATAATGCTATATGAAACAGTCCTCTAAAGTATGCTGCTGTGCTGGTTATCTTTTTGCACATTCCGTGTAGGACACAATAATGCCTTGTGTTTGCACAGTTGTGTAATTTTTGTTACACCCAGTGGGAGTTTGTTTTCACAGGGGCTGTGTGGAAGAGCCCAGTCTGGATGTTTGTTATTGTCCTGTTGGGCCCTAATGGGCTGGTCCTGCTCTTCTTGCTCAGTGCCCTCCTCCCACTAAAGACTTGCAGCATCTGTAGCCTGCAAATATGCACGAGCTTGAACTAAGGAAGAGAGGGTGTCACGCAGGGTGTCACAATGTGCACCTTATTTTTTCCTTTGAAATTAATTGATGAGTGAATAAATGGCTTTTTAATATTTAGAAAAAGAGATTACATTATAAAATGGAGACATATATGGAGAGATTACACTTGCAGTGATATAACTTACCTCCATGTTCTAGTAGCATCTTTATGTGAATGAGGGCAGGAGAATCAGTGGAGAGCAGTAACTACTTTAAAAGTCTTCCAAAGAGAAATATAAACTCTCTCAACCTCTGGTACAGTCTCCATCACTGCACTATCTGCATGCTTCACAAACTTTAGGAGATGAATTCATGCAACATCTCTGTCAGCTGGGGACCCATGAAATTTCATCTGCTTTCTGATTCACAGAGTGGCCCAGTCAGTTTCTGTTTCTTAAATCTCCATGTTAATTGTTTATTACGTGTGAAGATAGACTTGTTTATAGTAATTTGTTTACAACCTTTTTCTTTTTATATTTTTCTGGGTGTCAGTAATGAACCCAGACCTAATGCTGAAGACAACTTCAAGTGCAAATACTTTAATCTGTAATCCATGCCTAAATTACAGTTCAGTGTTCCCACATGCCTTCTGTGTGATAAATAAGCACCTGTTCTGAGATGGTCTGAGTTCACACATGTGTACATTTGCTTTATTTTTACAACTAAATTTTTGTTAAAACTGAAATGATTTACTGTTAGTGCTAAGTGGCTTATTTATTTTTTAAATTAATTCCTTGCTGGGCTATATAGAATTAAGATCCCCTTCAGTTGCAGGAATAAAATAACTTCTTGCTGCTAATGTAGGTTTCTCAGGTAAATCTGAAGCCCTTAGGGAGGAGATACCTTCCCTGCAGGTCTCTCAATTGAAGGATTGTAAACTGTCCCCATTAATGCCCTCCTCTAGAGGGAATTCAGGCTGTAGGGAATTGGGAAAATAAGGGAAAGGGGCAGAAGGGGGAGGTGGGGCTGCTTTGTTTTCTTTTCCACAGATGTGAAACTTTGCGATTGCGTTTCTCCGTGTTTGGCAGTGGATGTGTGTGATTTGTGTGTCTGTGTGTGTGTGTGTTAACTCAGGCTGGAAGACCCAGCCCTGCCTCTTACGTGTGGACTGGATCCTCACCTCTCCAAGGGGATCGTGTGTCAGTTCTGGCACAGCACAGATGCAGTGGATCTTGGCAGCTGACACTGCCCCTTCCAAGCATTTTTATATAGGAAGAGGCGTGTGCTGGCCAGTTTCAGAATTCTAGCACTGCTTTTAACTCTGAGTTTCCAGAGGGTTTTCTATCCGTTTGTCAGTTTGGATTTTTGTTAAATATACACACCCGTGACAAATTAGCTGCCCTTCTCAGGGATATGTGAATGTGAGAGGTGTGCAGGCTGACTTGAGAAAACTTGAAGCTGGAGATCAGCTTTTTACTACATTGTTGAGCACCTGGTACTCCCTGAAAAACTCTCCTATGAAATGGTGAAGAGTAAGATAGGTGAGGCCAAATATTTATCTTCCATTCATCAGGAAGATGCTTTTAGTCAATTTTGCCTATTCTTTGTCTTTCCATTCTCACTCCCATCTTTCTTGTGGAGTTGACTGATATGCAGAAAAAGAAAAACCTGGAAAAATGTTTTCATTTTAATTTGGAGGATTTTCAATTGACAGGGTTTTTTTTAAAAATTGCTTTTTGAATTTTTGGCAGTGTTTAAGTTTGGGTGTTTTTATAATAATCTTTGGAAAGTTTTATAGCATGGGTCTTATATTCATAAACCAGAAAAAATCCAAAGGTGAGAAGTGAATCGTCCAAATTTTTTAAAAGCTGGTTAGCAAATGTGTATGTAATTGACATTGATGTAAATGGCAAATAGATCTACACAAGTGCCAGTTAAATTCTGAATGGCCAAGACACTAGAATGTTACCACTGCCCTCAGCTCCCTCTCTGTGAAGCTGAAGGCTGCGTGCCCTTTAAATTTTAACTTGGATTATTTAATTGCATTTATCCTTTCTCAGACATAATTAAACAGGTGATGAAAACCAAATTATAAATAACATAGTTATGCCTTGTGTTGGAAAGAATAATGCTCAATGGTATTCATTCACATAAGTAGTGGGAAACAGATTCATGTATTTCCTATGCTTGAATAGCTTCATATATCAGTTGTTGTGGTTCATCATTAAAATCATGGAAATGACAGCATGCTTTTAAAATCCTAAATGGCAAGATATGCTTTGATAGAATGAGGCCAGCTCATAAAATCAAAAGGATAACATAATAAATAAAATTCCAGAAACCTGAGCATGTCTACTACAGCTTTGCCCTCCTTCTGACTGTGGTGTTGATGTTGGCAGGCAGTAGGCTGCGATCGACAGCTTGGGAGCAATGCCAAGGAAGACAACTGTGGAGTCTGTGCAGGAGATGGCTCAACATGCAGGCTTGTGAGGGGACAAGCTAAGGCACATGTCTCACCAGAAAAAAGTAAGTTGCAAATTGATCCTAGGGTGATTTATCCTTGACTGTGTTTTCTGCTTGTGTATTGGCATGGATATTGCAGTGACCTTTTAGCCATATACTTGTTTGCAGTTTTACAAAGCTACTTATTCTAAAGTCTGTGCTAGATTAGTCTACTGAAATTCCGTGAGGGATACCACACATTAGGGTATAGCTAGGAAAGAATTTGAGATATGCATTTTTTTATAGAGCTATTTAATTCATTCTATCAGGAATAACCATCAAGATGCACATCTTATTTTAGAGGGTATCCTCATGTTGCAGTATATGTGATGCTGCAGCAATGTTTTTAATCCATGGAAACATCTTATAGATGGTTTTATGGAAATAGTGGCCTGTGCTTGTAAGTACCTGGTTTTCAAATTAACTTTGATTTTTTTTTTGTTTGTTTTCGTTTTGGGGTTTTTTGTGGTGTCTGAAGACAGTTGAACTTCAGGGGCAAGTTACTACTTGTATGGTACAAAAAGCACAAAGTGAAAGTGACTAATACTTCCATCTCTTTTTTGTGTGTTTGGCTCAAATTCCACCATTCTTTCTCAAAATAATTAACATCTTACTGAGAGTAACTCTGTAGGTCTCAGTAATACTGAAAATATAAAATATAGAAGAGGAAGGGTGTTGGAATTAGACCCTTTAATGGAGTCTGAAGAGTCTGGCTATTTTGATATGCAGGCAAAGTTTTCCAAACAAAGACTCCCCTCTGATACTGGTGCTCTCCACCCTCACAGATGATGCTCCCTGGAATCTCACAGCACGTGTCCCATGTGTTTATCATATGAATAGTTGCCTCACATAATTTTTTCTTTTTCTGAACTCACAGTGTGTATTTGTCACATGGAGATGGGGCCTTTGGGGTTCATCACCTTCCTGCAAAGTCACCAGATAGAAGGGTGCTCTTAAAGTCAGTGTTTAAAGTTCAAATGCAACCAGCTTTTCTTTTTAATGAATGAAGCACCTGCCTCTGACAGCTGTCTATATTTTAATACTGTTGTATTTCAGCCTTGCAAAGATTTCACTTGTGCCCTGATTTTGAAAGAGCTTTGTATATTGAATCATGCTAAAATCTTAGTGCAGTATACATAACTATTCCCTTGGGGTTTTTAATGCCACTGTTTGCAGTATGCTTTAGTTTGGATGTCACTTGGAGTAGTTTTTGTTATCCAAGTGCTCATTGCTTTGCAGTATGATGTCTTGTACTGCCCTGGAAGGGTGTTGGGTACCACTGTGCAGGTGCATAATTTCTGTAGTTCAATGCACGAGTATAGCAAAGACAATCTAAATTAAAAAGTGACTGGTTGTGTGGCAGCAACTTTTAAAGTCATAGGATAATTTTCCTCAAGTCAAAGAGCCTTTTTTACATATTAGATGGTGTTAGCCTTTGCCTTGCTTTGACTAAAAGTCTTTTTTATTGGTGGGAGAGTGTATTTCAGTATTTTATAAAATTTTTCATGAAAGAGTGAGAAAATGTCCTCAACACTTATAATGAGCTGGAAAAGAATTTTCATGGGGGGCCACTTTTTATTCATTTGCCATATCAAAGACTCAGAGCTTCTGGTCAGCATAGAGCAAGCACTTGTAAAGGAAATACTTTTGTAGTGTCTCCAAGTTGTATTTGTTTTGTATCTATATATAGATAGATACAGATTTATAGGGCTTTGTATACACAAAATAGCTCTTTCCCTTTCTGATGTGAAGGTCAGCTGGAATTGTCTATTGCATCTTTACAGCACCAGAGATTCTCTGGAGAAGGATGATTCCTGGGAACACCATAGCTAGTTCAAAGGCAGCCCAAATAAACTTTTTGGATTGGTGACTCTGACTGGATAGTTCATGATAAGTGAAATAAAAAGTTTCACATTTAATTGCTGCTTAAGATGGAGGTGCAGTAAAAACAAAGTGGTAAAAGGGATCTGGTTTTGAAACTGGCATTTTTTGACAGAAAATATTAATTCCACTTGTGGTATTCTGGCTCAGGTAAAAGCTGACTACAGCTGACATCACTTGGTGGAAGGTCTCCCATTGCCTTGAAGATTATAAAGAATGCCCATGGTTCATTGTTTCCTCTGTCATAACCCAGTGTCTCCTTAAGAGTCCTTTAAAGACCAAGAAAGACTATTCTGAGGAAAGATGTCAGTTTTGCCAAGTTTTGGGTTTATCTTGCACTACAGTAGGCTGGATGATATGAATGAATTACCACTGGCATAGGCAAAACAGTACACATGCTACTAAATTCAGAACTTGATGTTTTGCTTGGTTATTGTGATGGTGCCAAAATATATTTTGGGTCAAGTTCTTCAATACTATACAATGAGTTCCATATAATCATCCTGTCTGTGAATGAAATGTGGAAATAAAGTCATCCTTTCTTTGTGGTAAAATTTCAGTGAAGGCAGGCACATTATCTTCCAGAGAGTCATTTGGAAGCTTTCAGAACTAGTGTTGAGAAAATATCGACGCATGACAGAAATGTATTTAAGAGGGAGCTTAAGGCTGTGAGCGGGATGTAAATTTTACTGTTCAATGAAGCAAATTAAAAAACTGGAAGGAAAGCAAGAGCCAAAGATTTTAGTGTAAAAAAGAGGCATAAGGGAAAATAAAGTGCTTGGTTATCTTAGCCCTTATTTTAAAACAAAGAAATTTAGGCATTGATAGCAAATGATTTCTCATGAAGGACTAATTTTGTTTTATTATCTTTTTAATATGTTTTTACATTACATTAATGTCTTTGATCAGAAAGTTAAACAGCAGTGAAAGGGAGCTTACTGTTTTGCAAATATGAAAGGAACAATTATTTCAAAAGCTTATTTTTTCCACTAGCACTTAATTGCCTTTGAAAGACAAAGTAAGTTAAACTTCTGTCAGCAAGCCAGATTCTAACATTCTGGTAAAATGATTAAAGATTTGACTAACAATATTCAAACAAAAAGTGTAATAGGTTGTAAAATGTACCATCCCACTGGGAAATGAGATATCATGGCCCTGAAGTTTCTAGTACTAAATGCATGGAACTCCCATTAACTCTACTGCACTTTGTGCACATGGAAAAATTGTAGGATTGGGCCCTCATATCTCCTTTCTGCACCATTGTTGGCCAGAAATGTTAGAAAAATTTTCTGGTTCTGATACCAACAAAGAAGACAATATGCTGGTTCAATGGGGGATGAAATTGAAGGCATGGACTCGTCCCAATCTGATTTTATTTGATTCCTAAAATGCAAGATACTTGCAAGTTTTGCCTTTCTTAATTTTTTGCTAAAGAGCTTCTTATTAAAGCTTTCAGTGGCAATGGCTTTGTAACTGTTTGAATTTCCTTCTGCCATGTGCTTTATTTCCTATGGCACCTGTCTAATATACCATTGGTTACTTCTTCTCACGTGATGTATGTCATCATCCCCAAGCATGCTTCACCAAAAACCCAATTTCACTTTGGTCATTTATCTAAAAAGAGGCCTTTGGCACAGCTCCCTTTTCTGTGTCATCAGCCAGCTCAACTTTGTGACAAATTCCTGCCTCACTTTTTTTTCCTCTTTCAAATAAATATACACGGAGCTAGCAACCCCAATTGTCAAGGTTGCCTGATGCTTCATTTTATATGAAGGATTATTTGCCAAAATTAGACAGTTGTGTCATTAACTTCTCATGCCAGGTGCTATGTGTTTTGGAGAAAATTCAGCCAAAACAGCTCAGCATATTCCAAGGACACAGAGGAGAAAAACATGTTGTTTCCCAATGTCAAAACATTCTTGAAACCTTTTATTTAATATGTCTTAAAATCCCCCCATTGTTGGACTTGATCACAGATCAGGGATTTGAAATTTGGCAGGCAATGATCTTCTGGTCATGGATAAGTCTTTTGCAATGTCTGTGAACATCAACACGTATTTTAATACAACCTTTACAAAAATCCCCAATCTTTTCCTTTAGTTTCAGTGGAATCTTCTTGGATGTTAACAGCTGAAGTTTCTGAAAACTTATCCTTTTAAGTATTCTCTAGCTTGTTACAAGTCCTGACTGCAAACAGATTGCCTGTGTGTAGCCTCCTTAGAATACATTAACATGTTGCTCTTCCAAAAATAAGCTATTAAATCTTTTCCTTGAGGTTGCTCTTGCTTTCTGCTTTACTGCAGTGCAGACCAGCTGCCATGGGATGAACTCTGTGATGCCTCCTACCTCACATTCAGGCATTCAGAAGAGATTTTTGTGGAGAGCTTCCAATCTCCTGAGCTTCAGACTTATGACAGGGAGTGATGAGATCACATGAGGAGAGGGAAAGATGAGATGAGCTGAACAGAAAAATTTGCCATTGGTTCGTGCAGTGAAGGAAAGGCAGATGTGAGAAAGTGGGTGGAGGTTGTGGGACTGGCTGTACAGCCACACTGAGTCAAGGAAAAGAGGAAGAGAAGACTGAGATTAGATAAGGAATCTGGGTGGGAGATGGAGTCAAAAACACTTGGAGAGGAAGGGAGAAAATCAACTATCTGTAGAGCCAGAAGAGGGAATTGGGACTGTTTGGCAGGAAAACTGTGTGTGGGGAGGGACAGAATGCCAATGCATTAGTGTTCCAGTATGGATAAGGAGCATGTTTTTTGAAGCAAATTTCATCATGACCCTAATATACTGCTCATCAGTTCACATCTCAGAGTGGTCTTGGAGAGCATATATTGGAATTTTTTGGATGAAGCTAAACCAGAAGATGTGTCCCAGAAAAGCACCTGATGCTCTCCAGCAGCTACAGGATATCCAGTCCATGGGATCAGACTAGAATTAGTCCCAATGAGGCAGCTGCAATTTTGCAGTGTGGATGCTGGGTCTTCAACACCAACTGTTTCAGTCTAGACATCCCTTTACTTTGCTTGTTCACTTGGGGCTGTTGCAGGTAGTATGAGGGCTCCTTCTGTGTTTTCATGGTCCCTTTTGTCTTGAAGAAATTTCTTTGTAAGAACATTGGATATTTCATGACTTATTTTGTACTGCATTTCCTTAAGATCCAAGCCAGAGGGGATGAGGGAAGCCACTGCAATAATGTTCCAAATATTTTGAGATTTTTAGTTCCTGTGTGCTGTACTTGTTCCTGGATTATTGTTTGTATTTTGAGAGCACAAAGGTCTTCAATCAGAATCAGGGAACCAGCAAATAAGTTCTGAGCAAATACACAGAAAGAAACACTTTTTATAGACCTGAAATAAACCTCTGGCCTGCTATAAGAGGAGAGAGGGAAAAATCCCAATTGGCCCATATGTGAAACAGTAAATGGGTCCACCATGGCCCACATGGAAAAATAAATAAAACCTGCTGAATTGGATTGAGTTTAGGAATGTGGCTCCTTTATTTTGATCCTGGGGATTAGCTCCCAGTCTTACCATAGCAGGGAGTCTGATCTTACTCTCATTGAGATCCAAAAACTAAATCCACATTAACACCATAGAAACAGGATCAAACCTTGACATCTAAAGTAAAGTAATCCAGGAGCTTAATCAGCAAGTGCTGTGTTGTGTGCACACATTTGGTGAGAGAGTCTCTGGGTGAGAGTGGAGGGAGATGACTCCACATGCTGCTGGGAATCCCTGTCCTGAAAGCAGTGTTAGACTAGAGAGACAGTATCTCACCTGCTTCTCAGTTTTTAAGGTGAGCCTTAATCTGAACTCAGATGTTGTCTAGTGTTTCTGCATGTTCCAGATGATTTTGGGCTAATTTGCTTTCATCTTTAGACAAAGGTCAGCAATTAACTTTCAAAGAAATACTGTAAAGGGGAAAAAAAAAGGTAATAGAAAATTCTCGGTATGGATTTCAGGGTAGCAATTTCCCCTTATGTTTTTGTAAGAGTTCACTGCTTTTAGCAGTGTGGACCCTACTGATTTAATGGGAAATGTACAGCATAACCATTTTAAATAGGTTTACAGAGCCTTGTGTTTCTTTACGAATATGAATTACATTCAACTGAGAACCAGGGACTTTTGGAATACATAGTTTTGGAGCCAGAACTGGACAACCTTAACTATTGTTTCAAAGCTGTCCCTAGGAGAAGGAGGAGTCCCTTATGGTCAGTTCTGTCCCTTTTCTTCCAAACCCTCACCTCTGTTCAGAAGTCCAAAAATCTCACATTTATTTTTTCCTATAATTTACTTCATCTTAAGGAAAGACTGCCCTAGGTCATAGTTATCTCAGTCAGGTTACAAAAGTCTCCTGCTGTCAGACTTCTTGACAGCTCTGTGGCTGCAGAGGTTGACTGCTGCTGTGGCAGTGAGCTTAGTCATCTCTAATGCAAATAAAACACTTTCTGGTAATATTGTCTCTGCCGCAGAGAAACACCAAATTTAGCACCCCCGTGAGAGTTTTGGACCATATCAGAGAGTGCTTCGGTGAGGGTGGAATGTCTGTAGTACTGCTGAAGGAATGTGAGGCATCCTGAAAAGGGATCTGCAGGGTCTGCCGGGGCTGCCTGTGGGGAGGTGCAGGAGGCTCAGCAGGACGACCCTGGTTGTTCTCCAGAGGAGCAGTCCTGCACATGTGTGCACATCTGCAAACCCAGGCTGTGTCTGTGCAGCATGGGCTGCCCTTGGTTCCACTTCAGAGCAGCAGTTCTTGTATTCTGAACTGGTCTTCATCTGACTTCTATTCGAGGTTTTGTGCCGTGACTGATTGTGGGTTGTTATCAGGATGGGATTCAATTCCTGACCAAGTAAGGACAGATGGGCCCCTCAAACCTGCTTTCTCTCAAACACTGTCGAGCACATGTGAATTCAGTAGTTATTTCCTTACTTTAAAGAAATACACACCCACTACCTCCTGACTATCTTTAGCAATTCCTCTGATGAAAAACCAAGATGCAAAAAGATATTAAGTGGTTCAGTAGTTAATGTTTTTTCCAGGACTCCTTAGTTGTATTTTTGTTTTACTGTAGTATTTTTCACTCTGGTGGAATACACAAGAATGAAATTAATAAAGCTCATATTTTATTACATCCAAAATAAATTGTTATATTTAAATGCCCTTCCTAGAAATTGACGATATAAAAACTGTAACATAAGAAGGTGTTTATTTCAGAAAAAATAATTGCAGTATTTGCTTGAAGTATTCTGAACATTTGGCAGGAAATCATACTTATGCTAAGGAGATGTAAACCAGAAGCTGATAATTTAGCATCTACTATAAAGGAGTCCGGTTTAAAGTGGAAAGAAACATTTTTAAACTATTTTTTTAGTTAAAACTAAACTCAACTATTCTTCCTCTAAATATTTTATGTGTAATACTGGAGCCAGTGTATCACTGACTTTCAACACACATTACTTTCTGAATCTGCAAAAAGGAACTTCCTCTGCAGCAGCCACTGAACGTGCCTTAGTTCCACCACCAAAGAGCATCTTGTGCAGGGTGCAGCTGCAGAGGGCACATGTGGCAGGGCCTGCCTTGCAGAGGATATGCAGTTGGGCCATGGTGGAAATGGGTGACAGCTCCTTGGATGCTTCTTTCTCCTTTTTGTGGATATCCCTGTGAATATCCTTTTCTGAGAGCGCTGCTTTTGTTGGCATGAGGGTGTCTGGTCTGTTGATTTGACTGGTAACTCAGTTTGCTCAGGCAAATCACAGATTTCCTACATTTGAAATGAGAAGTAATAACTTCGTGCCTTTGTAAAATGCACTGAAGTAAGTGTGTTGCACATTTATATATGAAGAGGCCTTTCAGGCAGCCAAAAGCTGTTTTGTATTGATATGTCCTGTTGGGGGCTGGTTTGGTTTATAGTTCATTTTAAATTGAGCCTCTTACTGGAAGAAATGATCTTATATGTTAAGTTAGATGCAGACACTGTTATAACATATACCTTATAGCTATTATATATTTGCTCTTAACTGGTCTGTAATTGGTTAAGGGTTAGTGTTAAGTAGATGATTTATTTCCTGTAAGTCCTGCCACTTATTAAAGTTGTGACCTGCAGCAGGAAATGAGGTGTGGGCAAAATGAGACTGAGCAGCTGCAGATTTTTGTAAGAGGGAAGGACTACTTAGCAGATTCCTTATGTCAATTCAGTGATTAGAAAGTAAAACTAGGACAACAGAGTGTAAATATGTTCCTAATACACTACTGACATTTCAGTTGTTATTGTTAATAACAAATTATTTTCAAAGAGAAAACAAGATTTACAAGTCCATTTGTAGGTCCTAATAGTTGCATGACTTAGCAAACAGACTCAGTACACTGTACTTAATAAAATAACATATTATTTTTAATAGAAAAATTGTGAAAGTTGTGAAGTATTTTCTTAGACACATTTGATGTTTTTCAGTCTAATTACGTAATGTACAAATTCCCTGATGAAAGATAACTTCTAAAACAGTTGTTTAATGTTTGTAGGGGAAGAAACTGTGATTGCTGTACCACATGGGAGTCGCAGTGTGAGAATTACCCTGAAAGGACCAGCACACCTTGGTATGACTGAGCTGTTTTATGTATTTATACATAGGCAGAAGATAAAAACAGAACCTTGTATCTGAACTCATCCAAACTTTGGAAAATATGGGTAAGATCATGACCTCGATACCTTGACTCCTCTTCCCATCTTTAATATCCAGCCTGGAGATAGTCCTAGAGAACACTGGAAAGTTTACTTGGTAAAAGGAAATAGAATACATAGTGTTGGTTTCCATTTCTTCTATTTAAATCAATATAAGGCATCTCAAATACAGTACACTCTTAAACAACACCAAAAAAAAAAAACTTCCAGAGGATTATGTATGGAACCAACAACCCTTGCATAACTCAGCACCAGATTTCTGTTGAAACCTGTGACAAGTGATCCAGGTACAAATGAAGTAGGGTGAATGACTACAGAAGTCCTGTTTCCATGTAATTCTTTTAGTCATTACATACCACCAATGAGAAACAGTTTTTTATTCTGTAAGACTTTTCCAATATTTTCTTATAAGGCTGGTGGCAGTATTTATGGCAATTTCTTTATCCATAGGCCTAGTTTGCTTAGAGAGTTAATGGTTTCAAAGGTAAGTGGTGCTGCCATACCAAGCAATGAGATAATATTCATTTAGCTTTGAACAGTTTTTTTATTTGTAGAAGTGGCAGATGTAGTCTGGATCATAGAAATAAAAAGAACTTCAGCTCTGAGATTTGTAAACAAAAGTAAAATATGTGTTTTATTTGAAAATTTCTCACCAGTTTGTTTGCTTTCAAAAATATATTGTCACATCCTTTCAGAGAAAAAAACTGAAATAAAACTCCCTCTTCAGAACAGCTCCAAAGTGACAATAACTTCTAGACATACTACTTATAAAAAAAGTTTAAAAAGTATATAAAAAAAGCTGAATTTATGTGGAAATAAATAATATTCTGTTAAAACTGTTGCAGGGTATGTGTGAAGGAGTGATCCTGACCATTTCAGGTCAGGACTCTTGGACTTTCTTAAGTAGTTCTGCAGAAGGAAGTTGTTGTTTCAGCTTTGTATGAGGAAAAAGTACTAGATGGAGTGGCTCTTGGGGGATTTCTGGAAAGCTCCTGAGGAATGCAGCAGCAACTCAGTAACTGAGTACAGAGTGCTCCTGGCTTCCTACCCAGGGTGGTTCTGTAAAGAAGCTGTGGCTTGGCATCACCTTTGTTAGTTCGCTCTCTAGCTGGACAGGAATTGTGAAATGTTCCTTTAACCACTTCCACCAGCACATCTGTGTGCAAATCTGCAAGGATTTAGACATTTTTTACCTAAAATTAAAATTGCAGAGGTAAAAAACAACTGAGAGCTGTTGTGGAGAGAGAGATGAGAATTGCTTCTGGCTTCATAGCCAGGTCTCCGAGAGCTCCAGAGGTGCTTCTCCACCTTCCCGCTGTTCCTGGGTGTTTGTCACTTAACAAAAGTTACCAAATTATTCTTTGCTGCAACTTCATCAGCTTTAGTGTGGGTATGCTGCTATAATTAAAGCCAGAATTTAAAAAATAATCACCTATTATTACAGTTTCCATTTTTCCTGGCTTGCAAGGAGTTGAATTTAACAGGTGAAGCAGGGACTACTTATTGTTAAATTTTATACTGCCTCCTGTTGCCAGTATATATTTGTCCTTCAAGTAGAGGCAGCAGCAATAGCAAGAACTTGAAGAGCACTATGGAGTGTCTGGCCCTTTTCCCTTTATCTTGTGTTCAGTGGGGCTTCATCCTGGGTTTATGATCTGGTCTTGTTCCAGGAAAGCACAGCTGCTGGACTAATCAAAAATGGAAATGTGGTTGGAGATGTAGCACATAACAGATTTGAAACAAATGCTCTGAGCATTGTTTTGCAACCTGCAGTTAGTGTTTGAACAAGGACTGCATTTCTTTGTAACTGGTTAGAATAAGTACTTTCTTTCTGTCTCTGGGCACTTAAAGACAGGCAGCAGATTCATCAAGATATTACTTTGGGTTTTTAACAAATATGGCCCCCCTGTACTTCTGCCTGCTATGGTTTGGTGAAAGGTTTGGTGAAAAATAACCAAGTAATTAGCAAAAAATGGGTCTGAATAAAATGTTTCCTTGAGTTGGCTTTGTTTTTTATTTGGACTCTATTATGGCTTTTCTAGTAGTTGTTTTAAGAGCATTAGAATAAAAAGTAAGACTGAAAGTTCCCTGAAATTAATCCTCCAGCAGAAGAAACAGGAAAACCAGAAGCTAATATTTTTACAAGTGGCTAATGCTAGATAACTGAGTTCGTGAACTTAGGGAGGTTAAACGTTACTGAAAGGAACTGAAATGTTTTTCTTTTTGTCAATTTTTTCTCTGCTCAGAGTGATTTGCATCATGTGGCAGCATTTAGCTGTGGGTTTGTGCACTGCTCTGTCTTTGACAGACACTCAGAGGAGCACAGTGTTGCTTGTTGCATTTTGAGAAGAATGTTTTGTATTCTGCTACCTACAAAGTAATCACAGAAAAGAAATAGCTTTTGGGCAGCACCATACTTGATCTTTATTGCACTGGGAGCAGGAGCTGTTTCCTTGGGAACTCTTCCATGCATCTCTCTACACAGGGAGGTGCCTGCATGGGTTTCCTGTGCTTCACTGCCCTGCTCTTTCCTGCCCCCAAGGGAATGGGGGGCTTCAGCTATGGGGCTTCTGCCCACAGCTGGGCAAGGCATTTGCCTTCTGTGTCAAGGGAGGGAAAGCAGCTAAACACGGGTAGTTATAGCTCTTTGGTACTGGTGATTGTCCTGTTAGACACAGAAGCAAGCGAGCACTCAAGAGAATTCCCTGTCCTTGTGACTCTTCACATCTGGAGTCTCAAGGAATTGGTTTAGGATGGGGAAGCTTACTCCTGAAGTCAAACTTCCCAGGTCTTTAGTTTAACAGGACTCTGCAGAACAAATAAATATTTGGTGAATTCTTTTCTTAACCTTGTCATGAAACCAGATGATCAAACCTGTGTTCTCAGTTCTCTGAAATCCATAAATGAACAGTTTTTGAGGGAGGAATTGCTCCCCAGTAAGCATCATTATGTTATGTATGTGTTAAATACACCAAATGCTTGGTGTCACTCTGTTTTAGAAGCCTGTGATGACAAGCACTAGGTACTACTGAGCAGGAATGCATTGCATCAGAGGTTATCCATTGTGCTGTGGAATAGCTCCTCATCTCCCTGTGTGACACAGGGAAAATCTGAGCAGCTGTTCTGGGCTTCAGTGGTGTGACCTCCAGAGACACAGGCCATGGCTCCATAGCTGGACCTTGCAAATAAACACATGATTTGCATCCACATCGAGTGTAGCTCTAATGTAAACATTTGTCAGCTCTCAGGGAGTTACTGTCCCGTTAGCTGCTGAACAATATTCTTGGTTTCTGCTTAGAAAAACATCAAAAATGGTTTTCATTAAAAAAATTAGTAAAAATACTGTTCAGAAATGCAGCTGAGATCACCAAATAAACATTTTCATCATCTTTTTGCACCAGCTGGATTGTTATGCCTTGTAATCTTAAATGCTAGTTTCAAAAGGGTTCTGTACTCCTGAGGATCTTACTGAATTTATTTTTAGTTGGAAGTACTTGAGATTTAATTTTACACTTATTTTTAAAAATGAGACAATAACAAGCACCATACATTATTACTTACTTTTAAGCAGTGTTTGTAATCAAGCAGTAAGTTGGTGATTTAAGCAAGAAGTTTGGGATCAAGGCTTGCAGAAGCTTAATCCAAGCATTCTGAGTTCCATATATTTTAAAGGGTTATTTTGTAATGCAATCAGGAAAGGACACTTCCATAAAGGTGACAAACAGAAATATGTAGTAATCATCTAAATAATTTTTTTTTCTGGGATTAGTTTATATCTATTTGTTCCTGATGGGAATGTGTTGCACAGTGGGGCACACTCATTCCCAGAGATTTATGTTTTCTCTTTGACAAAGTACATTTTATTCACCACTAGATTCATACCCTGTGATTAACATAAAGTCATTTCCTAGAAACAAATCCTTCCTAAAACTTCCTTCCAGCCATGTGTGTGATCTTTGTTATACCTATGAGCACAGTGGAACCTAATGCTTAGAAGCTTGGGATAATGGTGGTATGTTTTCAAGGAATTTAATTCATTCTATAATTTCTTTATTCTCTTTGTTGGGGGTGCTCCAGAATGCATATTTGCTAAAAAAATATGAAGGAATAAAACAATTAATGATGGATTTCAGCATTCAGAGTATGTTTTCAGTGCAGGTAAAACCAGATGCTTTTAACCTAAATGGTCCAGCCTGACTTAGGTAACTTTGTTTAAAGTACCAAAAAAGGCAAGGCAGTGGCAGAAAGGGTATTTATAGCTCATCAAAAGATTCCTTTTAGCTCGCCCTGAGCTCATCTGAGATTCATGCTTTTCTCATGCAGTGCTCTGGTAGATTGTAACCAGACCAGTGTATTTCAAGTCATGCATCTTGCTGTGCCTCTGTGCTGTATTACACAGAGCCCAGCATTCTACCTTCCTTATGAATATCTTCCTTTAGCTTTGTCCACTCACAGTTCAGTCAGTTTTCTGGAAGTGATTTAATCTTAAAATGCTTCATCTGTTTTCTGGAGGTTGTGGGCTGTTAGTTAAATCTGTTTCCAAGGAGTAGAGAACAATTCAGAAAGGGTTTTCATCACCAGCTGTTCTGGGAAAGGGCCGTCCCCTGCAGCTGCCCACCTCCTGGCCCTGCTTTTTCCTCACATGGGAAATACTCAAAGCTGAGTTCAGATCTTGGTGCAGTGATTCAGGTACTGAGGTGAGTGTCAGGTGGGTTTGGCACCGTTCAGGCTTCTCTGGAGACTGATTGCTCAGATTGCTTGGCTTTTGAGTTGCATGGAAGTATGAGGTATTTTTCTCTACATTGATTCTATCAATGCTGAGTTTCTTTCAGCTTTTCCTGCTCAAGCTATTGCTTATATCAAGTGTTACAGAGCACTTGGTGTAGGAAAAACTGTCTCAGAAGTGCTTCTGGTATGAAATAGTGTGTTCAGACAGATATTCCTGTGTTGACTTGTCTTGCAATTATCTATCAGCCTATAATCTGAAGCAGTTAATATTCTCACAGATTCTCTGGGTGTGTTTTTACTGCACATATGCAGCTGGTACTTGCAAGGCAAAGTTGTGAACGTTACTTTCTGACTTTCCTGAAAACAAAAACCTGTTTAAGTTTACTAATTGCATGTTTCTTCTTTAGTTATAGAGTCAAAAACACTACAAGGAGAAAAGGGAGAGCACAGTTTCAATGCTGCTGGAACATATGTCATTGAAAATACAACTGTTGAATTTCAGAAGAGCACAGACAGGGAAATCATAAAGATCCAGGGGCCTCTTGGAGCAGATTTCATTATCAAGGTGGGATGTGTGAATGTACAAATCTACAAAGTTATTGCAAGTACATATAACACAGTGGTGGCTGCCCATCAGCTTCCAGCAATACAATAAAATCTTTTAGCTAGCAAGTAAGAAATCCTAATTACAGTCCAGAGATCATTTATGCTAAGAAAAATTCAAATAAATTAAAATGTTACATGGTTGATGTCTTTCCTGTGGTGGCAAGTACCACAGGATCTTTAATGGTAAAAATGGCCAGGATTTTTGTTTTAAATACTGCTGGAAGAGTAACAGTGTGACCCTGTGCAGATTGAGCTAATCCAATTGCAGACTGCCACCTACTGAACCTGAGCACTGCTTCCAGCAGCACCCTACAGTCTCCCTCAGACATTGCTAATCCAGCCACTGACCATTTACAATCCTTTTAAATTTCTTTTCTACCCAGAACACATACCAGTGGCTTGCATCACACATCAAGATATTTATAAGTAGGAACACATCAATATTTGACTGCCAAAGGAAGGCACTCATACAGTTTGCCTTTGGAAGTGACAGAAATTTCAGTATTGTCAGACTGCCTGGTTTTACCTGTCACATTGTTGAAATAGAATTTCAGTAGTTTTCCTTTTGCACCTCCAGTATCATGTGCAGCTAGACTTGCCTGACTGTGAATAACTATTAGGCTTCTTTCTGCATCAAATTTAAAAATTTTTGCTAACAAAGAGATAAACCAAAAGAATACAGTTAAGAACTTTGCTATTTGAGAATAGATTATCAAATGGCCACATTAATGCCTTGAATAATTTGAAAAACAAAGCACTTTCAAATGTTTGACTATTGGGAGCTTAAATTTAATGGCTATTCTAGACTTTCTAGAGGTTTTATGTCTGTTATCATCTTACTCTGTATTGTTACTGTGTATGAACTCTGTTTTGAAATGGCATGAGCAATTGAGTCCAGTGTACATGTGTGTTGTAATGGAAATTTCTTCAGACCAGGTACTCTGGATCAAAAGAGAGTGTGGTTCAGTTCTTCTTCTATCAACCCATCAGTCATCAGTGGAGACAAACAGAGTTCTTCCCCTGCACAGTAACGTGTGGAGGAGGTAAGTAATGTCAATTCTTCAGGAGTGATAACAGCTCAAGATTAGAAGGAGCTGATTTATAACCTTTGTTCTGCATTTTTAGTGATTTTATGTTTGTGTTTCTCTGCACACTGGTAATTCCTCAGCAAATTAAATGACAGAGCAGCAGCTAAGCAGGTTGGTTAAATTGATATCAGCACAGAGGTTTTACATGTTGTCACTGGAAGTCATGTTTTTCCATAGCTGATGTTCATTTGAGTAAGAACATTGACTAAGAAATAAAAGTGCAAAATGGAAAATTGCAACTCATTGTGGATATTTGGGGAAAGCAAACAAAGAAACATGATGAGATTTTAAAATAAGAATAATCAAGAGTTGAAGAAGTATTTCTAGTCTCAGTGGTATACATGAGGGAGAGTTTTAGAACATTTAGTTGAGGAATTTGTTATACAGAAAGCAGAATGAGTAAGTAGAATTTAAAGAACATCTGCCATCAGTACCTTTGGCTGTCTGATTTTAGACATTTAGTCCTGATGGTGGCTAGAGCAGCACATGTGGTATCATAGCATCTACTCCTGGTTTAAGCACTACAGCTTAGATGAAGTGTAGCTGTGCTCTGCTACAGCTCATCCAGCCCAGCCCACTGCTTGTCATGTCTGGTTCTGCAAAAAAAGTGTGAGCTCATGGTAGGAGGAATGTTTGACACTGCAGATAGCAGTTTCCCTTCAGCTAGCATTTCCCAGGTCACCTGGAAAACAGACCAGGATGCTGGTGATACCGATACAGGGATTTTCTGGAGAGTGCAAATATGGTTTAAATAGTTACTTGAGGCATGAATAAAGAGAGTGAGAGATGTTTAAAGTACAAGCAGAGTCTGGGGATCCTTTGAAGGACCATCCATTTTGGCATTTGCACCTCCCTGTGATCTGAAATGCAGACAATACATGTGTCTGATATGCAGTCCCACAGGAAACTACTGTATCTTACGAGATACTTGGCCTCATGAAGTGTGATCCTTGCTGGAGCTGTGAGTGGCAATGCATATCCTCTGATGATTCCATCACACTGTGTTTATAATTTTTTTTCCTTAACTTGTCTGACAAGGGAAGAAGTATAAAGCATCACAGTTACTTTTGAGGACTGCATGTAAACACTGGATAGCTCAAGGGACATATTCACCTTCAAAGGCATTGGCTCAAGTCCAGCCTTATTCAGACTGCTGTTATGGTTTGAAAATTATGGCTACATGTCAATCTCTTTGAAACCATCCAGGGTGTTCAAAGCCCTACTTTGTGGCTCCTTGCCTATAATATAAAACTGGTGCCTTTATCAGAGGGGCTTGGCAGTCCTCAGGGAGGACAGGAACTGAAGAAGCACAAAAACTGAGCTGCTCAGTCATGACAGTAGTATTGTTAAGAATGGCATGCAGGGAAGTTGTATTGCAGCTGCCTGGCTTTAACCTGTTTTCTTAGAGTGGATTTAGTGTCCAGATTGTCTGTTTGGCATCTTGTACTGGCAGTAAAAGTTCCTCACAACAGAGATTTGGAATTAGTGCATTGCTATTCCTCACTGGGATGCTGCTTCTGTCTTCAATTCTGTAATCTCTATGTGTTGGAAGGGGCATCTCAGAAAGCACAGTCAAGCTTGAATGAGCGAGAGTGTTTATAAATTATTTCTCTTGTTTGCAAGTGATATTTCTTCTGGGTGCTTTCAGTACTTACAAGAACTGCAAGATAGATGCTGTGAGCACTGGAACTGCTTAGTTCTTTATGGTTATCACTCTCATGCACGATGACACTTTGGATCAGCCAAGAGACACACAACTGAAGCCACTGATACATGATACTTAGCATTTTCAGTAGGCACTGGGACTTGTGCTATTAGTATGTTGACTTGGTTTGATTTTAATTCTTGTGGTCTAAAAGTTTTTTTCTTTGCACATACCAGAACATCCTCCTCTCCTCAGTTTAAGTCCAAGTAAGCTTTTTTGAATGAGTCTTTTTTTCTTAGCCAAAAAATAACTCAGATCCCTTCTTGCAACCAGTCTCCACACATATTTTATTATTTGTTTTTCACTGAGTAGTTAGTTCAGATCTTCTTTTGTTGGCTCTTCAACTCGGAATGTTCTTGAACCTATTTCTTGGTTTTCTGCAGTTCCTCAGCAATGTTTTTGGATCTCATCTCCAATTCCTCTGGCTTTCTGTCTCAAGTATTTATTTCTTTTAGGATGAATGACTGTTTAATATAGCTCTCCAACATACTGGTAACTCCTCCTTGGAGGAGGGCAGTTGTACCTTGTGGAACATGTGCTAGAGCCATATGGCTTCATAGTTTTGCCTTGTGACAGGTGAGCTGGTACAGTACAAGTATTCCTGCATCAGAAGGAAATATGTGTGCCTCTACTCTTGGAATATTTGTAGAATAAAGAGCTGGAAGCTCATCTAGTGTTAAGACAGGTTAATATAATTGCTGTGCTGAATTGCTTTAAATGAAGGTCTGGTTGTGCATTTCCTGTTTCTTTGTTTAAAAGCAAACCAAAAAAAGAGTAAGACAGAAAATTAATTCCACGGGGAGAAAAGTCTGTTTTACTTTATCTTCATTAACAGAATTTAACTTTGCTTTTGCACTAGGTTATCAGCTCAATTCAGCTGAGTGCGTGGACATTCGTCTGAAGCGGGTTGTTCCTGACCACTACTGTCATTATCATCCAGAAAACAAGAAACCAAAGCCCAAGCTGAAAGAATGCAACATGGACCCCTGCCCTTCCAGGTCTCTATGACAAATAAATTTATGTGTGACACAGGCAGTTACTAAGGAAGAAGGAATTGTATTTACTTAATTTAAATTCTTTTTATCTTTAAAGCTACATGATCTTGGTTGGTTATTGCGTGTGTTAAAGGCTGATACCTCTGCCAGTAGATGTGTGGCACTTCTTCAGTGTTGCAGAACAGAAGATTTTGCTTATACAGAGATATTGTAAATATCAGTTTGCTCAAGGGCTAATCTGCTCTGTGTATTGCTGAGTAGTATGAGGATCTTGTGACGTTGTGTGAGGAGGACAGAGGGTTTGCCTAATTTTGGATTTATTGGTGCTGCCATTCAGAACATCTCAACAGCCAGACAGAAGCTCCAGTCAGGGCAAGTTTTGTATATGGTTTAACTTGGTTTATTCATTTGCCTACCATAAAAGTTTGATTCTTCATTGTTACTGCAGTGTTGACAATTTAATAATTAAAGTTTGGGTCTATTTGTTTGGATTTTTTAAAACTAGGCACTAAAAAAAAAATCATTCCAAGTAAATACCCTTTGGTACAAACGCCACAGGATATTAGTGCCAAATTGTAAAGGCTATAGTACACATAAATTGTATTGAATTGCGCTACAGTATTTCAAACTAACTTTTGGATTGTCTGGTGAGGTTTCCTGGCTGTGCTAAAGAATCTTAAAATAACATCACAGTATCAAGTCCCAGAACCTCACATTAATATGCCAGCTGGCTGAGCTAGAGTTATATGCAAGAAAAGGAAACACTCTCAATGGATTTCATTTCCTATAGCTAAACTGTCCATTTCCTTTCATTCCTGTTGAACATAATCGTTGATAGTGACCTATAACAGTTATAGATGTGCAGACTTTCAAGAGTTTTTCCTGGAGAGTTGATCACTGTATGAAGCAAAAAGACTTCAGTAATGCTTGATGGCAATGGGTGCCAAACGTTCCAAAGCTGGAATGGGAAAATTAGGGGAAAGAAAGGCTGTAATTATATTTTACCTTGCAAGTTTAGTTTATACAGCCAGGAAAAGGAAAGTACTATTGGATATAATACCATATTTCCTAGCATATGGAAGTAAGGCTTTATGCCTGCTCTATGCTGTGCAGTTCAAATAAATAGCTCTAGAAGGGTCCTAAGCAGC
This sequence comes from Peucedramus taeniatus, assembly GCA_013400575.1. Lineage (NCBI taxonomy): Eukaryota > Metazoa > Chordata > Aves > Passeriformes > Fringillidae > Peucedramus > Peucedramus taeniatus. The sequence goes on from WBNO01014723.1 coordinate 236,410, forward strand.
ATTCAGGACCTATCTGGGATGAATCCTGTGATGTATTTATTTCACTGACACTCATACCCCTCAGCAGTCTTTGTCACAGATAGAAGTATGTGAATATTTTTTTGTTAATGAAGTAACACAGACCTAAAGGGTCACTGATAATAAATTTCTCTGCTGGAGGCTTGCTCATTTAATATTTTATGGTGGTATGAAATAGAGGAGCTGTATGGTGAATAGTTCTTTATCCATGCAGAAAAGGTAAGATTATACAAGTCATAAGGTTCACCATAAGGCTCATGTGTAATGAAGTAATATTCCTGCATTTCACATTGGGAATTGCTTACTTCAGGCATGATCACATAAAAATATGTACTTGATGTACGGTCTTGGGTATGAGAAATAATGATGCAATATTTATTTTTTTGACAGTGATGGATTTAAAGAAATCATGCCCTATGATCACTTCCAGCCACTTCCTCGGTATGTATAGTCAGGATAGCATATGTGTCAGCTTTAGCCCAATTTCACTGCAAATATACTACTTTAGTACTAAGATAATGGAACATATTTTGATTTTTTTTTTCTATACAGGAGGGTAAGTTTACAACAGTCCTGTAAACATCTCTGAATCTTGTGATTTATTTTAGTGTGCTCTGGATGATTAGTTTAACACTCAGAGGTTAATATGCTCTTCTTGAAAATACCAATGTGAAGTCTTTAAAATAAACAGTTGTCCCCCTCAGCCTTCTCTTGCTGTAGTGCTGAGAAGAGCATCATCTTTAAACTGCATGTATGAATTCTTGTCTTGAAAGGTTTTTCTTTTGACAGTGGATGAGATTTTATAGAATAGATCTTGCTGTGTACAGGATTCTGGAAATTCTTTTTCTCTTGAGAGGTCTGATCCTTCTCCTCTTTAGATCTACAGTCTATTTATTGACATCAAAGATGACATTTCACTTTCAAGATACCAAATTGTTGAAATATCTGTTTCCTTAAATTAGGGCATCAGAGAACAGTTTGTTACTTTTTTTTTCTTTTTAACAGCTGAGTCAATTACAAGGATTTAAAACTGCTCAGGAACCCTTAGATGTTTTATAAAGAATGTTAGGATTAAACAGTATTGAGTCACATTTGCTTTTAATGTAAAGAATTATAGTTGAGTTAGTTGCATATTTATCTGAGTTGAACCTCTGCTTTATTATGTCATGTAATGAATAATGTGTATTTTTCTAAAGAAGTAAAGATATGAAGTAATAAGAATGAAATCATAGACTTGCGCAGCTTAGTGGAGCTACTGATTACAGCTGATATAAATGTCATAGTTTATTTCTGTAGCAATTTGTCCTTGTGGATCTGCTGTCCTGTGATATACTTTGGCTTTCATGCATAAATGGGGATTTTTTTCCCTCTATAGCTTTATCCTGTAGAATTCTCTAATTATATTGTGTGTCTCTCCCTTTCCATTTCTTCTGCCAATGCCTTTGTACTTCAGATCTCTCCTGGAACTCAGCTTAATGTATTTACAGGAGTATTTCATCTTCTGAACCACTCAGGGTTTGGAGACCACTTGGAAGAGAAATTCAATCCCCTTTTCTGTGCTTTACTGTGCTCAGCACGTTTGCATGACACTGTGGTGAGATAGATCATGTCTGTGATAAAGCTGTGGGCAGGTTCTCTTATTTCAAACACTAAGAACTACAGACAGAGGCCCACCTCATTTCAGCACCTCGGTGCGCTCTGTCAGAAAGCATCAAGGTCTTCCTGGGTGATGCTTCAGAGCAAGGACTGTGAAATAGCAGGCAGCCAAACAGGGCTCAGAGTTGGTGCCATCAGGAAGGAGAGAGGAAATGGGCTGTATTGTACTGGGAGGGCTCGTAAGGAAACACCACAAAGATGTAGAAACACCTTTTCTTGCAGGGATTGCTGAAAGAAAACAGCAGCTGAAAGTTTGTTTACCTGCATGAGGAGATGAGTCTGGTCCAGTGTGGGTGCAAGTCTTGCTTCAGTGCAGCAGGATTTGTCTGTGCTGTGACCTGGCAAGGAGCTGGAATGCATTACCCTGTGCTGGCTCTGCTTTCTTTTCTTCTCTTACCTGTTTCTTGCATGCTGACCCAGGATTGTTCTTGCAGAGCGGGCGGAAAACCAAAGTCCTGGATACACACTGGAGCAAAGCTGTGCAGACTGCTTCACCTCCACCAGCAGTCCTACCTCACACCTCCTCCATAACACCAGGGCCATGTGGAGGCTGCCTGGCAGTGCTTGGTGTGTACCACTGCTTTCCCATTCACACCAGGAAGTTGTGGGAAAGTCGTGGTGCACACCACAAGATCTTGAAAGAGTTCTCCTGTGGCTAGAGTTGTAAATGCCCCACTGAAATATTTTTACAGATGGAGAATTCTTTTGAAATAAATAGAAAAATTTCCCAGGATGAAAATTTTCTTTTAAAGCTTTGGAATGCCTCCATTTATTTCAGACTTGGACTGTTGAGGATCCCTTGACAGCTGTGGGTTCTGGAAAGTATCTCCTTGACTGCTTGCCCAAGACCCCCCTTTTCCCCAGTAGCCATGGACCTCACTCCATCTTGAAAATGCTTGTGGGAGTATGGGATCTGGAGTGTGTTTGAAACTGATGAGATAAAGAAAAACAACTATAAAACTTCATGCTATAAACACTTGCAAGCCTTATATTACATACAGCACAGTGAGCCTTACATATGTAAATCCATGAGCTGCTAATTCATTAAATAGTTAATTGCTCTTTAGTTCCTGATTTTTTAAAAGAAAATTAGTTAACACTGGCCATTCATTTCAGTCAAAAAAGAGCACAACTCTTGCTCTTCAAATGCATTTTGCTATTGTGATATGACATCAATATCTCAGCACACAGCTTTATTCAGAATGCTTTTGAGTATGTACTCCATGGTTAATGTCCCATGGCTTGCTCCTTGTTTCATACTCATTCTTCTGTTGAGCTTAAGCATGATTAATATGTTTTTGTAGGCAGCTTAATGAATTTCTTAAAATAGAAGTGTCCTCGATTTACCTGCTGCATCATAAAAAGTAGATTGCTTAAATTTACCTTTGATTTATAAGCCTTTGCTTCATTGAGTCTGATATTATGACTTCTTTTATGATAACCAAGTTGATTACTCAATTAATTGATTTTGGTGGGATATTGTAGTACTTGCTGAATCCATAAGTATTAAGTGTCTATGTGATCATGCAAATTAATTGTCAAAAGTATTCAGTTTAGATGATTTAGACTATTTGAAAGTAAATTCATTCCAGTAATCAAGCTTGATATATTCACAGTTTCTAACTTATGTATGAGAATAAGAGTTTCAGTTGTTTTGAAATACACTTACATTTGCAGTTCTACTTCTGATTTTGCACATGAATTTAAGCCTTGAACAATGCAAGGTAGGTCTGAGTCAATGTATTTGTGTGTGGTAAGAATCCAGCAACCAAACTACCAGTAAGCTTTAATTGACTCTAATGTTGGACTCAATATTTTGCATTTTTAATAGAGGTTAGTGGAATAAGAAAGAGCCTTATGAGTTTGGTTTTTTTTTTCCAGGTGGGAACATAACCCGTGGACTGCATGTTCAGTTTCCTGTGGAGGTGGTATTCAGAGGAGAAGTTTTGTGTGTGTAGAAGAGACCATCCATGGAGAGATACTGCAAGTGGAGGAATGGAAATGCATGTATGCCCCAAAACCCAAAGTCATCCAGACCTGCAATCTGTTTGATTGTCCTAAATGGGTGGCAATGGAGTGGTCTCAAGTAAGTAGAGAAGTAATTTGGACCTTCAGTGTCGTTTTCTAAAGAAAGCCTCTGCTCTCGTGTTACCATGTATTTATTAGCACAGGACTATTAGAAAAGTATAGCCCTGAAAGATAATCAATAGTACTGGGAAAAGTTTGCCCTAAGCAGTTCTGCCTGATAATCAAAATGTTGATGTGTCTGTGAGGAGCAAAATACAGCTGGAATTCCTTGTACCTGCTGAATTCCTGCTTTGCATGCAGAAGAAGTTAGAGACAGAGGTCAGGCCCCTTTGCACTCAGGTCATTTATGGCTCAGTTCTTGATAAATGTTTCACTGGCTGTAATAGTTAAAGGCATGTCTGTCTCAGGGGCTGGCAAGTCTGCAAGGGTGATTTTCCAGCATTCTTACCTTTCATTACAGTAACAATAGCCTAAGCCAGCTTGTCCTGGCTGTAGTTATCCGATACAGTCAGATAGGCCAGCACTCCTGCAGTTCCTTAGTTCATCCAGATGACATCAGTGACACAAGAGTGTAGAAAATGCAGCTCCCCTGACCCAGCCTTGACTGAAAATCACCACTGTGAGAGAGTGCATTCTCAGTGCATGGCCACTTCTATTTCAGCCTGCTGCCAATCAGATAAGCTTCACAGAACCCCAAGAAATCACTTGCATTCCCCAAACTTAGACTTTTTCCCCAGCATCAACCTTTTCCTTATTCACCTCGCGACGCAGGGACAAATTCTTACATCTCTGCGGGAAAGCTTTAGCGAACCCCTCACTGCTGCTGTAGCATCCTCCTGAGCAGTGTTGGCAGGTGCAGCACTGGGGGAGCAGCAGCTGAGCTGCTTTGCTGTCCCTGCAGTGCACGGTGACCTGCGGCCGGGGGCTGCGCTACCGCGTCGTGCTGTGCATCGACCACCGCGGGCAGCACGTCGGGGGCTGCAACCCGCAGCTCAAACTGCACATCAAGGAGGAGTGCATCGTGCCAATACCCTGCTACAAGCCAAAAGGTAACTGGAATTTTGTCTGGGTCTGTTGTTGTTTTACGTTTTTGTCCAGAGAATTAAAAGCCCCTGGTAACCTTTTTCAGAAATGCCAGAAGCTGGAATTTAATAGGATTTTTTTTTTTCAGTTTTGGCAGAAACAAGCACTTTAATTATTGGTGCTAGGAAAAGCGCCCTGCTGATATTTTTTGCTGATAATGTGGCCAGACTGTCATGAGGTGAACGTGCCAAGTAAATCTATATAGTCTGGTCAAATTGGGAAAACCAGAATTAATGAGCTTAACACAGGGAGGAGGAATTGTTCAATAACACTTGAAATGGGAATGAAGCTCCATATGTATCACCTGGAATATTCTTGTTTGCTTTAAATTTGATGTGTTGTCCTGGTGTCAAAATTCTCAGTGTGACTCAGCAGCTCATTAAGTTATACTCAAACTACTTTCCTTTTTCCTTTTCTATTTCTGCATATTTAAAACAAAGAATGGAGCTCAAACAGCATGATGAAGTTTTCTAGTATTTTTTTTTTATTACCCTGTATATCTACAAAAGCATTAGATCAGTAAGCAATGTCAACTGTGAAATTCAGAAGTGATTAATGCTAACATCTACATATTGCTTTGATTTTGGAGAAATTACTGAATGTTCTGGGTTTTTTTCCTCTACCAGAAAAAAGTCCTGTGGAAGCAAAATTGCCATGGTTTAAACAGGCCCATGAAATGGAAGAGACCATCACAGTCTCAGAAGAGCCAACGTAAGTGCACTGCCTTTTACAGTGAAGAAACATTTCCAGTGTGTTTTGCAGATCTCTGGAATGATTGTTGCTCTGCAGTTTGCTTTGACAGTTGGCCCTCCATGGGAGATGAGTCCTGTGGTGAGCTGTTCCTAATTTTACATCTCAGTAAACTTGCTTCTGGAGCTCCTGTTCTGGATGATACAGAGCTACACTATTACAGTGCCCCTATATCATTCAGGAGTTCAAAGGGATCTTGATTTAGCCCAATTAAGCCCTAATTAATGCATGTGGAGATGCTTCAGAAAAAATAAATACTTTAGTTTTATTCCGGTCATAGCTGTTACCTCAAGAATGTAGTGGTGGTATTAAAACTTAAGAGGTACTTTGTAGGGTTGCCAGGATTTCCTTGGGGGGTGAGACCAATGCATAAAGTGAGAAAAACCTGCTGATCTCTGTGCTTAGCTGCATCTGTGGGGGTAACTTGTGCTATTTTACATGTGTATATGTGTGAAATAACATCTGGATTTTGTGAGTCCTCTTAAAAACTGATGAGGTTAAGCCTTGCAAGTCCTGGGGATGAAAGCATAACTTAAATCCAGCTACACTTATTCCTGACCCTTGTATGTTAGGGCATCCACACAATTCCTTACATCCCCTGTGTACATTTCATACACACATACACACACACATAGACATTTATTTATACGTGTAATATATTCAATATATAGGCATTAAAATTTTTAAATTCTAAAAAGTATTAACTTTGTATATGCTGAGATTTTGAACAGTATTTTATTGTGCTGTATCGAATTCTGCACTCTTCTGTAGTAATGTCAGTTTGAAATAATTTAGATGAGCTTAATGAAGTTGCTTTGGATTTATATTGCTCTGATATCACAGTGTACCTTACGCTTATTTTTTCTTCTCCATCAAGCTATTCCTGATTTTTGGCACACAGGCAGCAACAGGTGTGACCATGAGTAATAAAATCTTTACACCTGCAATGACTCACAGAAGAAACCTCTTGCCAAACAGGTGTTTATATAGTTATGGTGACTGTAGTTTAAACTTTTCACTGCTCTAGGCTCTCAAGTCAAGTGTCAACCTACTGTGAGTGGTTATTTCACTCTCCAAATCAGTGGCCCTGAATTCAGGCAGAGTAGTAGCAAAGATATAAAAATAAAGTGTGATTGTCAAAGGGGGATGATGCAATCAAATGTGCCTTTTAAGTGTCAGGATAGGAGAATGAAGGTATATGAGGTCACTTCTAGAGAGGATTCAGCATGAAGCTATAAAGAAAAATATCTCTAGCATTACAAAGTCCTGCTGTGGCAACCATGAGCTAATGCAGTTTCTGGGTTTTTAGGATCCTTCAGCATCAGTCTGACAGAACAATCAGGGAGGACTGGCAGGGACACAGCATTGCTGGTTCAGAGGATATGTAGAATGTAACAGAGCTGAGCTGGAAACTGTCATGGGCTGCCTTGTGCCTTGTCCTGACAATGACAGCAGTTATTCATCCTTCCTAGCTGGGACCCATATATTCCACTGTGGCCCTTTTTTTCTTCATTCATGAGCCTCATCCTGTCCTTAGACTTCCCTTCACAATTTCCTGAAAGGTTTCTCCAGCCACCTCTTGCTGACTCTTTTGCCACCCCCTCTGTGCTGAGGTGCTCTGAGGTGCTGTGCACCCCACTCTGGGCTCTGCTGGGACCCAGCTCTAACACTGTAGCCAGATTCACCATCAGTTTCATTTTACTGTCTTCTGCTGCCAACTGCTCGCTCTTTAGTCTTCTAAGGAAGCTGGCAGGTAAGGAGAAATGAGAAATAATTGATGCCTGACTTCATTCCTTTTTGCAGATTGTCTGTGGGTCATGTGGACAATAATGGTTTGCAACCAGAGAATTTCTCCATCAGTGCTTTGAACATCATGCCCAAACTGCTCTGGTCCTTTCCAGCCAGAGTCAGATTTTTAGGGCAGGGATTAAGATTTAAAAAGAAACTGTGACAATAAATTTTTCCTTATCCCAGAATAAATTATAACAAGATTTCTCTCTGGTTCAGATCTGTTTAACTTTGTTTTCTGTAATTTAGATATGGCACAGTGATAACTCACAGCCCACCTCTGCCTAGCAGGAGACTTATGATTTCCTTGGTAAAATGCAATCACTTTTAATTTCAGTTGTTCTCTTGTCATCCAAATTTAAACCACAAAATGAAGTCTCAACTTCTAGTCCATCCTTTTATGACAACTTTCTCTTTATGCTTTTGTGTGATGTTTTAGTTGATAATGAATAAGAGAATAAATGCAGCTGTGTTTTAGAACCCACAAGTGATGGATATGCCAAAAGTAGCTTGTGGAAGATAAATACTTCTGCCGCTGTGGTCTACCACGGCTGGTGTCCTGAATTTACATAGAGGGGGAATGTTCAAAAGCTTCTTTTTTTTATTATTAGCAAAATAAAAAATGACTGTCCTTAAAGTGAGGCCAAGAAAAATGTAGGTCTGACCTTTTTAGTTTTCAGTTGTGGAATGTGATGACAGTTGATACCAATCATTATTTTAAATGTTCTTCCCTCGAGCCTTCTTAGTTACAGTGGGATTCATAGAGAAGCTCCAGCAAGTTCTTGCATCCTTTTTATTGCTTGTAAGTTAAAGAAATAGACACCTCAGCTGCCTTTCTCTGTCATTGCTCAGGGAAAAATTAAAATGCTTTCAAAAACATATATTTTTTCAGCAACATGAGCTAAAAAGTGATGTGAAATGCAGTATTTCTCGTAAAGGTTCCCATTTATTGCATTGGAGTCATTTTCACAGACATCCTCACTGTGCCTTTGGTGATAGAGAATTACCCATTTCTCACAGCTTCTTCTCTGGAAATGGGGTGGTGATTTTGTCAAACACATTACCCTTGAGGCTTATAAAACCAGCAGTGTGACTCTGTTCAGAGCAGGCAGGGGTGGTGCTGCAGGGAGGGGTAGGGTGCCAGCAACATGGAAGTTCTGCTCAGTAAGAGCCAACATTGTGGATGCTTCTTTAGACTTTTATCCAGGACCCTTGGTGCATTAGGATTGGACATCTTGCTACAGCAGCCTTTTTTTCTCTTTATTTGGGCATTTCCTGTCTTAACTGAAAGCAAGAACTATGGTCATGTGGAGTATTAAAAATTAAGAGACACCATGTTTTCCAAGTCCTTAGTAAGCTGCAGAGGGCTGCACTGAGTTCAGTTTTCAGTTCAGATTTGATTTGGTTGAGTTGGACTGCTCTGTCCCAGTTTAATCATCATTAGTTTAGGTCACTGCTTCATTTCTCAGGTCATCCTACACTTGCTTTTACAGCATGTGCCAGGTGAATGCACATTTCCATTAGTGCTAGACTGATAACACTGCAGCATGGACATGCCCTCTGCTGCATCTGTAGTGACTTCATTGTTTATAGCTGCTCAGATGGGTATAGGAAAAATCTAGTTCAGTGTAGCATTGGGAAGAATGACTGGGTAAAAAAGCTGATTATAAAAAGTTGTACCTACTCAAATCTGCATTTTTCTATTTTCTTATTTTTTTAATAAAAAGAGGAGTCTCACCTACCAATCTAAAGATCTCAGCAAATTTCCAGTCACCACCATCCAGTCCATTATAAGTTGCTGATGATCTATAAAGCATTGTAGTACAAGTACTTTGATGCTCCTTAATCCTGACCTGAGATGACTCTAGTGTTTGCCCATGGAAGGCAGACTGAATTTACTTCAGGGAAGTATTGTGTCCAAAGCATTACCATGTGTATGCTGTGAATGCCAAAATACCTCCCATCTGAGGCTGGTGGAGTTTGCTTTAATGACCTGTCACAGGCTTTGCTTTTGCATGTTCAAGATAAATGAAAAATAAAAAAAGCCCCATCTGCCTGAACTCAAAGTTTAGATAAAAATCAGCTCTCTCAGTGTTCAGTCACTCCTTGCTCTGCTTTCATACTAGCAGTCTCCACTGGCATCTGTTGAAGGTACTTAGTGACTTGAACATGATCATCCTTGGAGAAGTTTTATAGTTTAGGATTTCAATAGGTAAATAGTCACATTACTAGTTTAGCAGATGCCAAGGTACAATAAAAAGTATTTTGTGTGCTCATTTTTTATCTTGCACTTCACTGAAAAAATACCAGACACTAATATTCAACATGAAAAGCTCAATTCTAATATAGGCTTGCTATAAGTCAAGGAAAAAAATGCTTAGAATTTTCTGAGTTTGTTTATAAATCAGTTGGTTGCTGAGTGAAATGGTTGCTGTGGTTCAAAATTTCCTTTAATTTATACAGGATTTCAAAAGAATGTTTTTGAAATACATTATTTTTGGAATGTTTAAATGCACTCAACTAACAGTACACAAAACTAACACTAATTTCTGGTATGCTGCTGTCATGCTTTTACCAAAAGAAGTTACTACTTTCAGACTATAAACTTAGGTATGGTTAGAAGACCAACCAACTATTTTCAACTATAAATGTCCATCAATTTTATTTTTCCAATTAGGTACATAAGTATAAATTGACCAAATTTTTTTTTACACAGAAGGAGAAGAAAGTAATCATTCTGTTAAGTTCTATGCATACTGGCCTTGATCCAATAAAGCACTTAAGCACAAGTTTCCCTCTGAGCACATTGTCATCCTGTTGACTTCAAAGCACAGCTAATATGCTTAAGTTAGGGTCATGCTTAAGCATTTCATTGGATGAGGGTGATTTTGCCACCCTAGGTAGTTTGCATGGCTGTCTTTGAAAAGACTGTGAGATCTGATGTTCCAGGATTAAGTAGATTCTGTCTGTTGGGGTAAGAGAAAGCCTTCCTTTGCAGCTTTTCCCACAGAATAGTCACTGGAATTTATATCAAAGGCATCTGGACATTGACCCCCACCAGCTGTGCCATTGGACTCAGAGGGCTGTAAGGTTGTTCCTAACCTGGCATTTGCTCAGATTTGATCACTCTAGGACACAGCCATGCACTGTTCTGATAGTATCCTTCCCATAAACATCAATCTGGCCAGCTGGGAAGGTGCTCAGACCTGTGAAGGGATGAGCACTGGGAGTTCTTGGTGTCAAGAGGAGGTTGGGATAGCATGCCTTTTCCTGAAGGCTGCTGAGGACCAGTGAGCTCTCACAAAAATTTTGATACAGCTTAAGGAAGTGTTGATGGGCTTACAGGTATTTATCTTTGTAGCAGAGCTGTAAAGTTATTTCATTAATATCTCCTTAAAGAATAACCAGTTAATCTTTTAACCGCTGTTGGAAATGGGAATAGTCTTTTCCACAGGAAAAAGTCTCTTTTGGGGTCTGTCCCAGTCACAGACTGGGTGACTATCCCAAGGACTGACTTAGAGTATCCTTAGAGTTACCCAGCCATCTGTTCTCCTTTCTTCTATTTGATTCTTCCTCTGTGTATACTGGCAAGAAATTATTGGCAAGATGATAAACTGTGCACAGAATCAAACCACACTGTTGACATTTTTCTGTGCTTACTGTGTATGCAGAGTGTAAATACTGATTTTTGTCTTACACACTGTTCTTATGTTTGTAAGGGCAGCTTTCCTGCAGTAAGGGAAAGATAATTCTTTATCCAAGATAAGGGCCAAATCTTTGAATCCTAATTTGGATCTTTCTTTCCAAATACATTTTTAACTTTGGTCAAATTACCCTCCTATATCTCCCACTGGTGTTTTGATCATCAGCTACATTTGGACACATAATAGATATCAACTGCAGCATTTTCATGGGGAAAAAAAGTTCTAGGAAATTCTGTATTTGACTTCTTACAAAGTACACCCCAGAGCCACCCAGGGTAACTTTATTAATGAAATCCAACCCTTAGTCTCTAGTGCCATTTTGAAAAATTACTATCAGATATTAATGTGACCCTCAAAGTCAGAGAATTTTATAACAAATTCATGACCTGTAAAACAAGATTTTATTGTAGTTCATCAGGGGCATAAGTGCTTTCTAATAAAAATGATGGACTGTAGACTGGTTAGACCTCTTTACTGAAGATGAGAGGCTGCTTGCAAGATTGAATCTGAAGAGCCTGCAGTGGTGTACACTGGATATGGCTCCATTTGAAAAGTGCTTCTCTTCTCTCTGGATGCTGATTATTAGTATGACATAAGGTGAGGACCTCTCAGGTTTAAGCAGATTGCAAATATACTTTTGACATATGCCCAAGTCTGTGTATCTGGGGAGTTATTTTATATTGTACAGATACATCTTCCTGGAGTTTCTCCTTTTTTCCCCGCTGAAGGAGACTGAGAAAAGATTTATGTGTTTTCCTTTTTCCTTAGAAAAGGATACAGCTTTCCCTGTTCCTCATGATTCTTTCTCCTGTTTTCCTACATCTTCTTTTGTGAATTTTGGTAAATGTTCTGGGATGTGAGAGTCGAGTGAGAGACTTAAGATACTTGATTATGCATTCTATTTAAGCATCAGTATTATGTATGTCTGCTGTGTGTATAAACACCCATTTATGTGTGCTGGCTGCATTTCAGCTGTGCACACACAGACACAATTGCATGGAATAAATGACAGTGCTGTGATGATCTGCAGGTTTATTCCTGAGCCCTGGTCTCCGTGCAGTGCCACATGTGGCAGTGGCATCCAGGTGCGAGAGGTGAAGTGCCGGATCCTTCTCGCGTTCACTCAGACCGAGGTGGAGCTGCCCGAGGAGGAATGTGAGGATGAGAGGCCACCAACAGAACGAGCCTGTCACCAGGCATCCTGTGACAGTGATCCTGTCCCCTACACGCCAGAATTTCCTCATGCTGAAGATGGCACTGTGATTTATGACTGGGAATATATTGGGTTCACTCCATGTTCAGCCACATGTCTTGGAGGTACCTTTTATTTTTTCTTAATTTATCCTGAGTTGTAAGACTTTGGCATTATTTGGTATTGTTGTGTCTCCTGTTAGTGTTACCTTAAAGTAACTATGTTGATCTGTAGGAAGACCTGCAGCTACAAGCTTGAACAGATTTTTGGTTATCAATAGAGTATTTCAAACTGCTTTCTTTCCTTCAGCAAACTGGGTAAATTGGGTAAAGTAAGGTGCGGGAAGTTGATACAGCAACTTGCTTTAGTCTTGCTGCTGCAGGAGTGTCAGCTGCCAGGCCCTCTGTGGTACCAGTATGTTTGATGCATCAGTGGTGGAAATGTTTAGATGATCTACCTTTTCCTAAGAACCAAAAGTGTATGGCTTCAGAGTAAAAATTCCAATGTTTATTCCTTTTCTTCCAAAATGCTGCAATTTCTGCAGAACAGTAGGAATACAGAGCTGTAATTAGGGAGACTTGCTTCCAGCCTGGCCAGCGTGAAGATCAAACAGGAGCTGGTTTGGGTCTGGGTGCACTGTATCACTGCCTGGGAGCTCTGTGCCATACATCTGTCTGCAAGTAGTTAGGCACATTCCTGCTTGGATGTAATCGAATCTCCCTGTCGTCGTAAGTACATGTTACCAGACAAGGCTGCTGGTGTTGCTACTACTTACTGTACTTTGGGACTGAACACAGTGAGTTATGAAGTGTTAAGTGGAGGCAGTGGAATTGTGAACACACCTATATATGACAGGACTGCTGACATCAGTGGGAAGTGAAGACAGTTGTACCCATAGAAGAAATAAAAAATGTAGAAAAAGGGGAAACAGAAACAATTGGAAGTGGGGAGCGAGATAGAGCTCACAGACAGCAGCCTGCTTTGTGCTGTTCACCAGCTCTAAGCTGGAAGACAGAAGCTGGGAGAGATGCCCCAGGATGGGATCAGCAGGATGGTAAGTGACTGATAGTGTCTCCTTTATCATTTAACACTGCTGCTTACTGAGGGGGTTTCTCCATAGGAATAACAGCACCTGTGGTCACAAAAGCTGGAATATCCCATTCCTTGTGCTACCTGCAGTGGACATCATGATTGGCTAAGGAGGAGAGACTGTAGTCCAAGTGTGTTTGTAGAAGCATGAGATGGCAGTGACAGCTATTGTGGCTGAGTGTCTCTGTTTCATATTGTAATATGAGAAATGTTTTTAGAAATTGTACTGTAAAGCAGAAGCAAACCATTCATTAATTCTAAATTTGTAGTTCTAGTACCTCATCTGATTTTTGTAACATACAACCATTTTCTTGCCATCTTAAATCCACTTTACTGCTTTTTAGCCAATGTCTTTGCAAGAGGTGTTCTAAAACTCCAAGGGTTTTGAATTTTGAGGATATCATCAGACATTTAGGCTGAAATAATCTCTAGTCTTTGCCTGATACTGCACATGTGCATGCTTGCATTCTGCATCTTCAGGGTGAGCTTGTCCTTACAAAAGCACCCCTATAAAAACTGGCACTTGGTGTGCAGGCTGATGGTAATTTAGCCCGCACTGATCACAGCAGTTTCATTGGGAGGAACTTCAAAATGACTGATGAGCAGAATCTTGTGTTCAGCTTAGTTTTGTTCCTGAGGGAGCCAAGCATGAACTCTGTTGTTGACTTCTGACCCTTTCAAGAATTTGTGAGGTTCCCTGACCCAGAATAGTCCTATAGGTGTTCATAGTAATCTAACAATTTGTTTGCTATGCAGTAGAAATGACTCACTTGAAGAAGTTTGAAAGACAATATCTGTTTGTGTTTTTAAGACTTCTGTGGTATCACTGGTACTGTGTCTAGACATTTTCCTTATGTGATGCTCCTGGGAAATGTGGGAAGTTGTCAGGGTGTTTTATCAATGAGCAGCTTCAGAAGCCCCTATGTTGCTGTGCTAGTTAGGTGATTTTTCCTTTCTATCAGCTCTGGTCTTCTGGCTGCCTTGGCAAAGGCTTTCAAACAGACCAAAAATTACCTGCCGATAAATAGTTTTAGGGGAACCAGACATCTCTTCTGTTTCCAGCTCACTGCAATGTACTAGCTAATGATCTCACTGTCTACTATTTTTCCATTGTGTAGTTCAAAGGAGCTGATCCATTTCTGCTAAGTTTTATGTTCAAATCTCATTTCAATTAGATGAACTCTTTCGTTATAAGAAATAAATGTTGTCTGAGTTTGGAATAACCCGGTGTAATGTAAATTATATTAGGTGCTTTTTCTCTAGTATATATGCATCTAGCAGTGGCTATTAAAACAAATTCCTGTGGATTTCTGTATCCTCAGAACTCCCTGCCCCTGTTTCTTAGTGCTTAACTCTTTCTGAATGAGGGAAAATTCTGCAGGGTCTAAGTAGGCTGGAAGCTTTTATAGCCAATATTTGAGCAAAGTCCGAATCTCTCTTTCAGAGCTTGTCACTTGCACCTTTTTTTTAATCCTCACACAGACTAGACTTGTAATTCAGTCTCCTCTGGTCCCTCTGCAAAGCAGATGAAAAAATGCAGATGGAAACATTGGGTTTTTTGGGTATTAGACTTACAGAGAGTGATTTGCAAGGCGTTATCAAACATCATCTTTCCAGTTCTAGAGCAACAGTCACCCCAGTCTCGGATCACTTGTGTGCTTTCTGCACCAAACCTCTGTGGCTGCTCACACAGCATATGAAGAGCCAAACAAGTTGAGGTTTTGAAAGCAGCTGAGTTGTTTTATGCCTCTTAGCATAATTAATGCTTCCTTCATCAGTCTTTCCATGAGTGTAAATAAAAGTTGTCGAGGCCTGTTAGTCATAGGCAGACATCACCTCTAATACCCGTAGGAAGCTCTGTAACCAGTCTGAAATCTAAAGATCTGTTTTTTTATTCAGTGCCTCAAGAAATCCCAAACTGAAAATAAGCCAGCTGTGTGCTTGGGGATCTCAGAATTTGCCTTCATTTTCCCTGAATATTTTTTGGGGTTTCTTTGTTTTTGTTTTTGTTTTCTTTTAAATCTGAAGAACTTTGACCATGAAGTGAGAATCCCAGATGTAAGTTTAGTTTACATAATATCATCAGTAGGGAATTAATAATCATTATGAGGATAAAGAATATGCCTGAAGAGAAATGTTTTTGTTGTAATCTATAGCATTTCTTTAGTGTTGTCAATCACGTACTACTCAACAATATTTTAAAGGGATGTTTTTCATTTTAAAAATCTCTGAGCATTTTCCTGTTTAAATACACCTTTAGTTGCAAGATGCAGATTTTGGTGGTTAAATGTAATTATTATTATTACTATTGTTACCATATGCTTCAAAAATAGTTATTTGGGCCACCTAAAGTCATTACATTGGCCTAAAAATAATGAGATTAAGCAATAAATAACATATGCACTTCCTGTTATTTCCTCTATAGCCTCTGTGGCTTTGGCAATTTCAGAGTGCAGTCAAGTTTTGTTTTCAGGCTTTTGTCTGGACCATAAGGGCTAAAAGTTTGCCATTTTATTTATGAGAAACCTGAGATTCTTAGAATATTAATGGATTCTAGCCAAATTTAAGGGTTCTAAGAAAAACAATGACCATTCAGAGGCTCACATATAAAGCTGAGAGAATTTGCTCTCAGCTTGTGTTGGAGTCACCTTGATACCTGGTCATTTGTATCATTTGTTTCATTAGCTGCAGATGTTGTTTACTCTCTTACAGAAGTATAAAATAGATGCACAGAGAGGCTCAAGGATATTTGGAATTTGGCATTTCTTCTGAGTTATTTTCAGCTTATAGTACATATTTTTAGAGAAGCCACCAAACTGAGACTATCTGATGAAAATAAATGTCCTTCATCTTCCAGGTATAGAGAACAGATCCTCCTTTTCAATGTTTGCACAGCAGCTTTCCCACCCCCATTTTCTTTCTACTTTAAAAATGCAGGAACAGAAATTCTGGGTTTAATTCAAGCATTTTGATCTTTTAAAACAGCTTCAAGCACTGTATATTTCATCGCACAGAAAAGATTGTAGAAGAATGTAAATGTATGTGGTTTGAATGCTGGGTTAAAATAGAAAATATTCTATTTCACTGAATAGTAGGGTAATTACTACAATAGTGCATCAGATTACTGTAAAAATACTTAATGCTCCCTGCTGCATACATAATGTTTTAGTTAAATTATCTACTATGTTTATATTATAAGCCAAGAAAGTCATACATATAAAACTTTGCTTGTTTGAATAATAGATTTTTCCATTTTCCAATCGACATAGAATAAGTTTATCAGAAGTTCCCAGCTAATGGAAAATTATAGCTTGGGGTGAGAAATCTGATTAATTGTGAAGACATTTTGACAGTTAAGTTCAAGCAAATTTAACATCAATTAAGTGCAGTTATTTATTGAATAGAGTTCTTGAACTGAGAAGGAAGGAACAGGAAGGGACTTTGTGGTAGGTTTTTAACAACTCTTTAGTATCCATTTTGTACTTACAGCATCAAAACAGGGTGCAAGTTTTCTTTCATTGAGGCCCCTGTGGGGAAGAATTGCTAATGCAGTTTGTGCTCTGTACTTCAGTCAAATGAAAAACACACCACATATCAACATTTTCTTCTCTTAATGTGATTAAAGCTCCGCAGGCCCTGCTGAAGGCAGGAACAGCTTAATGAACTCCAGGTGGCAATTTGTAGACAGACCCCATCACCTGGTATGACATGCCTTTTGTTCATTTGGCTGGCCAATTTAGCTTATATAACACCAAGATAAAAAGTTCCCATGACATTATTGCCAATTTAGATGGTCTGAAGGGAATTTAATTTCATTCCCCTTCTTTGTGTGAGATATTAAGAAAATCCTATGTGCTGCAACCTGTTCCAGAGCAGAGCATCACCTTGGAGCAAGGTTTTCTCACAGCAACACAGGGAGGTCAGCAAAGCTAAAGCTTGGTAGCATAGGGTAGGTTATGACCTAAAATATAGATTAGATGGATGCTTGGCATGGACTTGATTACTTGGTAAGGCAAACCTGTTTCTGTCAGAACCCAACTCTAAATGCTTCCTCCTCTCCTGCAGACAGCCAAATGTGTATTTCCTATGTAAGAGGAAAGGGAAGCTGCTCCTGTTAAACAAACACTTGAGGACTGACTGGAAAGAAAGCTTTTGATTCCTCTACTTCTATAACAAAAATTATGTTTATTGTTTTGTCATCTTTGGGCACTTTCATGCCTGTATTACAGTCATGGTATTTGTTGTTTTATATTTATTCTCAGTCTGACTAGTAGAGTAGTTTTCCCTCAATGTGTGTGTTCTATGTTAATGGAATTATCAATACTTTTATGCAAGAGAACTGAATAGGTTGTCAATCATATTTAAGGTCAGGTCTTTTGTTCTATAAAAATTCATCACGTTGTAGATGTAGTCAAAACATTTATATAACAAGTCTTTCTGAACTGCAAATGAGTCCCAGAGGAGATCTCAAGGTGTACCAGGGAGCCTGAAAGAAATTAGAATTTGTGTTATTCTGAAAATTGCTACTGGTTTACCCCTGCTGAGGTGCTTGAAGTAGTTGGACTGGCTCAAGTGGGATTGTGGCCTGGGCTGGCTAATGCACTGCATTGGATCAGTATTGTTTATAGATGGAGGAAACATCTTTGGTTTATGAAAAAATGACAGTGCTTGTGTACAGAAGAGAAATATTGGCATGGGGATGGACCTTTGTGTGTCAGGTATTCCAGCCCACTGGAATCAGAATGGCTGGTGGTCAGCAGTGTCCTTAGAAAATCACTGAAAGTAAGTGAAAGATAAGAAAGAAAGGAATTTAAATTCTATGAAACTATAACTCTTCAAGAGCCATTTTTACCTGGAAACAATAAAGGTATTTTATGGTTTCAGCTCATTTGTTCTGTAGGATTTGGATCATTAGCATTGCTTGTACAGAACAACCCAGATACACAGAATCCCCCAGGCACATCACAACCATCTTGTATTTTATGTGCATGTGAGTGAGCTTTGAAATTGAGCAAGGCTTTCATACTAAAAAATATGATATATAAAATTGGATAATTGCACAAGTTTAAAATAGAAGTAGTTCACTGAATGTGTATTCACTAAGCTGTCTTGTTCTAAAGGAAACTTATATTACGTTTCATTTTGCTCATAGAAATTTGAGCATTAGTAATCTTTCATGCTTTAGAAATAAGATCCAGGTAGCAAGAGCTGCAGATCAGAAGGTGCCAAGAATGGTAACTAGTCAGGAAAGCTCTAGGCTGGGTCAGATTTGCTGCCTTCAGCAAAACCATTGCATCTCTTGGCCACTGAGAATGGCTGACTAAACATAGAACCTTTCTCCTGACTACAGCTTTGCAAGTTTTCTGCATTTTTATAACAATTTTTGCAGATCTTTAGCACTTTATTAAAGGCAAGGTAAGAGAGAAGGAATCACTTTTACCTTAATTTTGGCAGTGGAGGTAGTAGCTGGCTTAGGATCATTACAGAACCAGTGGATACAGCCTCTGGTAGTAGTTTGACAGAAAACCCTGTTTTTTTATCAGTTTTCAGAGCAGTAGAATGTCAAATCAAGGTTTTCAAATATCACAGAAGTAAAGATAAGATATAATTCACAAATATCTTCTGAGTATTAAATATGTAAACTGTCTCTGCATTCCTTTTCGCTTGAGATGTTACTTTAAAACCTGCTATCTAATCCACTTCTTTTTTACTGATTATTAATCAAGAGTAAGCTTTACAGAAATCTCCTCCATCTTCACTGTCCCATGGGTGTTTTCCTTTCAAATGCAGGCACACAGGAAGCCATTGCCATGTGTCTGCATGTAGACACAAAACAAGGTGTCAGTGAAACCCTGTGTGACAATTCCAAGAGGCCACCCCCGATGACTCGGACCTGCAACACGAAGCTCTGCCCCCCGAGGTACCCTGTAATCATGGAATTATGTGGTGGCAAAGGAAGGGTTAATGGGACTTAAATAAACATTGGCTTTCGCAGAAAGGGTTCAGATTGCAGGACTGTGGTCATGCTTTTGGGATGGAATTTCACTACTTCCGTTTTCAGCAAGGTTTTGGGATTGGGGTGTTTTTTTGGTCTTGTTCACTCCTTTTCCAGTCTTCATATCTTATTGGTGAAATAGGGGACATTTTCTGAAATAAATCTCTTCCATGTTGAATATCTGCCAGAGTTGGAAAAAGAGCCTTAACTCTCCTAGTAGTAGGAGGAAAATTTCGAGGATATTTCACAAAAGAAAAGCTGAGGATATTCACTTTTTATCTTTACTGAATGAAAAAAAAAAGGAAATTATTATTTAAAGGCACCTTAATTTAATGCTTCTTTAGTAGCCCCACATAGTTCTTATGTTTATTTGGAGATTCTGAGGAAAGACAAAACCCAGTCTAAATCCAAGAAAACCTCTAGGTCATTTGATCACTTGAAAGGGCCGTATGTGAAATTTTGATGTGTGCTGACTTATTTACTCATTTCTAATCTCCAACATCCCAGATCCTTTGCAAATTGTTTCTATGTGTTTGCAGAAACCTACACTTGCTAGATGTAGGGAAGAAGTTAACAGGAACAGGATGTTTTATAGAAAACATATACGCATTTAAAGGAAGTTTTGTAAATTAAAGAAAGGTCTATTTACATATTTACATTTATCAATGTAAACATCAGCAGGTTGCCAATAGGCTGTTTTTAAGAGGAGAACTCTAAAGGTAAATACTGGATTTAAATTTTTCTGAAAATGACCGTTTATTACTTTATTGTTAATAAATTCTGCATTTGCTTGTTACCTGCAAGTTTATAAATCCAATTTCCACTTTTGTGCTCCAGCCAAACCAAAGGGGTTTTTTAGCCATTGATCAATAACTGTGCCTGCAGCTGTGCTTTTTGCTGGGCTCTGTTTGGATGAGACTGTTCCTTCCCCAGTGTGAGCAGGTTGCTGAAGGGGAGCTTTTGGCTGTGTTTTGGGACAGGTGGCAGAGCGGCCCCTGGAGCCGCTGCTCGGCGTCCTGCGGGGTGGGGATCCAGAGCCGGGCCGTGTCCTGCCAGCAGCCTGGGGGATCTGCTCCTGCTGCCCACGACTGCAAGGACCCAAAGCCTCATTCTCTACAAGCCTGTAACCAGATTGATTGTCCTCCTGCCTGGCACGCTGAGGAATGGCAGCAGGTATGGATGGGTCACAGAAAGAGTTTAAAGGGTTCCCCTGGCCAGGGGCTTGACTCTCCAGCACGGAAGGCAGCTGTGACCTTCTGTGTGTTTCAACTTCCATATTAGAGCAAACTAACCCAAAAGCACTGCTTTAGACTCCTGTGCCCATGGGTAGTCACAGGATGAGGTGGAACTCCTTGTTAGGATTTCAGAAGGCTGGACACCTGTTATTCCATGCACCATCTCTCTCCCTATGCTCTCTAAACACAATAACCTTTTCTTTTTTTTTTTGATGTATTAACTAGTGAGGGACATAGATTTATGCATAAGATACATGTTTTTCTCTGAGATTTCTACTACTTCTGTGCATTCAGATGGTATGTTTGACATTTGAAATCCAGTTCTCATCTCTAATATATTAAATATTTTAACAGATGAATTTTTCGTGCTGCTTGATTTCTCATTGAAAGTAGATGTCATTTTTCAAGAGCACAGATGTCCATGCAGGTGTAAATGCTGTATTTGATTCTCATCCTCCTTAGTGTTCACGTACCTGTGGAGGAGGGACTCAGACCCGCAGAGTGTCCTGTAAGCAGCTGCTGACAGATGGAAGTCTCCTGAAACACCCTGATGACACCTGCCAGGAACCCAAATTGCCAACTAGTAAAGCATGTGCAAAAGTTGATTGTCCTCCTCAGCTGGTCTTTGGAGAGTGGTCCAAGGTGAGCAAACCTCAATAATGCTGAACCAAACCCCTTCATTGCAACAAAAGCTCTGAAGATCTCTGCCTGGGTAGATGAGCTGTTTGGAGCTGCCAGGGCAGCTGAAGCTGTCACAAGGCCTGTCCTGAACTCAGCTGTGCATCCCTGCCTGCAGCCAGACTGATCACTGCCTTCCTGGGCAGTGCTTCAGTCACTGAAGAACACTGCATGCTTTCTACCAGACATGTTAAGCTATCAATAATTTCATGGTACAGCTTCCAAGAAGCAAATCTTTGCATTATTCTGGAATACATCCTCCTCCTTTCCTGTTTAATGCGAGCTTGCTACCACTCCCCATTCAAAATGATTTAGAAAATTGAATTTAGAAGCTCCAATTACAGTTTCATGCAATACAACCTA
Organism: Peucedramus taeniatus; assembly: GCA_013400575.1. Taxonomy (NCBI): domain Eukaryota; kingdom Metazoa; phylum Chordata; class Aves; order Passeriformes; family Fringillidae; genus Peucedramus; species Peucedramus taeniatus. The sequence continues at coordinate 257,989 of WBNO01014723.1, forward strand.
AGAGAGAGGCTTGAGAGACTAGCCAGAGACTGTTTAGAACCTGCTGAGTTGTTTCTCTCAGGTACCAGATCTCATTGCTCTATTTTGCCCAAGGCTGGGCATAAATACTGTCAGGCTGCTTTAATTTGTGTCTTACTTGCTGGAAAAACTGTCTTATATTCTTATTGCCTGGAAAAGTGAAGAGAGTTTAAAAATATAATTAAAAATAAAATATTAAAAATAATATTAGAGTCTAATAAGTAGATAACAGAAGGATGCCTATGAAGTCGAGTGTGTACTCTTTCAGAACTAAAAAAAAAAAAATTAAAAATATTAAAAGAAAACTACCACAAAAACAACTAGTTTAAAATTAGCATGTGTGGTGTGGAGCACCAAGTTTAGCTTTACTGCATCTGTCCTTTCACAGTGCTCAGTAAGCTGTGGTGTTGGAATCCAGAGAAGGAAACTTGCCTGCCAAAACTTAACAGCAAAGGGCCAATATGTCACATTAAATGGATCGATGTGCAGTGCTCTGTCTCCTTCACTGCTTGTAAGGTCTTGTCAGATGAATGCCTGCAACAGTAAGTATGTGACTTTATCTGGTTCCTTGCTGATTTGGAATGATCTATTTATAAAGAGAAATCTGTATGCACATTAATTCTCTCATCTCCCTATACTATCACAACATAACTTGGCATACTCTGAGTGTCATAATTACTATACCAGTAATAAAAGGATTGCTTTTATTTTTATTTCTACCACTCAAAATCAAAGGTTATGATCTCAAGAAGTAGTTTTTGAATATATATTATGGTACATACCTCTTACCCTCACTCTTATGCACAATTTGATCTGATTTTTCCTTTATCATTTACATTATTCCAACTGGAAAAAAAAAAGAAAAATTAATAAATTGAACATAAATTACAAATGACATTAGAAAAGATAAGAATCCAGTTCTGCCTTGTCTTTTCTCTGTATGCTTGTATTACACTGGACATTTTGCTTAACATGGTGGAATTCAAAACCTGAAACTCTGTGCCAGTGATAATTTTAGGTATAATTTCTATCTTTCCTTGTAAAAATTACAATCCTGGCCTCATTAGCTGCACAGGGAGTGGTAACAGTACAGACATTCTTAGAAAAATCTGATGTGTTATTACTGTCTGTATAAGAATATTTTCAAAAGGATTGTCTATGGAAATTGTACAATTTGGGCACAGCTGGGTTGTGATACTGATGGTAGTTGCACTAATTGTGAGTTTAACAGTGATGGAAATCCTCTCTGATACAGAGTGTGTGCAGTTACATGTGCTAATTTAGAATAGGCAGATCTAAATGCAGGTTCCTTATGTCTGAACCTGTGCTCCCCTTCCTTTATTATGGAGAGTATTGGTTTGCAGATTTGGGGAGCAGGGGGCTGAGAAGACAGGAGAAAAAAAAGAGCTTTTAGTTTTGAGCTAGGGGAAAACAAAAAGCCTTTATCAATGGCCTGGTTCTAATCACAGGTCAGACATAGCCATGTTTTGACTCAACTTGCAGTGTTGTGAAGAAATAGCTACTTTATACATTTTGAAGCTTTGCATTAAAAATTATTCACAAAACAACATAAGAAATAGAATAATTACTGATTCATACATAATACGAAACTTCTTTTCCTGGCCTGCATTTCAGATTAACATGCCAAAATCCTGAGGTTCAAAACTCCACTTAAATAAAGCCCTGTGGACTTTCAGGAATGTCCTTGGCATAAGGTTTAATAAAATATTTTGAGTTGCATATCTATCTGAATTTAATTAATTGTGGATAGTTGAGTGGCAGTGGAGCTGGTTTGCAAATTGCTTGGTTCAGACTGATACTAATGTTACCAGCACAGTGCCTAGAGAGCAGCACAGGGGGCTGCAGAGGGAACAGCATCAGCCAGAATGGGTGCAGATCAAAGCCATAAAGAGAATCACAGTCCTCTCCCTCATTTCCACCACCCTGTGGAGCAAGGAAGCCTTTGCAGCTCAGTCCTGCCTGGTGATTCCCTCACAGTGCAGCAGGAGGGCACAGGAAGGTGTGAGACTGGTCCCCACCTGTAGTTCCCGTTTGGGTCTTGCAGAAGGAGCCAGGGCTGGGACAGCAGCAGGCTTTGGACTCCCAGAAACACGCAGGAGGCATCTCCTCTGCATCTGCATCTCCTCTGTAGGACAAGGAATGATGTGGATGGGTGAGGAGCAGTGTGGTGTGAATGCTCTTGGGGGTTCTTGCCTTGGAGAGCAGTTTCTAAACCTCCCTCCTCAAGCTGATGCTTCTGTGACTCACGAGTGCCTTTTTTACTGTCTCATGACAATGCTGAGTCATTTTAGACTTACACTTTTACCTTGAGACTGGTAATTGTAGCTGTTTTCTGACTTAGTAGTGCTTATTAAGTAGAAACATTCCTGACTCCAGCCTCTGAGAAATAGGAAATAACACCAGTCTAGCCCTGAGGTCACCAGGATCTGAAACCCAGCTGAAGCTGTTCAGGACCATTACAGGTCACAGATGCAGATGGATTTGTATCAGGTGATAATGAGGTCCAATGGCTCCAGCACATATTCCTTAAGATTTACCTTTACCCTCCCAAACAGTCCATTACCTCAGCAGCTGCAAGACTGAATGACAGTAAGGACCTAGAGAATGCAAAGTTCCATGGCCTCATGCATTCACATGACCTTATATATTTATATGGCCTGCCATCCACAACTCTGAACTTTGTTTCACTCTCAGCCTTGCTCACCAGTCACCAGTAAAAATACACACACCCTTTAGTGTTGAGCTGCTAATGAGAGTTAGTGGTCTGTCTTTTTTTAAGAAATGAAATGGATGAGACTTGTTAACATATTTATAAGTATGCACTGGGTTTAATTCTAAGTTGGAATAACTAGTGTAAACAGACCACAGCCTGAAGTATTTTAATTTGTGTGTTTAATGTTACACTTACTGTGTCTGTAAGTTGGATTTTGGAAATAGAAGATTTAATACTGGAACGTTTCCCTGAAAATAAATATTTGGGGCCCAATAACTTATTAAAAACAGGACGCTACTTTAATAATTTTAGTAAACTGAGTGCCTAAAACAATTTAATTGTTGTACCATGTGAAATGGTTGAGGGAGCCTTGTATCTGGATAACAAATGCCGATTTAAAAGCTGTGTAATTATGAAACCATGATATCCCCACAGGTCTGAACTCATTACCCAAAACATTGAAAATAACCATTTTGTTTTATAAGCATAAGAACGCACTCCAGGGTGTAGTTCCTATAGTGTACACACTTATTGAATGCTTGAAGCATTTAGCTTTTCACCTATTTCTCCACAACATATTTGGAGCACACGCATACGCAGCTTTTCGGGTATCATTTCTGTGCCATCAGTGTAGTTGTCTTTTTATGTAAGCACCTCCCAAGTGGAAAAGCAGTACCGATTTCAGATTCAGACGAGCTGATAAGTGCTGTGATCCGTGTGTCCGATTCCTCATCAGCCCCTTCTGCGGCTCTGAGTTTTCTCTCCGTCACATACCAAAGCGCTGGGTCACCAAACACAGCGGGGCTGTTTTCTAGCACCAACATCATTGTTTCCCGACTCTTCCCGTGTGGCCGATTCCACCCGGCCTAGAAGGGCTCTGGGTGCGTGTCCAGCTCCCGCAGCTCTTTGTCCTTCCCTGCCCGCTGCTCTCGGCAGGACTCGCTCTGCTGATCAAAGCGGGCGCTGCTGCCAGCGCTGACTCAGCACAGCGGCATCCGAAACACTGCGGCCCCCTGTGCCCCCCAGCTCTGCTGGGAAAGCCTGCCCGTGGTGTCCATCCCGGCAGCTCCCTAGAAACCTTCCAGCGTCCAGGTGCCCGCAGTTCAGTGCAGGAGGAGCTTCATAATACCCAGTGTCTCTACACCCAGCCTGCACGAAGCTTTGTGCTGTTACTGCCTGCTTTTGTAATTCATCTGATCACTATGTTCAGCCTCTCAAAATTCTGCCTTATTTCTCTCTTTCCTCTCTTCCCTACCTACTTTCTTGGCACAGCACTGTCAGCAACTCATCTTTCAGCCCTAATGAATTACCCTCAGCCTGTGGTTGCAGGGTGGCTTTGCCTGTTGCATGGGCTGTGTCTTCACTGACTGTTTCTTTCACCTCCTGCATTGCTATCAGTTTGGCTTGACTCAGGCAACCCGCACAGCCAGCCAATATTTTAAATAAGAGTCAAGGGGAGCCTTACATTTTGGATAGATTTTGTTTTATTTAGGTCATTCTGCACTCACTAGTGCTCAAATGTGGGGAAAGTGATAATGTGTTCACATTTTTTTAATTCACTTTTTTCATTTACATCATGCCTAGCCTTTCTGAGGCAGCAGTAGGAAATATAACCAGAATAGGAACATATATATGGAGTAATATATAGTGTGTGTACATACCTTTTCATATATGTGTGCACTATCTACGTCCTTCACCCAGCTATATGTTGCCTGTATCCTTTTATTGTTAGGAGGTTTGGGGAAGAAGCAATAGAATTCTTGGCCAAAGCAAGGGAATGTTATGGTTTCATGTTGTTCATATTTTTGCATTTTTGTGACTCAGATAAAAGCTCTGTATGTTGCAGTCTGACTTGAACAAAGTCAAGAAAAGCTCTTTCAAGCATTCTGTGAAAAGCAGATTTTGTAAGCATGACTGCCAATGACTAGATGCTTTTCAACACGTTGTTTTCTTGCAGAGATCAAGCCTAAGCTTCCAGCAAAGTTTTCTGCCCATGGACCTCAGATTGTCAGCATTCACCGAGTTTACATTCAGACTAGGCCAGAGAAGCGCATTAATTTTACCATAGGAAGCCGAGCCTACTTACTCCCAAAAACATCTGTGGTAATTAAGTGCCCCGTGCGAAGGTTCCAGAAGTCCCTGATCCGCTGGGAGAAAGATGGACAGCACTTACAAAACTCCAAAAGGCTTGGCATCACTAAGTCAGGCTCGCTGAAGATCCACTGTCTGGAAGCTGCGGATATCGGCGTGTACCGGTGCGTGGCAGGCTCTGCGCAGGAAACCTTTGTGCTCAAACTCATCGGGACTGACAACAGGCTCATCGAGCCCCCACCCCTTCGAAAGCAGCCCAGCCAGACCAGAGACCCAGATCACAACGAGGCAAACAGCCTCGGGGCCAAATGGCACAAGATGAGCAAAATGTGGCAAATGTGGAGCAAGAAGAACGAGCTCTACCTGGGTGACAGGCAAGTCAATGATCAGCCATCCCTGCGGAACCTTGGAAGCTTTGGGAGCAATTCAGCAGAAGACTTCAGCTCTCGAGAGTTCAGGAACAAGCGCCTGGAGGCTGCAGCTCTCCAGGGCGCCTACAGCATGGACACGGCGCAGTTCGAGGAGCTCATGAGGAACATGAGCCAGCTCATTGAAACTGGAGAAGTCAGCGATGACCTGGCGTCCCAGCTCATCTACCAGCTGATTGCTGAACTATCCAGGCGTCCACAACCAACTGCTGAAAAGTGGAAGGGGGCCCAGGATGAGAAAGTTTCCTCGAAACTCACAAGCAAATCGCCAAATGAATCCGAACGTTTCAGCACAAAAACGGTTGATAAGTTAATGTTTGACCAGAAGGTTCCAGTTATTATGAGGCAAAAGGAAATTCCTCAAGTTTCCTTCAACAAAACAGTAACTGTACGAATTGGAAATACAGTTTTTCTGACCAAGAATACTCATGCTGTCAATCTACTGTGTGAAACAGCTGGTATTAGTGAAGTGAAATATACTTGGACAAAAGATGGCGAGACATTAAAAGCCTCTGCAAAGTAAGTAAATAGCTTCTCTTTTACTTTTGAATGACTTATTATGTCGCTGTCGACGGAAAAAATCCACCCTGCTGTGCAATATTAGAACATACTGTTGTAAAAATGAGATAAGCATGGCCACTGGGCCTTCCATCTTTTTAGTTAAGTAATTTATTTTTATTCTTTCAAGTGTCTGTCACATTGTTTGGCTTTATTGACATCCAAGTGTTTGGCCATTTCCAGGATACTACATAGGACGATTGACTATTTTTATAAGGTGAAGTGTTTTGGATGTCCTGGCTGTATTTTTTTTATCTGCTTTAATCATTTCAGCTGTGTCAGAAAAAGAGCAGATTTACCCTCAAATTAGAGAGGCTGTTGGATTTACTCAGATACTAAATACGGTGGGAACACATTAAAAACATCTGCCATGGTATAGATGAAAAGAAATCTTAACTCTTACTCATTTTAAGAAGGGAAAATATCAATGGTACCTCCACCATTCTTCAACACACTATTTAGGTATTACTGGAGCTGCATAACTTCAACTGAAAAAGAAAAATATGAGCTTTTATGGATGTTTTTCAACACTTTAAAATATTTCTGTTGAGGACAGTATAATTCAGTATAATAAAGAACCTCTATTACCATCACATTTGAGAGCTGACAAATGAGTACAGCAAGCTGTTACAATCAGATATTTGCTCAAGACTGAGCAAATACTTCTACTTCAGTGCTGATAAATTAGAAGCTCACCTGGTAATATTAACATTAACTTTGTGTGTGAGCCTCTTGGAATTACAGCTAGCTCTTGAGTAATGAAAAAACTGGTTCTGAAATGATAAAGGCACTTTTGGATATTTCTCAACATATTTAACTGATTAAATGCACTGCCAAGAAAAATATACTTCTGCAGGGCTATCAATTAAGGCAAAGACACCCAAACTAAGCCTTTCTAAAAAGTGAAAATGTTTTTGGAACCATGTAGCTCCCAACACTTATGTTTATTTTGTGAAATGTGCATAATTTTCCATAAATTTGTAGCAAGTGATACTTCAGTTTTTGTGGACATGATGGTGTTTTGTTTATTCACGAGTATGTTTGCTTCCTAATTTTATCCCAGACTGATGTTCTTGCACTTAAGGCATATATTAGCAAAGCAGGTTTATTTCCTGCTTTGCTAATAGGTGCTAGAAAAAAAAAAATTCTAATTTTTTTCCCAGTAAGGTTTCTTATACACAAATCTACATGTATGTGTGTGGACCCAAAAGTGATGTTAATAGCATTGCATCTGAAAGAGTGTGAGGAGGTAAATGGTCTTTATCTGCCAGGTTTGTAAAGGATGTACTTGAGCCATGCATGCATGGCGGCTTGTTTTGTTGAGACACAAGTATTTTTAATATTATTTTTTGTTAATCCATTATGAAAATGTACTCAGTGTGGGAAAACACCAGCTGTGGGTTTTTGGGATGTGCTGAGTGTATGTCAAGTCCTGTAACTTGCTGCTGAGAAAGGTAACAGAGGAGAAAAGTTGTTATTTTCAGCCTCTTCCCCAGGCTGTGATCCTCCTCAGAGGGCAGGCAAGGTATTCAAGACACCTGTGAGCTTCTGGTGGAAGATTTTAGCTTCAATGATGATATTTTAAAAAAGCCCAACAACCTCAACCCCATAGTAATTTGAAAGTCAGATCAGTCCATAGATTTGTGAATTCCCCAATCCTGCTGAAAACCAAGCTTGCTCTGGAGAGATCGATTTCTTGCCAAGCCTAATACTTTTAATTGTGGTATTCTGATTTATTCACACTTTTGTTCCCAGGGGATGCTGGTTTGTGGTAGCAAATGCACTGCCCTTCAAAGGGCTGCAAGTAGGACACAGCCCTGTAGGAGAAGGAGATCTGAACAATCCCCCCTGTGTGTATCCCTGAGCTCTCCCCTTCTGCCACCAGAGACAAGGCAGAGCTGTGACTGCCTGTGCTGCTCTGGATCTGCAAACTCCTAAAAAGGAGCTTTGCTGCTCTATCTGTAACTCTTGCAAGAGGATTCAGCTGGGTTTGTCCCAGGATAGTAACCCTTGTATTTCCTTGGTTATTGTGCAGGGTGATCCTGGACACCAGTGGAAGAGTGCAGATTCGGAATCCTACTCAAAAGGAACTTGGTACCTATGGATGCCTGGTTGTTAATGACTTTGGTTTTGATATGGAAACATCACTGCTGCTGCGTGCAGGTAAAACATTCCACAAACCCAGGCTTTTATAAACACACACACAAATATACATACACATAGACGTGTATGTGTGTGTAAATACATGCGTATAAACACCCAGGCCTGCTGCAATGGGAAATAGTTTCTTTTATTGGCAACCCATGAAACTCTGCCTGATTTAATAGGCAGCAGTAAGATGGTCTTGTTGCTCTAAAACCACAACAGGTGTGAACCCAGTCTGCCTGTATCTGTCCCACCTGTCTTTTCTGGCTGCTGCTTTGCAGACTGAATTCTTCTCCAAACATGATGAATTTAAATACAAGATCTATGTTTAGAAGTTACATAAATCTTTTAAAACTTACTATCCCTTTAATTCCAAAGAGGTGCCTGTCATCTTGTCCTCTGTGTTAAATGTGACAAATCTGGAAGCCAGCAGTTTCTCGACAGTCATTGGAGGTACAATCGTGGCAAGAATCGGAGCAAGTATTTTGATTGAATGTCCAGTGAAAGGTAAGTAAGAACTGCACTGACATTGTTTGTAATGCTGGAATCAGAAATTTACCTTATATCTTTAAATAAATTACCAGTGAAGGCTGAAAATCATTGATCATTAGTCTTTTTTTATTAGGCATGTCACCCACACCAGTCCTATTTATTTTCTGCCTGTCACTTCAATTTACATACACATCTGTATGCTCAGGGTTTCCCTAAAATGGGCTTTCTTTCCAAGAAGAGGTCTAGGGCTGCACTACAGAGCTTAAAGCCCACCAGAGTGCGGGGCTATCTTGCTGCAATAGTGAGCATGGCCAGCTGACTTGCTCATCAAAGAACTTTCCTCATCCCTGTTGGAGATGCACATCTGTCTAGACTATTGTTAAAACTGAAAATGAAATCTCCAGCCGTAGCCTAATAGAACTTTAAACCTGATGGTGAAGTAAACTCACCTTTTAGATCCATCAGTCTGCAGCTGCAGTGAGGAAACAAAGGAAAGTGCGGAGCTATGACAGCATACAGATATTTTCTAGCTCAACATCTGTGGAGGAAGAATAATATCAATCAGAATTAACATGCATTAAGCAGTTCACTGCTGCATTTTATTTTCTAACCCTTTGCTGGAAAGGCACCTATTTTCTTTTTAATCTTACTATTGCTATCTGTGAAGTTTAAAGTGTAATATTTCAATCACAGCAGCAATGTTCTGTCAAACATTTAATAAGCTGAGCTCAGCCTTTTGTGAAGATGATGTGTGAAAGTGCAAATAACCATGAACATTGCGAGTGAGTGCAAAGAACGACCTCAGAGCAGCCAGTGTGCTGCTCACATTTATGTGCTGGGAAATGCATATCAGAGGGTGTTGATAGTGAACCAGGGTAGTGATAGAAATATATTTATGCAAATAGTTCTGCATACAATAGTGGCGCCAGGCTGACATATATTAGGACATGTGGCTCTGCTATTCACCGTTGTACCAAGGCTAATTCTTTGATGAAGTAATATTTTCCAACTATAGTTTGGCAACTCCATGTATAACTGACCTACATCTCAAATTCAGCAGAGAGTTCATGTCACACTGTTAATATTAATATTGTTAGGATGGGTAAGCAGTTAGCAATTTAAATATAAATTAATATTTTCACATGGGACTGTAGATTTCCAAATGCTTTAGAATTGTATATATTGGTGAGCCAAACTTTAGTTATGCTGAGACACCAGTGTTGACTTAGAAAATGATTTATCTAATTGCTTTATTTCCTGTCACTGCCAAGGAAGTAAGTATTACTGTTTGTGAATAAAATAGAGCTTGCGTGTCTTAAAATGTCACTAAGTCTAGAAGCAGAAAAACTTTTGCAATGATGTAAGCAGAGTTTTCCTGTTCTTCTTTCCTTAATGGAAAATCATAAACCACTGCCTTCAGAAGATTGAATTTAATAGCACCTTATGCTGACATGTTTGTCTGGTAGGTAGGACCCAAAAATTTGTCCATTTGCAGCACAGGAGGATGAGAACTTTGTTGTGAATGCTGATAAAACATGATATGAATGATCAGACCTGCAAAAGTAATGATAAGAGAGCCCTTCTAGAGTGAGGGAGACCTTGGCTGGATCTGCAGCACCTCTTCCTCGCTGCCCTTCCTCCTGACTGCTCTGCAGAGGATGTCTTTGCCCTGGGAGTTTCACTGAGTGAAACGTCACGGGATGAGGCTTTGTGTTCTCCATGTTCTGCCAGGAGTTTATTCAGGATCCTTCTACACAGACATTACTCATGCAGATTTCTCACTGGTGTCACATCTGGTCTTTGGGACTCCTGCTAGCCCCTGAAATAGTTCTCCACAAGAAGAACCATCTAATGAATAAAGTGTCTGTGTGCATGAAGAGTATTAGTGCCATGTCAGTCATAGAATTCTTAAATTACTTTAAAATTTCTTGGCTGCATTGACCTCTGAGGGTTTTTTCCTGTAGAATGAATAACCTAAAAGACATTTTTAGAGTTGTTCAATCCATAGTTCTTTCTGCAAAGAAATTGACCTATTGAAGATGTAAACTTTAATATTTTGTGCAGCGTTGGCCTTTCGGGTACAAGTTTTTTTCTTTTTCATTGTTGCTAATTTGCTTCTTTTGTCCTTTTGAAAGCCTTTCTCTGACACTCCAAAAATCATATTGAGATTGGAAAAAACCCTTTGATTTACTGAAGACCAGTTTGTCCTAGTAAACCGAAGAGCATCAAAGAACAGAATAAGAAAAGTTAGCTGAACTGTACAAACTGATGGTTTCTCTTTCTTTTCTCTTTTTAGTTTATAACAAGACTATTTTTCCACTAATTATAATAAACTCACTTTTATAGCTCCCACACGAGCATACATTAGAAGATATTCATATATTCTGGGTAGATTCATATTCCATTCTTACAGCCAAGAGCTTTTCAATCAACACACATGGTATAAATATCAATACTGATTGCTCCAAATTGCTCTTGGATAACATTTATTGTATTTGCAGGAAAAAAAATCTTGTGATTATTGCTAAAATAAACTAAAACTGTCAGACTCCATTTATTGTAAAAACTTTGGAAGTTCTAAGTTGAAATAGAACAGAGGGAAGAGTGGAAATACGAATAAAATGTGCGTTGTCTGCCGCTTGCTGGTGAGAGCAGGGAAGTGGCACACACTGAGCTGAGGTTGTTTACACTTCTTGCAGCTCTGAAATATCTTGGCACACAGGCCTTGAAAAGTAGAATCTGCACCTTCATCCAAATTCTGCATTCCTATGAATAGATTTTGGCTCTCTAATAATAACATACTGATAAAAATTGTGAGAAATACACAAAGCCTGTTGTATCTTTTTGCACAGAATTTTCACAAAGGTGGACCAAGTGCTTGCTGTCAGTGTTGGAACTTGAAACAGGTCCAGAAAAATCAAGATTTTGATTTTCCATCTGTTGCTTCATTTACCCACACGATTCCAAATGTAACTGTGATGCTGTTCTTTGTCTTCTATGCTTAACCCCTTTAGAAGACATCAGTGAAGAAATATAGAAGTTTAATACATAGGATTTTGGCTCCTCATTTATTTTAGGCGTTTTTTTTGTATGTTCTAAAGGATATTAATGATAGATGTCAACAGTTTAAGGGAGTGTGTACAGATTTATTTTATGAGGAAGGAATGACAGTATTTATAATTAGTATAATAGAAGGAAAATCTTTTGCTCTTAAGCTTTTTACAGTAAGTGTGTCTTCATTAGAGTTTTTGTTTGGATCAGGCTTAAGCAGAAAGGACTGAAAGATGTTCAAAAGTTTAATTGTGCTTTTCTTTGTGTCTGGTAACAGTCTGGGAACCTGAAAACGGAATCCCTTTGGGTATAACTAAACTCAAGGGTGTGCCTGGGGACTGTACCTGATCCTTTGCCAATACTGTGAGCAGTATGGCTGAGGGTCCAGGCAAGACTGACTGCAGAGTCCAAAGCAATCCTCATCCAAACACACATTGGGTAGGACATTTGTACCTACCAAGTCTCTATAAGAACACATTCCTGAGGCCTTCCACTACTTGCTGAGGCAGATAGAGCCTTGGGGAGGTGTGGGGAAATCCATAAATTGAAATTGTTTCCAGCACTGATGATTTTTCTTTCCTCTCATAGCTTTGCTAATTTGAAAAGAAATTTTCTTTAAATTCCTAATTCGGGAAGGGTTAAGATGGATTGTGTTAGAAGAAGGTAAAACTTCAAATACTTCCTACTTCAGTTTGCAGATAGCTGTTGAGAAGTTGCCCAGGCCAAGTTTAACAAATTCTATGTAAAGGAAGAGTTTGCCTCAGTGGTTAGCACCTGCTTAAATGACTGAGAGGAACAAGTAGTTAAATTCACAGTGAAAAAAGAGTAGAGTGCCCCAAAGGCTGTTTTGGGATCTGTGATTCTCAACATTTTTATAGAAGTTCTAGAAAGGAATGTGATCGATTAGTTGACTAAAACTGTGAAGCATGAAGATTTATAAAGGCTAATGTATCTAAAAGTCCCTGCAAAAAGTTGCAGCAGGATGATCACACAAGTAACATTTAAAAGCTAGATGAGCTCAGAGGATGTTCAAAGCTGATATTTGCAGAATAAATGTGCATATAGAACAAATAACCTTAATGGCAGATAAGTGCATGTGGCTGTCCCTGGAGGTCTGACAGTCAGAGAAAGGTCTGTGCAGTGATGATTCTCAGCTCCATGGAACACCAGCACACTTGTTGGGTACTTTCCAAACCAAAACTAATGGCAGAGGAATGGATGAAATAATAGAAAATATAAATGGGCCATTCTTTAAAGCTGTGGTGAATCCTATTTGCAACTTGCTGATCTCATCTCAAAAATGATGTAGTAGAGCTGGAAGAGGTAGACAGAAGAGCAGTAGAGGAAACAGGCATGATTTAAAGGCTACTTCTGGTCCTGGAAGGTAGGAAGGTATGTTGAGGAAGGGTAATTCAATAGGTGCCATTTTTGTACTCTGCCTACACATCCCCTGGTGCCCATTGTTGGACAGAAAGTGCAGAGTTAAGTGGACTTCAGGTCTAACTAAGGATAGCAATTCTTGTGTAGTGCTTTGATTTCTGATAAAATTATGTTTTTGAAGTCCATGTGTATGTATCTACCTTATGATGATAAATGTCTCGTGATAAAGTGTGATCCCTGCTGATGCAGCACTGTTATTCAGTGAAGTGAAGGTATAATTATATAATTACACCATCTGGGTAAACCAGTCTCTGCTAACAGTGCTGAATTGTGGAAGAGCCCTAATGCACACCAACCAAGTCTTTGTTGGGGGTTCACTGCAGAATTCTCTCTAGCAGCCATTAGTTGCTAAATATACTTGCCGTATTTTAAATGCCTGATTTTGAAAAATATTAGCCTTAAACTTCTACAGCTGGGAAAAAGATTAAGTTCTCTTTGACAGCCAGAGAGCTAAACAGGACCCGACAGAGCCGTGGCAAGAGTGGGGTGGGAAGGGGTCTTGCTTTGGGAACCCGCCTAAGGAGGTCAGCAGATGTTGGTAAGAATACCTAAATCCTGCCAGATGCTGCTACCACCTAGGAAGAGGGGCTGCTGCATGGCTGGTAGGAAGCAGGAGAGGTTTGAAAGATTGCCAGAGAAGGGGCAGTGTCAGAGGGCAGGCTGGGGATAACACTGAGTGCCAAAATGTCCCATGCTGGTTTATTCCTGGCGAAGCTGGCAAGATTCATACAGGTAATTTCAGTAGCAGCAGGTTTAGGCTTTTTAGGGTTCACTGGAAGTTGATTGCCCAAGAATAATTCAGATGAATATAAAGGCAGTTTGAGAATTCTGCTGGTGAAAATACAAAGGTGTAGCAGTGGAAGCAATTGCTGTGTAGGTTACACTCAGTGCATAGGAGGTTTTAGTGGGTGTAGGGTAAATAATAATCAGGTGACATTCATTGTGTGGATACAGCTGACCCAGAATTGATTCCTCTGAAAGCAGACATGCAAATTTAGCCTCTGAAATAAGGTAAAGTTCTAGTGAAGTGCAGCAAAATGTGCTTTGTGCCAGCACAGTCCTGCCTTGCTCTTGAATGGGAAACTCAGAATACTTTATGAGATTCTACGTAGCTGGGGGAAAAATTTCTGAAGACGTATCCAGTGTTTTAGAGCAGGTAGTTAGTAGGCCAAGGTTTTTATGGTGTGTAATATTTCACAGGGCTTTCAAGGTTGGAGGAAATTTGTTTTTGAACACTGAATATTTTAAGGGCACCCTATAGTGCAGATTCCTTTTTTTTCTCTTTTTTTAAACACGTGTTTTGCAGTCCCATCCGGAGCTAGAGTTTTTTTCCATAACATTTGCTGTCCCAGGGCCACTCATGGTGGAAAATGACTTTTTTCATGGAACATTGAGTATTGTAGAGCTGCTCCAGTGCTAGTGGAAAATAACCTGTGTTTGAGGTCAGAAAAATAGATTAAACTAATTTTAAAGTTTTATAGCCACTTAGGTCTATAGAAGAACTTTTTAAGAGGATTTAGATCCGTTGCAAGGGTAAGATTTGCGTTTTCAAGGTTTTTCTAAGAGTAAGAAGGCTTGAGTTCAGGAATGCATCTTTGTTCATGAAGGACAGTTACAGCCATCCTGAATTTTAAGTATGTGTTTAATTGTATTCCCTGATAGAGATGGATTTAGTCTCATGCCTAAGTGATTTCCTGACTTGGAGCTATAGGATATATATGTTTGATTGTGCTACTCTCTGGATCCAGTGATAGATCTCCCATTTAAATCCCTGGGATCCTTACTGCATTTGGGAATTCTGAGCCTTTGGCAGTTTGGGGCAGTTGAATCTTTGGGCTCGTCCTCAGCTGCATCTGTGTGGAGATGGGGTAGGAAGGAAACAAAGGTGGCTACAGGCCATCTCTTCCCTCTCCTCCTTCCCCTTTTGTACTCTCTGGGGATCAAACCAGGAATTATTCACTGGTAAGTGTTCTTGCTACAATTCTGTAATGAAAAAAGGCGTTTGAAGACAGTGTGGAAGACATTTTTGTTCATTTAAAGTCCCTGTGTAAATCAATCTTTAAGTAAGCGAGAGTCAAGCATCCGCAGTAAAATTCAACCTTGTGCACAGTACAAAATCCTCCATGAAGTCCTACAAATATGTCCCAAAGCTTAAGAGTAATTTCAGCTCCTTTAAGGGAAGGGGAAAAAAAAAAAGCAACAACTTAACTTGGTTTTGGCTTATTTTTACTTAGTTTTGTTTCTACTTGGATGAGAAAACTGCTTAAAACTCTTAGGTTTTTATTTACATGAGTTCTAAATGCTAAAACAGGGGTTTTAGGCCTTAACTACTTGTCTAGGATAAAAAATTGAACTTTTTTTTTGGTTTTGATGGTATGCTTGAACTCTGTCCTGCAGTTTCTGTGTAGGAAAATTGGTGCTTTTCACAGTACAACTGGAAGAGCCTTGTCACAAGAGCAATGTGGGAATTGTGTACTTTGCCTGCTCTTTCCCAGGAGCTCCTAGCTGAGATTCAGCTCAGTGTGCAGTGCTGCATACCAGTAGGGAAGGGAAATCTTATCTCAGGAGCAGTAAATATGGAGTCTAATTTGTTAAGAAGCACTGAAAATCTGCACAATGGAAGGTTTTGCACCTGAAATGTGCTAATGCTGACTGCAAGCTGGGGCTGTGCTGGGTTATGAGATGGAGATTTATGCAAGGTACTCCTAAGCAGAAAACTAAATGCACACCTCAAACTAGTTTTTCTCAGTGTCCTCTAACAGTAGGAGTTTCTCCTGATAGGAATTCCAGAAATGAAAATATAAACAAGAACTCTGTCTCTCATGAGATGTACAGCAGAAAAGGATTTTTCACTGGCCAAAGGAACATACAGATAAAGTGAAGCTGTCCAGAAGAGCTTGAGATGCATGTACTGCTTTTGCCCAAGAATGTGAAGGAACTGGACTATAGGGATGTCTTTTTCTCCAGCTTTGTTTCTTTAATCTGTTTCTAGGGTGTCTATTAGGAGATAGCAGCCTTTTTTCTGATTGGTTTCTCTACTGTCTCTCTGGATGCCCAACTCTGAAAGCTTTTTATCACATTTTGCCCTCCAGTTTTAGGTTCCTCTGAAAGGCAGGGTTAGAGGCCCCTGAATTCTGGCATAGAACTGCAGGGTCCTCCTCTCTTCTCCTCTCTTCAAACTCTACTCCAGTCTGTAATAGGTCCTTGGATTCTCTAGAGCAATTTTTTCCCCCTTAGCTCAGGACTCAGTCTGAGCATTTGCTTTAGTATTCTTAATGGCAACCTAACCAAAAGCCAGTGAAGAGGTCAGAGAAGGAGCTTGATTACAAATACCAGTTGTTCTTAAGCACATATTTCCCAGTCTCACTCTCAGACAGTGAATTGGTTTCCATGTAATACAAAGGTGGGAAAAGAAATGGAACCATGAAACGCAAAATCTTGAAGGGTCCTCAAAATGGTTGTGAAGAGGCCAACTCAGAGGGGCTCAGCACACAGTTCACATAACAATAATTAACTCCTAGATAAAAATCTTACTCCTTGATAGTTTGGGGTAAAATACAGTGCAGGGGTGTTGTGATTATTCCCACTGCTGTTTTGAGCTCAAACAGCTCCTGTTAATGGGTGAACCCCGAGGGTGTCCATGTAACATCAGCTGCTGGAAAACAGCAGTGTGCAAAATACTGGGGTGCTTTTAATGTGATCTATTTAACTGCTTGTTTCCCATGGATTCCCCCTCACACATTCTTTATCTCTTACTGCCAGCACCCCTAGGATGGCTTGGGTGGATTCCTGGTGCATGACAGCTGGACTGGCTGCTGGCCTCTGGTGCAGGGCTCTGTCTGCACTTCTCCTCAGACCTACAATTTATGTTTGTGTGCTCACATTATTCACTTGAGTAATGGCCTGATTTACTTGTGTGTGTGGTATTACTCACTTGTTTTCCCTAAAGAGAAACAAATACAGCTCTTTGGAGAAAGAAAGAGGAATCGTTTGCTATAACTTGAGTTTAAGGTGTGTGACAGATACCCAGTTTTGAACTTAAAATGAGTGGCAAAGCTATTCTGCAGATGTCTTCTGCAAACTGAACTCCAGTTCACATTTTAAAAGGCTCTACATGTCTCTGAAGGAGGCACACGTAGAAGAATAGAGACATGGCAATTTTTCTGGGATAGCTCTAGGACATAAAGCGTTGGGAAGAAAAATATTTGACTTTAGTTAAATCCTGGGAATGAGCTACATTTCTAAATGCTGTCATGAGAGCAGAGGGAGGACTATCATGAGGTGATATTGCACTGATGTTTGATAGAGGCTCAGGTTAAAAGTTTAAATTTGAACCATTCCAAACGTTTTTGTGTTCTGTGGAATTTGACTTTAAACCTTTTTACTTCAGTCCCATCTCAGCTGTGCTGCTTCTGGCTTCTTTTTGGCTCTGATTGGCCTGCTGGGTTTTGGTGCCAGTGAGGGCAGTCTGGCTGCAAACTTCTAGGCCTTAGAGTAAAACAGCTCAGATCCTCACACCACCTCCTCAGCCCATCTGCAGAGTGAGTATATATGCCTGAATGGCTGTGGAAAGTACACTGTAAAGGAAAAATGTCTGAGAATTATACACTTTAGCCAGAAATCTGGGTAAAATGGAAAAAAGACCCTTAAACCAAGACCTCATCCTAATTCCAGATGGATTTTTCAAAGTGGCATAAAGCTTTTTCTAGAAACTTGAAAAACAACCTGGTTTTCGGACCGCTGTGCACTCTGCAGATCTTGTTTTGATCAGCTTTATTCAGTAAAACACAATTCTACATGAGTGTAAAAGCATGGAACAGCTGCTAAATTGTCTAGAATAAAATCTGTGATTACCCAGAGAGTATTTCTCTTCACTGCCTTTCTAGACAAAATGGCGGGGGGAGCTTTTTCCTTCAGTGGAATAGCAGGTTCCAAAAAATATGTCTGGTTCCTATTACAGCAAAGGAAAAACTTGAGGTGTGCATTGGAAGTGCTAAGCCAGTGATTGAAATGTTAAAGTTGTTCCTAAAGGCCATTCCACATCATGAAGACATCATCTGTAAAGTAATACTGCACAATGATCTGTGAGGAGAGGAGACTGAGTTAGCATTCAGGATGGCTGGAGCTTCCAAATGTCCCACGTTGGGGTCAGCTCCTGCAGCAGAACCCAGCTGAGGGGTCTTCAGTGAGCACTGACCAATTCATTAGTGAAAAAAAAGGGTCCAGGTGAGAGATTTTTTTCATCTGTGCCTTGTCCCATCCCTGCACCTTTGTGCACGTCTGTGGTTGCCACATGTGCCAACTTACCCAGCGACTTCCCCAGGATTTTGGAACTTGGAAAGAGCATTTCTGCTGCAGCAGCTCAACCAGAGCACATCAATGAGGTGTCTGATTTGCCAACTTGCAAAATCTCTTTTTAAAGGCAAATGTTTAAGGAAAATAAAACAGTTGAAGTATTCCCACTGGTAGTGTGCCAGTGGAAAAATAATTTCATTAAAAATAAACGTTCAAAGTAATTTATTGATTAAAATTGAAAATGACAAGTTATCTGCAAAAGCTGGGACTCTCAGAGTTCAAGCACTATAGCAGGAATGATGATAGACCTTTGGCTTCTGTACCACAGTAACTGAGATTGCTTAACAAGAGAACCCCTCTTTTCATTGTTAATAGCTCTTTCTGTTCCCTTCCCTTCACCCTCTCTCATGAAAAGCTGTACAGATCACATCTACAACTTGGAGAAGTTGTCACAAGTGTTTTGGCATAAATTGTCCACATGTATTTTCTAATCTATTTTTTTCTTCTAGACAATTATTTTTGCACCATTTTTCCCCCTAATTTTTGATAAAAAATTCAATCTTTCTTCCTCCCTTCTGTCCTTCCTTCCTTGTGGGAGGCAGGCTGAATGAGAAGATGCTGTGCAGATCTTTCCATCAGCTGGTCCTGACTGGGTTTAGTGGTGTCACATCTTTGAGTGAGATATGTGAGCACTTTGCTTTTGTAGGACTGGTAGCAGTCTGCAAAGCTGTCTTTGAGCTGGGCTTCCAGTATTTAACCTTTTATCTTGATTTTTAGTGGGATGCTGAATTATTAATAGGGCTTAAAACTGAGATGTTTTCTTGTGAGTGTGAAAACTGCTTGTTTTACTGCAGTGTTGTTCTTAGGTTTTCACATTCTGTGAAATGACAAAGAAACTCAGGATTCTTGCATGCTATGGTAGCAGTTAACAGCATAAACTTTATGGCTTATCTCTCGCAATAAATGTTTTAATTATTTTCATTTTAAAGGCGTTCCCAAGCCAAATGTAATATGGCTGAAGAAGAGGGATGTTTTACCAATCAATTCTTCCTTGGTTTTGAATGGCTCTTTATTTCTGAGGAATGTTTCCTATGGAGATGCAGGAACCTACACTTGCAGAGCAACTAATGCTCTCGGAAAAGCTGAGGCTGCATCTGTTCTCCACATAACTGGTAAGTGCTAAATGAGAATTCCTTACTGATAACAAAATTCAGCCAACTTATAATCAAAGTTTAACCATAAAATAGTTGGGGGCATATTTAACACTTTATTAGAAATTTGAACGTTTTGATTGCATCTGACTTCCTTGGATTTGTTCTCTATTTTGTGTTTCCTGTAATATGGATCTAGGTACAGATGGTTTGACTTGTGACTTCAAGGTTGCTCCATCTTCTTGCTTCTGGGTGACAAATAATCAGCCCTTAAACCACTTGACACATTGGGAACTAAATCCACTGTCATGTTACAGTGAGCCAGTGCTTCAAACTAGAAACACAGGACAGGCTTGGACAGGACAGGAAAATGCAGGAAAATGAAAGCAAAGGCTGGTTTTGGGGTTGGTGTTCATTTTTTTAAATTATAGAGGCCAATAAAATGTAGGGGAGTGGAAAATAAAAAAAATTTGATTATGAGCTCCAAACTCTCAGAATAGAAAATGTAAAGAAAAATCTCCATGTAAATACCTCTATTGTAAGTAGATTAATAATGTAATTCTGTATAATGCAATCATGCCTTGCAAATCACTGCACTCATTGGATCATTTGGCTCTAGAGATGAGCTCTCACCCCTTTGCTATGCAAAGTGCAGCACAGTTCCCCATGACCAGCCCTGCTACAAAGATCCCTTTCTTGGGCACACGCCTAGGGCAGGTTGTGGATGTTTGGGTCTGTTGGCTGAAGAGGATGTTCTAGAGACACAATGGGAACCTCTGTGTGAGGATGAGTGTTGACTGAAGCTGCCTTCCTGGTTTCAGTTTTCCTGGAGTACATCAAAACTTCGGATGTTCCAGAGAGGAATATTATTATAATGACGTGACTGGAATATTGCTCACAAAAGTCTAAATTTTGTTTCAATTCCTGGTCATGTGACATTAGTTTAAATAAATCTGGAGTGGATAGAAGAGGGCCAAATTCTGCAAGTTTTTGGCTGTGCAAGACTGCAGTGAAATGGGAGGACTTCTGCTGTCAGGACTTAGAGATTGCAGTGGCTCAGTGTTGTCTGAAACATGCCATCAGATTTTAGGCTTGGCTGCAGGACTTACTGGCCTGATCAGGGACAGTCCAGCAGTAGCAGAAGGTCAGTGCAACCTTTCCAATAAAACTCCCTAAGGGCTGACAAGGCAATCAGTCCTTTGCCTGTGGAACTGGCCTCACTGGGGTTTTGTGGAGACTTTTTTTGTGCTGGTGTTTACAGGCAGGCAGGAGGCTTTGTAGAGAAATCACACACTGAGGAAAAATGTTGAGCCAATGTAAAATGACCCAGAGAAGTTAGAATACAGCAAAAGATTTAAACCCTTCTGGAAGGAGAGTCATAGATGTTATGTACATTCATTAAAACAGAAATGTTGACTAAGTGGTGAGGACTGTGTGTTACTGACAGATTGCCCACATTTTTGGCAGTTATTCTGCTGGCATATGAGAAAAAGGAGGAGTTGCTATAGTGATGGGCATTTGACTCTGCACTCATTATGCTATCTCTATGCATAATGAGAATTTAAAAGATGTTCTTTTTCCTATTATAACACTTTGTCATAATTCCACCTAATGGACCAGAGGAGTTGGCCAGATTCCACTGAGAGAATTATTTTTCTTATAATTTCTGCATGCAATGAAATAATAAATAATGTTCTCATGAAAAAAGGAAATACATCATGTAAGTCTTGTTTTTACACTGCTATAGGCTTGTTTTTCTAACAAATTTAATAAATGTATTGATTTATTGAATTATTCAGAAACTTGCATAAACATAAATAATTTCTGTTTCCCTGTACACATGTAGTTTATTTCTTAAACAGATAATTTAACTTCATAAAGGAAGTTGATCCTAAATAATTCCAAACTGCTATTATCTTTCTGCTTCATAACTAGCATGCTGGGTATTTTGATATGAAATATTTTTTGGCACCATGATTTAATTCTTGCTCAGAAGAGATCTTATGCACTGTGTTACAGAACAAAGACTTACAGAGAATAACACTCAATTATTGAAGGGAAGCAGAAGAAAGCGTGTCCTGATGGCATCTGGGATTGGTACAAATGTCAGTGTGGTACCTGGAGATCCACTAAGGATAGGTGTGCTGTCTTTTCTGCTTTTTCATTAAAATTATTTATTTATTTTATTAAAATGGAGGGGGCCCCATGGAAAAAAGTGAGAGCAATTGTGAGGTGAATCACCCTGACACCAAAGCCATGCAATTTCTCTTTGAGCTTCACTTGAAAAAGGGATTCAGCTGGGCTCTGTGTTTGTGTTTTTTCCTGTCTGAATGCCTTTGTTTACATCCCTGCCTGTGCCCTCTAGAGTGAAAATGCACCAATTTCATTTAAGGTGTTTATGACTCCTTTCCCAAACAGATAGAAGGTCTTTAATTGCAGACCTATTTGAATATTCTAGAATCTGGGATGAAATCTTCATTCCATTTAAATCATTGCCCCTGCCTCCCCCCCCCTTTCACTTTGTTCCTATAGAAGTTAAGTTTATAGGAAGCTGCTGAAAGGGAAATTATGAAGAAGTGTGCTAAGTACACATGAGCTTACAGAGCTCATAGCCCTCAAGGACCAATCAGAATTTTGGGCCATAGCTTGGACTTCAGTGGATTTATGTCTATTCTTGTTTTTATTTAGAATGGCAATGTCCTTTATGTAGACTCACACACTTGTACATACTTGTTCACAAATGTTTCAATGTATTAAGAAAAACCTGCTAAAATGCTGTTGATTTTTAGGTTGCCCAGTGCTGCCCAGTCACAGGAATACAGTCCAGTGGCTCTTTGGAGACAGCCCAGTTGAGGAAGTTCAGACCTTGGAATACAGAACCCTGGTTGGGGGTCGTATCCTAGAGGTGAACACCAACTCTGGTCAATTTGCTGGACAATTCCAATGTCGGACTTCAGCTAGTGCAAAACTAATGTCAGTTTGGGTAAATGTCAAGAAGGAAGGTTTGTTGAAAATTATATGACAAATTCTTGAATTTTAAAGTATATTCTTTCACTCTGTAAAGACTTTCCTGATAACTAACCTTCTTTTCTGTGTTGAAAGTAATTCAGAAGTACATAGCTTCACATATGGGAATGGTCTGATTTAAGTCAGTAGACAATGCCCATGCTCAGAGTTGGATATGGTAATTAATATTAATTAATGTGTATCCAAATATCGTGGGGGTTCTTACTGCTTTCCTGTGTATCTGAGAAGCTGAGAGAAGCTGTCTTTCTGCTTAAACAGTTTTAAATCAGACAGGTTTTATCAACTTCCCCTTCAACAAATTTCTCCATGGTAGCCCTCCAAACTGAAACAAAACTGACTTTGAGGTCATTTTTGGAAATATCTTCATTATAATAGAAATAATTTTAACATAATTGTCATATTCCTGGATCATCACAATTAATATGGTAGTGATCTTACTGCAGACACCCTTAATAACATCAATATACTAGAGCACACTGCACACTCAGATTTCCATGTGAATTTCTCAAGAATATCTTGTAAGGTTCCCCAGCATAATGCACTCATACAAAACCACATTTCTATCAGTGCAACTGAATTTCAAAATTTATGAATTTTAAAAGAACCTTGCATATGCACCAGCAGGTGCATCAGCTGGATACAGCAGGACAATCAGCTGTATCTGCAAACATTTTGTCAAGTTTTAAACGTTTTAGGTGTTTAGAAAAGAATTATATTGTCTTTTAAGAACCAAATTATAATTAGGAGCTCAGATTTAAAAACAAGCATCTGCTGACACTGTATGTTTTTCTGTATGTTTTATCTCTTCACATATCAATTTGATTTGGC
Organism: Peucedramus taeniatus; assembly: GCA_013400575.1. Taxonomy (NCBI): domain Eukaryota; kingdom Metazoa; phylum Chordata; class Aves; order Passeriformes; family Fringillidae; genus Peucedramus; species Peucedramus taeniatus. The sequence continues at coordinate 281,247 of WBNO01014723.1, forward strand.
TTGTGACTGATCTGCAAGGGACTCAAGCAGTAGGATCAGATCCCCTGTGCTCTGTATGAGGATGTTCTCAGGGACTGTTCATGGGTGAAGAGGGCTCTGGAGTGCCTGGGGTTATGAAGAAAGTTACATTTGCAAAGGAATATTACTGAGACACATCTCTGATCAAAGCATTTGCTTTTAAAAATCAAATGTAAATCAGAAAATACCCTAAATAGAATTTTTCAAAAACTAGGTCCAGCCCTAGATCCTTATCTAGATCTCATCACAGTTAGAGTTTCTGCCAGTTATTGAGCTGTCCACCTGCAGTCTTCAGCTGGACTAGCTTTTGGTTGCCCAATCCTCTCTCCAGTCAGGCTGGGCAGTATTTTGGGGTGATTCCATTTTCTAGTTCTGAGCTTTAACTGTGATTGACACTTAAGTAAATGTTTCATCACTGCCATACCCATGCATTTTTGAGGCTGTAAAACCCCCTTGGTGGTTTTTGCACAGTAGGCATTTTCAGGGCACTTCTGAGCAGTGTCATCCTAGTAAAACAAACAATACAGTCTCTCCATCATAGCTGCAGTCAGTAAATTTAACTATTTCTACTTTGAAAAAGGCCCTTTTGTATTATTTTAAGAAATCCAGAAGTAATAAGGAAACATTGAAAAACAATAAGTTAAAGAATTCATTATGTGCTGCAAGAGTGAGTCTGTGGACACAGCTGGTAGCTATCAATTATTCTTGGTTATTATAGAAAAACCTGACTCCTTCTGTGATCACATAAAAATCTGTCAACATTGCATAGTACTTCATCTTTTACCAAGTGTCAAAAAAAATTGTGGAGGAAGGGGTAAGTGTGGAATTTTGACTAAATATAAAGGTAGTAATTGTTAGAGGTGATCGGTTTTTAATATAAAATGCTCTTTAGAACAAATTCCTTTTTCATCTTGCCAGATGCCTCAGTGGCAAATTATTTTTACATTAAATACTTCTCTGTAGTTTAGTACAGGATTTTCTTAAATCCTAAAATTATGTGAGGTGTCTGGAGTAAGATGAGTTTTGTTCAGGACAAACTTGCAGTAGAACAGCAGGAAACCTAGAGAGCCTGATTTACAATTTCCTCTTTTTAATGCTCATTGTATAAAAATGTTATGAAAGTTTTGAAGGAAGCTCATCATTTCCTACTGTGAGCCAGGTTCTGCCCTTCATGTGCTGATCTCATTTGCCTTCTAGAGGGCTTCATGCTCGTAAGTAAGGGCTGAACTTGAAGGGAAGCTGAGCAGAACTAAATTCTACTTTGGCCCATGGTCCCTTTTCACAGTGCTGAAATATTTGCTTTTTCTACATAGGATGTGGTGTCTGTCCAGCCTATAGAGTGTGCTGCCAAATCAATCAGAATGTGACACAGTTCCAATGTACAGTGCCTCTCTCACACTGCTTCCAATTGTATTTCTTAGGTTACACCTGGGAATATTCTGAGTGGAGTCCTTGCTCTGCCACCTGTGGGCATTCAGGAACCCGCTCCAGGAGCCTGCAGTGCATGAACACAGAGAAACAGAAAGTAAATGAGTCCCAATGCAGAGAGCTGCAAAAGCCAGGGATTGTTTACCAGCCCTGCAACAGAGAGGACTGTCCTCCCAGGTAAACTCCCTTCTGCTCTAGTTCCATGAACTCTTTGTGTATTAAAATGCACTCACCACATGCTCTGAGTGTGGGATGTGGGGTTTATTTCATCATGAACCTTAGAGCATAAGAGATGTGGAAATGGATCACAAGCAAGTAGGGAAACACTTGATTCAGCTGAATAAATAGGAGCTGAGTGTGTCTCCATGCTGCTGCAGCAAGTCTTGCTGCTACCACACCACACCTAAAAGCTAAGCTGGTGAGCTCTCTGAGACACTGGGATGTGCAGTTTTGAGGAATCTGTGCCACCCCAGAGAGAAAACCTGTTGTGTTCACCTGCTCTCCTTTGTGCCAGCAGAGTAAGATGTTTTCTGTGGAATGCCCCATTTCTGCCTAATTCCCCTCACCACAGTGCTCTTGAATGACCTTCCCCACCAGTTTCCTTATTGGATCAGCTGGGGATCATGGGGCTGAAAATATTTGTATCACAGACAAGTGTATCACAACATCTGATTCCAAGGCCAAAACCATGCCTCTAGACTATTTGAGTTGCACTGAGCATTCCAGCTCAACAGGGTGCTTCTCCAGGTTTTCAACAGGATCCTCAAAAGCAGTGCTTTTTGTTGCTTTAAAGAATTGGCCATCACCATTAGCAAAGCTCTGTGAGGGATACACACAGTTTAGAGTTGTCTCTCACTGGAAAATGTTGGCAGGGAAGTGTTAAGACCTTAGCTGACATTGTGAGAGTGCATCTTGCCAGTATGTTCTAAATTCTGTTCTAAATGCAGAAAACCTAGCCACAGATATGTATCAGGAGAAGTTGTTTATATTTCATTATTAGCAGCCAAAAAACAGATTATCTTAAATTGTGATACTGAACTCCAGCCAGCCCAGAGAAAACTAACATTTTGCCAGTAGAAAAATACTGAAATTAAACTGATGGTTTGAAACACAGCTTCAGCTTCAGGCTTCCCTCTGAAGCTCCAGCATTTGAAGCAGATGAAAGGAAGGTGCAAGAGGTCCTGGGGCTCCTCTGAGCAAGGTCATGCCTTTCAGTGGATTGCAGGGCATGACTAAATAATCTGATTATCACTGGCCTTGGAGTATTCACAACGTAAACAAACTGGTTATTTCATGTAGCTAAAGAGACTGGGAACTGAATTGTCTTTTTATATGCTTAGATTTGTTCTGCTTTTAATTTGCCTTTATGTAATCACCAATGGAAGGCAATTGTATGTATACTAACATAATTAACTCTGCCTTGAGCCATGTGTGTATGCTAACACAATAATTGGTTTTCTTTTATGGAATATTCCATGCTTTCTATACAGGAAGAGCATCCCAGATGCCTGGAGAACAGCCCTGTGTCTGTTTCTTGGTGTCTTTAGCCTCTCTCCTTCCTTGTGATTGCTGACCTGGCAGGGAAATGCAAAATGTCCATTCCATTTTCCCACTTACTGATTTCTGCACAGTCTTCTCATCTCAAGGGAGCTCTTTAGAAAGCATCCATAGAATTGTAAAGGCTTTAGATGTATGGTCAGTGGCACAGGACCTTAATTATTCAAAGAGTTTTGCATGTGTTTAGTCACTTCTCACTGTCACAGTGGAGAGCTACAGTTAAGCAAATATAAGGCCTTGAGTATGTGCTTAACTTGTGCTTTGCTGTGCATGCACTGCACCAATGTTTGCAAAAGTACTTCAGCTTTAAAAGGGAGAAAGAGATAAGGGTGCAGCCTGTAAAAAATTAATCTTCCTTGAATGGATATAAGCTGTTTAAGTGTAAGAAAATAAAATACCTGCTGAAGAAAGTAGAATTTTTTTCCTGTTATCATTGTTGTGGTACATGTAAAGTCCATTTTATATTTCTAGCCTAGATTTATGCAAAGAGCAAGTCAGCTTGATTGTATTACCACCTGCTGCCTTCTCAGTATTGTTCCTAGCTGCCAAGACTGACTAAATATTTGCAACTTCTAATCAATAAATAACATGTTCTGCTTGAGTTGTCCTCTGGTGAGATCTCAATGTAATAAATTTGGATGAGTTATGTCAGCTGTCACTTTAGTACCAACTAAATTGTTACCATCCATTTTATAAGTAGTGGAAAAGTACACTCTTCTTCCTCCTGGAATGTCACATCCAGCAGGGTCTGTAGGGCTCACCTAGTAACAGATTCTAGTAACAAACATTGTAACCTCTGTTAGCAAATATGCTGTCATCAGTTGACCACATTAAGAAGAAACTTCTCCTTGCTCAAGTGAAGAAGTTGATTCTAACTATTCTCACACCTAAAACTTACAAGGACAGGTTCTTTTGCATTTTCTTTGCAAACAGTTGCTGCCAGCTACCAGCAGGACTGCAGTGATTGCTGTAAATGTGTCTGTGCATCCTGCAGGTGGGTGGCTGGGCCGTGGTCCGAGTGCTCTGCGTCTTGTGGCCGTGGGTTTCGGCACCGGCAGCTGTCCTGTCTCCAGGCCACAGCCCACGGCAGCGCCCTGGCCCTGCTGCCAGGGGCCTGCACAGCCAGGGACCGGCCAGCGGCGAGGAAACCCTGCCCGGGGCACCCCTGTCCCCTGGGGCCAGCACAGGCCACAGCACAGGTGAGCGACAGCATGTGTCTGCAGCCTCCTTCTGGTGTAAAACTGGGACAGTGCCATCGTCTGATGAACTGCCTGAACATCTGCCCCTTGTGCCGGAACATCTGTCCTCTGGTACCTGAACATCTGTCCTCTGCTACCTGAACATCTGTCCCCTTGTGCTGGAACATCTGTTCCCTGGTACCTGAACATCTGTCCTCTTGTGCCTGAACATCTGTCCCCTTGTGCCGGAACATCTGTCCTCTGGTACCTGAACATCTGTCCTCTTGCACAAGGCAGGAGCTCTGTGGCTGTAGTTACCTTTCAGACCAGACAATTAGAAATCTTGTTTTTTCATTTTATGCTCTCTGAGCAACTTTTTTTTGTTGAAGACACGACCTGAAACCAGAGTATTAGCTGCAGTGTGTTTTACAAGCTAAGCCATTACGATGTAGTCCACTTTTTGCTTTTATTGCAGTCATATTAGTACACAGTTTGCCTAGCTGTACTTGGGAAGTCCCCAAAAAAGATATACAAATGTGCTCCAACAGCACATTGAAGAAGTTGTTCAATTCACAGAATGCACAGAAGTCTGTTTCCCTATATTTTCTGTTTCTTTCTCCACGCAGCAAACTTGTGTTTATCTTGATAAGGTTTGTATTACTGTTCAATGTGCAAAGGAATTGATTAGAATTGCTATTGCTGCATTCCCAATACAGGTTTTAGCAAGGCAAGTTTGTAATGGGCAGAGATACAGAAAGAATTCTGCAGTAGAGATGTGGCACGATGAGAGAAGACAATGTATTTAGCTTTAGGAACAGGCAGGAAAGTCAAGTGTCTTGGCAAAATTGCACAGAGAACCAAAAATATGTAGACCTTATCCAAAGTGAGGTGTGAAGAAGGGGCTGAAGAAGGCAAGATGCAAAAAATCATGGCTGGGCTGTGTAGCTGGTAACTCCAGGAGCATTATTCTGTTGTTACTATCTTGGCTGTTTCTTTTTCTCTCCCCTCACCCTTTTCTCTCAATTTTCAGTGTTCTGGTCGCTGTGCAGGCCACCCTGCAGGTTCACAGCACCGTGAGTTTATGTGCCAGCCCCGGAATGGATCCTCAGTGCCAAACTCTTCTTGTGATGAAAGAAAGAGGTAAACAGGGAAAAAGTTACAAGTTAAGATTCCTTAGATGATCAAATTGAAGGTACAGGATTATCACTGCAGTACAAGTAGGCAAATTCTTTTGTGTCAAACAAAGGAAAGGAGGTAGAGACAGTCATCCCATTGTGGAATGGGATTAGTTCATGAACCCAGGAGAGGTTATGCCTGAAGAACACACAGCATCCAGTAAGGAGTGTTTCAGGCTCAGTTAAGTTTTCTTAAAAATAAAATACCTTTTCTATTCCAGGGTTAAGAAACTGGTTTAAAGAAACTCATGTTTTCTCATGAGTGAGAAGGTGTGATGAGTGAGCACAAAATTAAATAGAGGGAATTCAACTTAAATATAAGAAAAAATGGAACAGGTTACCCAGAAAGTTGTGGCATCTCCATCTTTGGAGACAAAGACAATTCATCCTGATCAATTGTCTTTGATCCACAGAGACAAGCTTGAGGATCCTGGTCTAGTTGCCTGCGCTATGAGCAGGGGTGTGGGGGCTGATCAGTTCTACTGTTGTGTGAATAAGGATTTAGCACAAAAGCAAACATTTCACTGCCATTTATTTCCCTGCACAGCCCTGCTGCCAGAAGGAACTGTTCTTCAGAGGGGTGTGATGTGTACTGGCGGCCAGGCCCCTGGAGGCCCTGCAGTGTGGGCTGTGGGAGTGGGTTCCAGTCCAGACGAGTCTCCTGCGTGCACAGGCAGAGCAGCAAACCTGTGGCTGAGCAGCTCTGCAGAGGGAGGAAGAGACCAGTGACCTGGCAACACTGCAATGTCACATCCTGTGGCAGTATGTAAATGTTTATTTAAATATGAGCATAGTAATAGTTTGTAGCAGTTATATTAGAAAATGACTCACAGTTGTACACTATTGATTCTACAAGCATTTGATTGTACATCAAAGGTAAAATTATCCTCTCCAAGGAGCACTTCGTAATCCTGGGGTTTCTTTTCTCTAAGTAGGCCAGTTTGATATTAAAGCCTCAAAAGCACTTTTAGAAACAGGATATTTAGGAAGTTTTTTGCAAACTTCCCTACATGACTGTGCCAGTTGTGACTCAAAAGTCTCTGAGCGAGCTGTTAATGCCTCCAAGATGGGGTTGTGTTCCAAAACAGACAATGAGTAAATGCAGTGAGATCACACCTCTTACTTATGACCTTGTTTAGCTTTGAATCCACTGCTGCCAGAAGTGCACACTAAAATAATGACAAAGCTAACAGGAATCCTTCAGTTGTTTACAATTGCTATGGCAAGTTCTGCTATTTCTCTTTTGCTCATTATAAAGCCTGGTAATGTTTAAATATATTTTTCAGAAGGCGAATGCAAGGTTACAACTCACTACTGTACATTTGTAAAGCAACTAAAGTTATGCTTGATAGACACCTACAAACAAAGATGTTGTCAGTCATGTTAAGAAATATAAGCATGGCAAGTTCATGATGCTGCAGTGAAGAGATGAGAAGAGAGGTTCATTAAACTAACCTGCTTGAAGTATATTCTTGTAAATGAGACATTAGTTGTAACAGTTAAATGGCAACATGGGGCTAGTGAAAACACAGTACTGTGGATTGATGTGCTGGATTAAGGTATTGTTTCTGGGAGCTTTCACTTTTCTTTCTTTGCAATGGAACGTCTAATGTTTTAAACACATCTGTATTAGCAAGATAATATCATGGCATACCATCTGTAAAATTTTGCAGGCCATCATTTATAATTTTATCAGTGAAAAAAACATTACCTAAAAGCAGCAAATAGTGGTTACTGTCCTTACTTATGAGGAAGAGTCACAAAAATTCTTTGAAAAATTTTGGAAATGCAGCAACTATTGACTCCCAGGATTTTGGTTTGGGTTTTTTTCATCATATTTAACACCATTTTTAAATTTACAGAAGCTGTGGCTTGTAGCTGTAAAATTTTGGCAGCAGCTTCATTTTCATAAACAGCTTGAGCTTAAGGGTTGATCTCACAGGATGTGCTTTATGGATACTAGCTCTCAGATGGATACACAGAAGTACACTGAATTTTTCCTGCTTGTATTTCTGTGTATGCAGTCAAAAACTATAGATCCTTGTACAATTTTCAAAGCAGCAATAGATCTCTTTTGAATAAATGAGGTGTTATTTTTTATTGTTTCTATTCTAATTCCAGTCTCTGAAGTACAATCAAAATTCTGGCATGGTTATACTTTTGTTCTGATATTAAATGAGACAGAAGCTTCCTTGTCAGAGCTGTGAACAAACACTTGTGAGCACTGTTCTCTTGCACATCAAGTCAAATGAGGAGCCAGTAACTGGCCAAAATAGCTGTCAGATTTCTTGTCTTGAATAGTCATTCTATTTTTCTCCATTAATGGGGGAAAATGTCCAAGGAAGAATTATTAATTGTGAAGATAGACAAGTGCAAGAATTTTGAGCATTTTTCCATCAAGATGATTTTTCCATCATGACCATCTCAGTCATTTGCAAGTTGATAAATTCTTACCATAATATTTCTGGGTAAATTATCTTCCATATTGCAGATTGTCTGACTAGGGCTGTAAGCAGAGAGGACCCCACAGGAGGCAGAAAATAGATGGGTTTTGCTTTTATATTTTCCAAGTTACTGCTGATATTGGAGGCCTGAATGCTCACTTTGACTTGGCTCTTGTGTTTCATCTCTGACCTGCGTGACGGGCACAGGGCTGGGAGTGCTGTGGGGCAGCTCAGACACAGCATCCTGCACAGAGGGTTTGCATCACTGAGAATTAGGGTAGCACTACTGTAAAGAAAATGTTTAGGATGGACTATGGTGTCCAAGGCTGACTGCAAGGAGAGGATATTCTTGATCATTACCTTTTTCATCAGCAATGGGTCTTGATTGTTTAAGCGGTTTTTTAAATTAAACATTTGTAAGATACTTTTGTAGATATTTATTGTCTGATTTTAAAGTGCAATATTTTTTTTTTTGTACAGTGTTTAATAAAGATTTTGGACATATATTTTTTCTTATTACCAAAATTTCTTATTCATGTTTTCCCTTTATATTTAAAGTTTTCAAATGTTAACACATAGCATTTTTTGTTGCGTTAACTTTGGTTAAGTATGCATGCTATACCGAAGCAGTGCTGTAAATGTTTCTGTTTGCAATTGGCATGACATTCCTCTGTAGATTATTTTATTGCTTCTCCAGTACCTGAAGATTTTAGCTTCTTGAACGTAGTTTTGATTTTTCTGAAATAAAATACAGTTTGATTATTCACCACTATGATTACGCTGGGATTGTTTATCACCATGATTTATATGGTAACTGTGCTTTCATTCTTTGTTATTTTTTCAACCTACTTTGCCCATAATTCTGAGATTTTTTCAAAACCTCAGATTAGTTCTTATTTTTAACAGTTTATCACACATATTATCAATTTTCACAGCAGTCTGCTTTGCATTGCTATTAAGAGACAACATCGATGTAACCTGACTGGAAAAGTGGGAAGATAATTTGCCAAGATCCAAACGTCAGCTCTGATTCACTGAAATCTAGAATCAGGATGCTTTAAAAGGTGGAATAAAATTGAATTTCTTTTCTGGGTCTTCACCAAGCAGAGTTCATTTAGATCTGACAAACAGCTCCATGTTTTGTATCTAGTGAGTGATGGGAATACCTCCATGAAACAGAAATTGTTTCAGAATATCCACTATGTGTAAGTACTCTTCAGAAAGACTAGTCTAAGAAATAGTATGAACAATTAAAGCCTTAAATTTTTTTTATTAAATAGAAAATAAATGTTTAACAATTTAATGGTGGTGTTTCAGAGTTGCCAACAATATTGGCAAAGGCTTAATTTTCCTTTTGAATTCCATTTGTGCAGTCTTTGAAAAAAGCAAAGGCTCTGTACAGCAGTGCTGTGGAGCCTGCTGCTGGATGGCAGAGTGCACAGAAAGCACTCAGAATAGCAACTGAATCCATGAATAACTTTGCTGCTTTTACATAGTGATTTAGCATGACATCATAAAATGCTTTTTTAACAGCTGTTATTTTGGAAAAATATTAGTTTTCCAGCCGTCTCTTCACTTGGTCTGCATTTCAGTAATTTGTTGCTTATGACAAGGTTGACGTCAGGTATTGAATAGTGTCTGAAGGTTTATAATATCATTTGATGCTTTTCCTGGAAGCACAGTGTTGGGGCTTTTTCAATTGTGAAGTAATAAGGGCTTCTCTCTTTCACTATTAAACTTAGGGGAAAACATTATGGACAAAATGAAAGGGAATATGCCCCTCCACCCTAAAAAAGCCTTCAAACACATCTGCAGAGGAACTGTTAAATGTATCTGAATACGGCCTCCACTTCCCTTCCTCTCAAAATGTTTGTACCGTGCTGGTAGGTGGCAGCAAATGACTTTCCATAACTTAAGGGAGGGAAGTGACTTCAGAACTGAAAAAACAGCTGTGAAAATTTAGAAAAGCATCTGGGCTCCCTTACAGACCCAGCAGAAGAGCCATTTTGAGCAGAACATGCAGGCGAATGTAACTTCATGGATTCAGACTGCATTTCTCCCTCCCTAGAGAGGAGAGCTGGAGGGCTTTGGGAGCTTCTGTAAATGGCTCCAGGGGTACCAGGACTGTGCATAGCATGTGGACCTGGGTAGGTGTGACTGTGCAAAGTTTTGGCTTTGTTTCCTCAGTTGTGGCATGACAGAGAATGACTCAGTAGAGTGTATTTTTTCTTTTGTGGTACAGAAAGATGACAATCAATTGGACTTTTTCTTGTCCTGCTTTTAGGATCTCACAGATTTACACTGTCCTTGTTCATTCACAATCTGAGGGAGGTGAATAATTTTCAGATGGAAAAGTAAAACTGATTTGCCATGACATTAACAGATTAAGTGATACTACAAAATTAGAGTACAAAGACAAAAGTCCTGTAAAAGTGACTGATGCTCTAATAATGTCTGGATCCTTCTCATGCAATGTTTTTGTGCATAGCTGATTTGCTCAGTTCAGCTTTCTTGCTTTCATATGACCAAGTTCCTGCTTTAAAAATGCTCCCATCATTGATCTCAGCCCTTTAATAAGATACTTTGTTTATGAAGTACAGCCATATGATTCTGCAGAACCCAAATACTGTTCTACACCAATGGGTACATGTAATACTGAGAAATGGCATGACAAGACAGTTAATTACAGAACTATTAATTGGGACTTGCGTCAATCATGAATGTAATAAGAAAAAAATTATTCATCTGGATTTTTCAAAATCAGCTAAAGATACATAGAGAAAATACTAAATATTTAATACAGAAGCAATTTCATATAAAATTTCTGTTAAAAAATGTTGTCTGTGTATTTGGAACAAGCAATTCTTTGAAAAGCAGACAGACTGAAGCCAGGCTGCCCACAGATTTCTGCATCTCAGCTGGTATTTCTTTTTTTACCTGAGTTTACTCTATTTTCTGTAAATCTGTGCAGTCTCATCATGAGATTTGATTGAATTTGCATACTGGGTTTAAAGATGATTCAGACATGCACTAAGTCTGTCAGTGTGTCCAAGGTGCATCAGTTTTTTTTCCTTTGGAAGTAAGGCTGAAAGAGCATGATCAGGGAAATTAGGAAACAGAGTCTAATGACCTGTTAGGTCTGTTTTGGTGGTTGAGTGGTTTTTCCTATGTGAACAGAAAAGGAGTGAGGTTACCACCTGTTAATTGCTACCAGAAATTACAGTGGGACCTTTATACTCACTTCAGATCTGAATGAATTTATAGTAGTGATGACTGAAGCTCAAACCAGGTTTCTAGAAATGCCTAGGTGTGATGGTATGTTATTTTGTGATCTGGGCAGTAAAATATAAAGAAAAAAATCTTACAGATTACTGAGATTATGACTGATTTCTTAGACTATTATAAATAGTATTGTGTGCTTACTGTGTAAGATATTTTATCGGCAAAAGGCACTTGTTATTTCACAAAAACAATTATTTGATTGCAGACAGTATCAAAGAATTAAATATGTTATAAATATGCTTGAGAATGGAGTGTGATGAAATCTGGAGAGTCAAGGAAACTAGAATAAACAACCACAAAAAGCACAGGTGTCATGTAGGGAGTAGTGCTCCTTGAGCATTTGGCAAATCTTTATTAAGTTTTTTAATAAACTTTGGTTTGGCTTTGGTATTCTTCAAACTTCTAAAAGCAAAATTTGCAGTATTTAATTTGCTTTCAGTGCTATCTAAAGAGAAAATGAACAGGTTGGTTTCCAATTATTATACTAGGGTGCTTGAAATATTGCATGTAAGTATTATGACACAGCAGGCACTTCCTCTGGAACAGGACTACATCTGTTTGACCCGGAACGTTCTGGGGACACCTGGCGGTAGAATCTGTGACCCTGAGAATCTGTGTTCACATAGACATAACCCATAGCACCTGGATCAATTCCTGGGCACACCTCTGGCTTCTTTGGAGTATATTCAGTGCGATACAAAGTTTCATCTTTAAAAGGAACTCCAGCAGGTACAGCCTGTATAGGTTTGAAACTTTTAGGTGGATTGGCCTGATGTGGTGTGTAATGGGACCTAAATGTAGTTAAACTAGCGAATTTTCCTGTAGGTTTTTGAATTTCCTCTTCTTTCTTAATAAGCCCTTGTGGACGAACTCTCCAGGGTTGATAGTCTTCTTTTGTAGTAGTCTTCCCTTGAAAAGGGACAGTGTTTTTAGTTCTAGGAGGTGGTTTTATGGGGGCTCTAGGGGCAACCTTGTGTTTAATGTAATCAAGACGGTTTGAGGACTTGAGGTCCATCTTGTCTGTGGGTGGAACGTACTCGCTTGGTTTGTGGAGCTCGGGCGCGGTGACCAAATATGGCTGATAGCGATCCTGGAATTCAGTGGTTCCTTTAAAAGGATCATCAGATCCATGTTTTCTACTTTCAGGCTTGCAGCTTTTTGCTTGTTCCCCAGGTATCCCTTTAAAATCTCTCTGGTGGGTTGTGAGATCTTCAAAGGGTTGGTCGCTTGGCTTGTACTCTTCCCTTGGCCTCACGAACAAGGGCTGCATCTCATGGACAACGTACGCGGTGCGATGGATGGTGTTGCCATCGAAAGGCCCCTCTGGCAGCTTGGTGTCACAAGGTTTGCAGCTTGCAGGGGGATTGGGTTGCTTAGGGATGTAGTCATCTTGAAACGTAGAAGGATTTCCAAACCTCTCTGAAGGTGGCTCGTAGTCACGCTCCACCTTACAGGATTCCGTTCTTTGACTTTTCCATAACCTATAGTGATCTGTAAGGCAAAACCAAAATTCCACCACACAGGTGTTATTACTTAAAACCAGTCCTTTAAAATGAAGACCAAGTCTTCTGGTATTAAATCTTGCAAAACAAAGAAAAGTGAAATGGATGTAAGTGAAAAATGATAATTTTATCTGAATGTTTGTGATCTGGTGAAACTGTCTTCTCTTATAGTGTGTGATAAAAACAGACCCCCAAAATTGTACCTGATGTCCTGTTTTGACTCTCTGCTCAACAGAAACTATACAGAAAATAGCCCTATATATGCTTTAAATACAATATCTTCCATTTTACTTAAAAGATTTAGCACCTTTGCACTGACCATCATGATAGAATAATTTCTGTCAAGACAGATCATTACTAGTTTCCCCTCAACAACTGGAGTGCTGAATGTTTTAGGGCATCATCACCTGCTTTCTAGTATGCTTTACTCCCTGTCCCAAACCAACAAATCCAGTTTCTAACATAGGTAATTCCAAATGCTACCTTCATCTTGGTTATTTCTCTTTCTCTAGGGGCACCTATTATTACCTCGGTAGGTTGGGACAGTATCCACTTTCGCATCTGAAGTGTATTTCCTCTCTCGAGGCCTTGCTAATGTCACTGGTCCTACTTTATGAGGATTGTAGTCTCTCTGGTAAATGGTTCCCAGGTCAATCTTCCCTGACTTTGGTCTATATTCTGCTTGTGTCCGAAAAGGTCTCGTAAGAATTTCATACGGTAAATAATCAGACCTGAATTGGGGAAAAGAAATCAATGGTCAAAAAAATATTTTCTTCCTTCTGAAGCCACTTTTGTATTTTTTCCACTACTTGGAAAAATAACAAAATGTTTACTCTGAAAAATCTATCAGACACCATATGTTGGAGGGATAGCACAAAGGAGAGAAAACCACAGTACATAAATCTAGGGTCTCTGATGCATTATAGAGTCTTTACTCAAAGGTAGATGGTGAGATAACTTTTTTAACACTCTGAGTCCCCTTCACAGTTGAACAATATTATTTAAAGTATCTGAAAGGAGATTTACAAAGTTGCTATAATTTTGCAAAGAAATTATCAGAAAGCAGAAGCAGAGCAAAGCTCAAATTACTACAAGTGGTAGCATTTACTGATTGCATGAGGAGAATGGAATATAATCAGAAACAGCATTTCACTGTTTTTGTAAGGGCACATTACGTTAAAAGGATGTATATTACATATGTGGGTGCTTAAATAGTCTGTACAAGCACATGACCAGTCTGGCAGAATAGCATTTGGCATTTCTATTTATGTCTCTTTTTCTTTTTGACAAACAACGAAATTTCACCAGATGCCCTCACAGCTTAAAAGAAAAACAACAAGAATGAAAAAAAGTAAAAGTTGAGGCCACTGTCACATCACTAACAATGAATGGGTGATATTTTTTTCTAACTCTTGAAAGATGCTCTTTAATTTTGGAAGCTTAAAATCAGAGTCTGTGCAATGACAAGACAGATATACTGAACCCCTTTACAGTTTTCTTTCTTATAACCAATAGTTTTCTTAATACTAATAATCTGAATTAAAAAATCAACAAAAGAATTCCTGTTCTTTTTTCTTAAGATTTCATTTTCCCACTATCTTGGATTCTACATATGTATTACAGAAAGTTCCCCAGCTTGCCAGGTTTTCCATACATTTCCTAACAGGCTGAAAACATGACAAAAAATTTTGATTCTCTTTATAGGGTAAAGGCTGCTGTAAAGAATGTAAATCTTGCTGTATGCATACTTTGCTATTTTTTATGACCTTTTTGTGGTAACTGTATTTCTATACTCAACACTTTAAATATGCAAAAAGTGCAAAGCATTCAATGACTGCATTTTGAGAAGATTGCAATACAATGTTTAGCCCCAGCTTAAAAAACAAAGAATGAAAAACTAATTATAATATAATTACTACTATAGTCTAGTTAGTATATATATATAGTCTAATTATAAAACATGGTTTGAAAATATTTACTTGAACGTTGTGGTGCCGTCCATTCTCGCCCGATCCTCTTGGACCTCTGGCTTTGGCTTGCAGCTCTCAGGAGGGCAGATGTTGCCATAGCCAGGGTAGTTCTCCAAATACTCTGTTTTGTGGCTTGGCTGCACTCCATCATCATAAATCTTTGTGGGTCTGTGGCAGCAGCGGTGGCGTCTGGGTCAAACACATCAGAGCAGAGAATTTTGAATCGTTTCATTTAAGAGAAAAACACATACTCTGCCTACTGGGAATGAATAACAAATGGGGAAGATTGAACAATGTCAGTAGTTTTTGTTTAAAACCTTTTCTGAGTGATAAAACCACAAAATATTGTGCTGATGGCACAGGTCCCAGAGCACATCATACCAATTCAGTAATAAAAGCAGTATCAGCTGGCAGTTAGTCCTTGGTGCAGAATACAAAGGATGGACAGAGTTGATCTCAGTTCTTTAAATGGTGCTGCCACCAAGATGCACTTTCTTCTTGTCTGTAATGTTTAATGATATTACTTCTTTTATTTGGAAAAGTAACTAACTATGCTTCATTTCCTGTCTCATATTGTCTCTTTTTTACTGCTATTACTTCATCACTTGTCTTTTTATTTCTGTACATCTCACCTCTTTTCACCACTACTGATTAACACTTTTTGAGTAAAATTTTAGTGGTGGGAAATCTCATGTGCACTTCTAGTGCTTTGCATGCCATTTATGACATTTCAACTCTTTTTTTTTTTTTTTTTTTCCTCCACGGACTGAGTAATTTTCCATCCAAAACACATGTTTATTTGAAAGTAATGACATCTCTTTTTCTTAATTGCCTTTATTTCAATTCCTCCTGCTTCTCGTTGATGCCTCTATCAATGACACCATCATGCAAAAAGGTGTTGGGAGGTACATTATGATGATTTCTTATTTATAACTTGTTGTTTTCAATTAATGAACCATGAAATTAAAATTTAAATGTTGTTATTGTTTTGAAAATCTTGTTCTATTAATTCTAATTTACACAATGCACATCTCTGGCTGACCTGAAGGAAATATATAATGACCGGTTTTCCTCCTACTTATGGCTGACAACTTGCAATGCAAAGGGAAAAAACAATACATAATTTTTCAAATGAATAAACATTGTAAAATTCTGTGATGAAAAGCAAAAATATTTAAACCCCAAGAAGGGGAAAAGTGTACAGCTCTTAGTAAGTACAAATAAATTCACGTTTCAGGAAGCTAGATATCCAAAGAACATTTCAAAGGTCTGCAGAGAATTTTAGTTAGCACTGAATACCATAAAGGAAAATAATAAATTAAAGCAGGGTAAAATAAAATACAGAAACAGACACGAAGAATTCCTGCTGGGAAAATGAAAAAATGAAAAATAAAAAAACACTGAAAGAAGTTCTTGAAGACTGGAGATCCTAAAGCTGGTGTTAGTTTGTGCTGCCTGATTTTGCCAGCTCAGTAGTTAAAAATGAGAAATAAAATAACCCTGTCTAAAAATCCAGATCCTTTCAGAGCCTCCGGTGTTTACTCCTTTTCAATCAAGTCAATTAACAACTGAGAGACCTTTTCAAAACACAGCAGGCAAAGAAAAAAGGAAGAAGAGGGAAAGAACAGGAAAGGTAGGAAAACAAGGGGGCAAGTGTGTGCTATTTCTCACTACAGTGTTTGCCTGTCATTACATTTGTCATGAAATTCACTTTCACCTTAGTAATGTTTTTTTCAGCAAGTACTAACAGCAGATGCTCTGTCACTTAGCATCTAAAAGTAACAGCTAAGCAGAAACAAAAGCTATTGAATGGATGGTTTGAAAGCTGGTTGAAATACAGGTTATCAATGTATAATGTTCTTCATGTATTTTTTTGGCATACAATTGAAAGGAGTTGGAAATAAACATTATTCATCTGCAAAAGCTTTACTTTGACAATCTTTGGTTTGCCATAAGCTGGTCTGAAAGACCAACCACCAAACAAAACACCTTCTGTGCTCTGGGGTCACCATTCTTTAAGGACTTAATTCTGAATTTTTTTAAGCAATGTTGTGAGTATATCCCATGTATTGCTGAATGGACATGCTACAAACTGAAACAGATACTAGAAAAATATTTACTGCAGAGTGAGCTTGTAGTTCTTGCTAAATACAAAACAGAAGTGAAAGCAACCTACTCTTATCTTTTCAAGGAAAGATGTTTGCAATTTTATTAGAACTCACTGTTGATCCAAAAATGTCCTTCAAACCACTCACTTCTAGTGTATAAATTCTGAACACACTCTTAACTGTGCACAAAATTACTTGGAATCAGATTATATTGGTGAGGAAGTTCCTACATCCTACTCTGTGTTGTGAAAGTGCTTTCAGTCAGCCTGAAGGGTAATGTAAAATTACCTCATGAATTTGACTTGGAGAAGAGATTGGGGGTTTTTTGGTTAAATGATAAATCTGCTTTAGGATGTTGTCAAATTTAGAATGTTGTCCAATTGCTAAATTGAAAAAATTTTTCATTTAGATAATTTTATAAAACTCATTATATAAGGTATCATAGTGCTAGGAATCATCAGAGAAGACAGATTGCAGCTCTGATAAATGAAATATGTTGCTTAGAGTTTGGCCTGCATTCCTTGAGATACTGTTTATTTTTAACTTCTTCCTTATATTTATCTTAATTTCCACCCCAGTTACTG
The DNA here is from genome assembly GCA_013400575.1 of Peucedramus taeniatus. Classification (NCBI taxonomy): domain Eukaryota; kingdom Metazoa; phylum Chordata; class Aves; order Passeriformes; family Fringillidae; genus Peucedramus; species Peucedramus taeniatus. Next base: position 298,493 of record WBNO01014723.1, read on the forward strand.
ATAATTCACATGAATTTGGTGAGAATATCCCTTTTCCCATGCCTGACTGGCACCTGCTTTGATGGATCATTCTTTTCCTTCTTTGTGGGAGACTATCTTGTGTCTTGCATAAGGTTTGAATAGAATCTCAGCTAAATAAAGTGACAGTACATCAGCTCTCTTGTGCCAACTGCTCTTGTTCTGGTTATTTTAGTGTAATGCTGGTGATTTTAACTTATTTAAGGCCTGGCATACATACTTTTGATGCAATGCTAGCAAGACCCTTGAAATTCTAACACAAAGCATTTTCCTCCCAGAGAACTAGACTAATAATGAGAACAATTTAATATTGGTCCCAATATAAAACTTACTGCCCCTCCACAAATATAGCTCAAAGCTTTTATTTTTAATTTATTTTTAATTTTTCCAGTGCACACACTATGGAAGACAGAAATGATGGATGGACACTGTTTTTGAGAGTCATCTACTTTCCTGTTCTTGACAGGAGATCTGGTAGTTTTTACTGGGTTTGTATTTATATGTGGTCAGTATGATGGCTTAAGTAACCCATATTTTAGAGAAATCTTCTTTCCTTTTAACTTACATTTATTACATTTAGGAATATAGATTTTTATTTTAATGATACAAAAGGGCAAGAAATGGGGGGAGGTTGACAGATTGAGAAGGGGATAAAGCAGTAGTTTATTTTTGTGTCTCAAAACAACTTTTATGATTTTGTAGGCTCTGATTATCTTTTATAGCAGACAATTAGTATTCCTGAGTGCAGAAAGTTCATCTACCACACAGGCTTTATTCTTCTTTGGAAGCCAGATTTAACATCCTGTATTTGAGAAAGCAGAATGAAGTTCTGTCTTATTGGCTTTGCTCCCCTGTACGTTTTTTCAGTGTTTTTAAAATTCTGTTGATAGGGGAGATTGTTTCCTTCTATTTTATTATTTAGAATTAAGCAGTAATTATACCTCCATAAAATTTCCTGCAAATAGCTAAATGATAATGTCTACAAAACATTAGATATTTATAGTTGCTTTGAAGTCTCTGCTAAGCTGTGTATGCATTCCAGTGTCCAGGTAACACTGCCAAGTGACCAAGCAGCCTTCCCCTGAAAACAGAAACTGTACACTGAAGCAAACACAATGTGCTGCCTAAACCAATAATGGCTTAAGATTTTATTGACTGTAAAAACTTCAGTGAGGTTTATTTTAAACCACACAGGCTTTCTGCATATTTAATTCAATTATTCATATTATTGAACTCAGTTTTTGGATTGAGAATTTTTGGTTGAGTTGAAGCTCATTTTGTGCTGTCTCACTGTGTTATCTCAGCATCTTTGTACTTGAGCCTGAGCCAGGTTTGTTATCCCATCATGAAAACAATGTGTTCCAACTCTTCATTAATCTAGGACTTAAGGAACAAATTTATGGGGCAAAATTCAGCACAGGCTTGGCCAAAAAGGACATGAGGAGCTTTACTCATGCCTGTCTCACACTTCTGTCTACAGATGAAAAAAAAAAAGTGGCCCATGAACAGATAGACAGACTTGCCACACAGAAACACATAGAGGGGGCCTGCTCTGCAGACCTTGATGTAAAATGTAAAAATACTACTTCACTTTTACTTGGGTCCTACTCCCCAGTGGCCTGGAGTGCTGCTTATGTTGTCAATGAAACTTGTGGGTCACGGTGCACTTTGCAACCATAGGGTTTGCTTTATACTTCCAAAAAACATTGAGCACACCTCTGTCATCTTATGATGACTGTTCTTGTATGTAGTAGTTAGATTTTTTTTTAGTATGAAGTGAATTTTTGAATCCTAGGGTGATTATTTTTGTGATTTTTTTTAAAAAGTAGAGAAGAAATTGAAAATATTAACAGTTATGACTCCAACCTGTAAATTTATATCTGAATTTTGAAAGGTCCAAGTCCCTTATTATTTTGGGATGCCTGATTTGTGTGCTTTTTTTCACCTATGGTATTGATAATGCTGCTTATAGACCTGTAATAGTAATTTTCCATAAAAAATTGCCTACTGTACCCTCTTGTGCCAGCCTCCCTGGGTCAAAGAGGCTACAGGACAATGATGAACTGTTTGTCTTTGTATGGGATCATGGAGCGTAAAGCAAAGTGGCGAGTGCCACTGGATGTGATGGCAGAAGGGCAGATAGATTAAATCTCTTTTAAAGGCTGCAGTGCTTGCACAGGCTTCTGACAAAGTTGCCAGAACTCTTCCAAAAGTTCTTTGGTGCAGGCCTTCAATGGGAGCCGGCTCTGGTTTCTGGAAAAGTCTGATTCTGGGTGGCTTTTAAAGACTGTCTCCATTCTGTTCTATTTTAGTGCGCTTAAGACCTTCTTTTACTCTTACCTGATTTAAATGTAAAAATACTACTTCACTTTTACTTGGGTCCTACTCCCCAGTGGCCTGGAGTGCTGCTTATGTTGTCAATGAGGTTGTAAAAGGCCTCTGAGATTACCAAATCCAACCTGTGACCAAACACCACCATGACAACCAGGTCATGGCACTGAGTGTCACATCCAGTGAAGGAGCCTCCTTTTCTCCAGGCTGAACACCCCCGGCTCCCTCAGCCGCTCCTTACAGCTCTGGTGCTCCAGACCCTTCCCCAGCTCTGACTGACCTTTTTACCTTCTCTGGACACGCTCCAGCACCTCAATGGCCGTTCTGAACTGAGCAGCCCAGAACAGGACACAACACTCGAGGTGTGGCCTCACCCATGCCCAGTACAGGGGAAGAATCTCTGCCCTGGCCCTGCTGGCCACGCTGCTCCTGACAGGAGTCACTGCCCTGGCCCTGGTGGCCACGCTGCTCCTGACAGGAGTCACCGCCCTGGCCCTGCTGGCCACGCTGCTCCTGCCACAGGCCCGGTGCCAGTGGCATTCCTGGCACACGCTGGCTCCCGTTCAGTGCTGCTGACCAGCACCCCGGGTCCTTTTCTGCTGGGCACTGTCCAGCCCCTCTGCCCCAGCCCATAAAGCTGTGTGGGGTTGTTGTGACCCAGGGGCAGCACCCGGCCCTTGGCCTTGTTGAACCGTGTACCACTGGCATCATTCCATGGGTCCAGCCTGTCCAGGTCCCCCTGCAGAGCCTTCCTACCCTGCCATAGAGCAACACTCCCATCCAACTTGGTGCCATTTGCAAACTGACTGAGGGTGCACTTGATCTCCTCATCCAGATCCTCAATAAAGATATTAAACAGAACTGCCCAGAAAAAAATATTTCTTCATAAGCATAGTTAATATTCTGGGTTATATTAATATATGGCAAAAAAGCAGTTAATTTTGTCTGCTATAAAAATGCCTGATGCATCATCATTGAAAAGATGTGATCAATATGATTAATTCCCTGAAATTCACATTGCATCCTTATTTCCATTACTCAGACTGTAGAACTGTGCTAATTAACCCTCTCCATAAGCCAGATTTATGTCCATATTGGTGTACAATAATTTCACTTAACATAAAACACTGATTTTTGGCCATTGCAGCTTTGTTCACTCTCCTGTCCCTCTAAATTTGCCAAGGAAAGATTATAATTAAAATCTGGAACCATGATGCCTGATCTTTACTTTCTTCCCACTGAGCTTCTCTCTCCAAGCCACACCTCTGAAGCCTTCTGTGCACTGTGAGGCTGTGCCCTTTCCGTGGGGGTGATTCCAGGGCCTTGCTGTGGAGCAGTAATAGCTCTAACCTGATATTCACTGCTCCAGGATGCAGATGTCTTTGGATCCCATTGCAAATGCTTCAGCCATTCCACATCCACTTCTTTTATTCTCCAAGATTACACAGCAACATCACAGGCCCTGTGCTCTGAACCCTTTCCAGCTTTTTGAACTGTCACTCAGTGATGGAACTTGCTGGGGACAGAAATGGCTTTACTGATGGTCCTTCACAATAGAAGGGAGAACACTGGAATAAACTGAGTGTGATTGAAATGTTCCCAATTTCAGTTAGGCTGGCAGTCTTATGCAGTGTCTGCACTTTTCATTTGTTCTTGCTTTATTGCTAATACAAGAGTAAATTCCAGTGTAGACATGATGAAGGAGAGGTTCTTTATGCACCTCCAGGGCTTTAGTATAAAGCTTTGTGTTTTAAAACTTAATAAGGTTCAACAATTCAGCATTAAATGACAGAATGACTGACTCTATTTTCCATGCTGAATATTTTCTATCAGGTAATCCTACTTCTAAACCTGGGTATCACTGTAGACGCTTCCAAGTGAATCTGAACTGTTATGATCTGGTAAAAAAAATGTTGGCTTCTCGGCAAATTGTCCTAGATGAATATCTTTTTCCTTTGTACAAAATCTGGAGTAATAATTGCTTATTCTGACAAAAGGAGAAACCAGACAGGTGGTATGCACAGCTACCTTATCACAGGTGTGAAGATGGCATTCATATTGCAGTTTAGCCAATGGCTATATATAAATTTTAAATCACCTGAAATGGAATGAATACCTTGGTTTTTTATTGCGGTGCCTTTTCATCTGGGTGTTTCTGCTTGTCTCAGTAGATGAATCATTGATAAAACATTTAAGAAAATGTGTCTTGAACATGAAGGAATTGAGCAATGGCAAAGGCATTCCTGCAAAAAAGAGAAGAAAGGATAATAGATATCTAATAATCACTTGCTGGGTGCTGAGAAACAGCACAGGCAAACATTTGTCAGTTGTGCCTTTCAGTGAGACCAGAAGGGTTTGAGTCATGACTCTGCAAGGAGTGCTTTGAAATGAAGTCTCAGAGCTATTCACAAGCTTCAAAACAAATAATCTCTCTGCTCATGTGTGACATCATGCCCCCAAGGTACAGGGGTCCCAGGGGTGCTGTTAAATGATAACAGGATGGAGTGCAGTTTGTCCTGACATGATGTTTAGATGCAGAAAACAAGCTTTCAAATTGCTGCCATGTCCCTGTGCAGCCTGTACTGCTGGTTCAGAACAAAGGGGATGTCCAGGTGTTTCAGCTGGTTTCTGCTGAAGCTTTGGCTCTGTGAGCAAAGGGCTGTGGCTTAACTCCACTGCTTTCTCTTGGTGCCTGCTTTGAATGTTACTTGGGCAAAGTGTCTCATGTTTTCCTTTTTTTCCACTTGTTTAACATCTTTAATACTCTCCTCCTACATTTCCCTTGCAAACCTCAGTGCACTCAGCTCTGCAAACCCTGGGAAGCAATAGCAGTTGCCTCTTTAGCAAGCAAGGCAACTGAGCTAGAAAAGGCCAGGGAACCCAGAGCCACTAAGCAAAGTAGCTTTGAGGCTTCTAAATATCTTTGAAGTCCTGGATCTTCAAGCCTTGCCTGTGGTTTAACAGTAAATGTTAGGCCAGGAAACAGTCTTCTGGTCTTCTCACATTCCATTTTTTCCCCTCTCTTTTAGCTTCTCTCCTTCCATTTTTCTTCTTAGCTCATTTGCTAGGAGTCTTTGCTTTAACTTCCGCTGGCCGAACATCTCCCTCAAACACACAGCCATAATGCTGGGACTAAACCCTGCCTTTCAAACTGACTCTTGCTGCTTATTCACTACAGCTTTTACCACAAGAAAATCTTTTTCTTTCTGACTCAAAGTGAGCCTGGAGAAATATCTTATAATGGCTGAAAGCCTTGCATTGGTATCCGCAGGCAGAAGGAGAATACAAACACAGTTAACTAAAACAGCTTGTGAGCACTGCAGTGCTGCTGGGGCAGTGGGAATATGTGTGCAAGGTCTTTGGTATTGTACTCCCACATGCAGAGTGAAGTCAGGAGTGTTCCCAGGCACCTCTGCCTTTGAGGTTATGTTAGCAAGCACAAGCAGCTGGGGACACTTGTTGAAATTTGAATCTGCCTTTTCTTGGTTTGCTTGCTCCCCCCGTCGAGTGGCAAGAGTCATTGCTAGAGCTGAAACTCATCTTGGTTCAGCCCATGGTACTTAACAGAAATCACTTCATTCTTTTATTACATAGCTAGTGAAACAGTGCACTAATGCATACACTTTTCAAAAGGAAGTGAGAAAGGTAATTCCTCTTTGAAACAAAAGGAGGAATTTACCCAGTGTGTAATTATTCAAGTGAGAAGTTGGTCTTGTCTGTATTTAATATTCCAGAGTGGTATTTGATGTAAATCCTTCCCCAGAGCTCATTACATTAGCTCTTAGCTCAACCTGAGCATGCTGAGTGCCAAGTTCAGCATGCAGCATGTTTTATCACCAAGGAGAATGACGTCAACCTGGTGATCCTGCAGCTCCCCAGCTCCGGGGAGGAGGTATGGCTTTGTCTTCAGCTTAGAGATGAAATGGAATATGTTTGATCAGATTTTGTTGGTATTTGCAGTGTAAAATGTGTGAGGAATAATGCATTTTACCTCCAGCAAGAACTATCCCTTTCTGCCTAAAAAAAAAAAAAACCAAAAAAAAAACCACAGTTACTTTGCTTGTAATATTATTTTACACAGAAAAAAAATTTTCCTTTACTGATCCCTAAGCTTTACAAGCAGACCCACAGAGCCCTGTCACAGGAGGTGAAATGAGCTGCAGGGAAGCACAGGGGCTTGTGGGCATCCACACCACGGCAAACCCTGGCCTAGTCCTGGAGCTGCCTGGCTGCTGCTGAGGGCTCTGGCGAGGATCCTGCCGACTGCCAGAAAATGGGAAGAGAAATGTAGAAAGCAGGTGGTTTCATAAGGGTTTTCTCTGGTGTTTTTCAGAGATACTGGTCGGAGATCTTGAGATGCCAGAGCTTCGTTCTCCCACCCCACTGTGTGCCAGGAGAGACTCCCGGGAGAGCCCGGTGCCATCGGCGGGCAGAGTCGCAGCCCTGGCCCCGCGCTGGGCGGTGCCGGCTGTGTCGGACTCTGCTTCCCGTAAGTGAGGCAGGCCGCAAGGACACGGCGGGAATGCGAGCGCTCAGGAACAGCCCAGCCACCCCTCAGGGAGCGGGCTGGGAACGGCGCGGAACACCAGACACGGCTTTGGGGGTTAATGAGGGAGAAAGACTGCAATTGCTGGAATACAGACAGTTGTCAGGACAGTGTGAGAGCAGAGTGAAGCACTCCTCACCTGACAACCAAGCCCTAAAAGCGAGCAGCCTCTCCCAGCCCCTCAAAATCCACGCTGGCAGACTCAGTGCCAATGTGCTGTCCCCTGTTATGGCAGATGTCTGACAAGGCAAGGTCAGAAAGCACGAAGTTTTAGCTGCTCTCTGATGCCAGGAACAAAAAAAAAGCCAAAACACCAACCAACCGACCAACCAAAACCCACACAGAAACCCCAACAACAACAACAACCCAAAGCCTTGTTTGAAAATAAGCTGTTCTAAATAAACAAGTGTTCTTTGAACCACAGCAGAGTACATACGTAACAATGTTTGTTAAGAAAATATCAATGACATGTTTAAATCTGGCTGAGTAGGTATTAGAAAAATGATACTTGTGCTGCTTTTGTTGTAACAAGAGTCAATTTTGTTTGTAGAAGGTGATCTGAAAAAAGGGACTTTGGATTTGGGGTTTTATTTCTTCCATCTGCCTACCAGTAGCCCTACTTTAGGACTTAAAAGTCCTTCCCACTACATTGAATTTGGTGAAGTTATACTTACTTCCATTGGCTTAGCTCTGTTCATAATCTGCCTCGTGAGTGTTACTTCTTACCCATGGATCCACTTCTTAGATAATTTTGTCTTTCTGAAGGAAATCTCTCCTAAGTCTGGTTGCAAATATATGGTCACATTATTATAGTGTGTACCTGAAAAGCCACAGTGCTGTGACTGAGCAAAGTTCAGACCTACTTCCACCTCTTCTGATCAGATGCACCCTGAGCTTAGATTTTCTTCTTGTGCTGCAAGCAGAAAGAGCCAGAGAGCCCTGCACAGGCCTGCTCTCACTGCTGTGCCACTGTGCTGACCCAGTCATGAGAGAGTTTTGCAATGTGCTAAGCTCCACACAGGCACTGAGCACCGCCCAAAAGCCAATGGCTGCTTTTCCATTTGCAGCAAAACCAAACCAAACCAAACCACCACAAAAGACACCACCAACAAAAAAAACCCACCAAACAAACAAAACCAAACCATCATCAGTTTCTAATTTAAACAGCTGTTTATATAGGTGTTTGTATTTTTGTCTATCCTTCGACCTTTTGAAGTTGAACTCTTTTAAGAGCCAGATATGAACTCCTTAGAGTGAATACACTCTAAAGTGCACAGAGAAAGGCAAAGCAAGAGAACAGGTTGTAACAATGATGATGCTGAATTTGAAATTCTCCACCAGAAAGAAAGGCTTTTTTTTTTCTGTTGGACAGGCTGTGAGGAAGTCAGACTGATTCTTAATGGCCTTTCCTGGATGTCAATATAAGCCATCTCTTTGGGCATGCTCAGAAATTCTGGGCGTAATAAATCCTCATTGTAAACTACATGCTTCCATGTATGGGAGGCAAAATGTGTACTTCATCAAGCATTTTATTACACAGACCATGAAATATATCTGACTCTTACTGCACAGGCACAATATATAGTTCTATTGCAGCAGCCTGGCTGCAGCTTTCACCTCAGCACAGGGGCACAAGGCAGGAGGTGCTGGGGTGGCCCCAGGCATCACCTGATTACTCACTTTGCAATATCAGAGAGGGAATGTAAAGGAATTTTGTTTAGAGATTGACAGAAAGCTTGAGTGTATTCAACTGGCTGCAAAATACCTCCAAGGCAAGGGAGTTCGCCTGCTACTTTAGGCCCAGCCCAGCCTGGATGAGGGCGCCCGTACAGGTGATTTGGGAGCTGTGAACACCCATCTCAGGGGTGAGAAATAGCAGCTTTGTTCGGCCCCAATCCTGCTGGTGGAGACCCAGGAGCTGCTGAGAGCCGGTGGCTCTCCCTCAGCCTTGCCAGGGCTGTGCTAGGAGTGGGTGTTATTCTCGTGCTTCAGTCTGCAGGATCAAGCGCATGTTATGGGAAAGAATGGAGGCGGACCAGCACAGCAGGTGCTGCACAGGATGGTGGCTGCTGGACGCAACAATTCAGCTGTGTGAGAATGGAGCCATCACTGGGGAAGCCACTCCATGGCGCAGCCGAGGGCAGGTAGGGCTCAAGTGGATGCCGAGCTCGGCTTGGTAATGTCTCGAGAAAAAGCTGTGTTAGTGAGGCCAGGGCTGCAGAAACAGAGTGCCCACCTCAGGGGAGAACCTGGAGCGTTCTCTCCCCGTCCGAGGCGCAGTATCGGCACACGAAAGGGAGGGAGGGAAGGGAGGAAGGAAGGAAGTCAGGCAGGCAGGCAGCGCCCGCCCTCTCCCCGCCCTCTGTCAGGGCGCACCGACCGATCCGCGCCCGCCGCGGGAAATGGCGGCGCCACGAGGGGAGGTGGGGGAGCTCATGGCGGCGGGGCCCC